>JASEVX010000081.1:427023-474579 GCA_031761405.1 Serripes groenlandicus
AAATGTTTTCAGTTCTATTCAATATGTATACGTGCATATCAAAAACGTGTTAATATTTTTGACTTCATGCCTCCAAATGTGTCTTCTGTAGATTTTCTTTTGTAATTGGGGGAAGGGTTAAGTAAATATGTTGTTAATTCTCGTTTTTGCGATAATATTATAAACACTCGTTCCTAATACTTTCCTTTCCGATTAGGAATAATTTGGAACCAGGAATTTGGTTATCTTTCTTGCTGATTTCTGCAACACTGTGTGTACTTGTATAGATAAGATATTGATGTGTTAATACATTCATAATTCACTTTTTTACACATGTCCTACCCACCAGAAATACCCGACTCGTTTACGAACAATACCGAGCTCTTACGACTTCGGACGGAAATCGCCGAGCCTGCATTTTATAAATACTTGCCACCTTTGTACGGAATCCTAATCCGCCATGGCCTAATGGTTAGCGTCCGGATTTAGAACTGGGCGTTCGGGTTCAATTCCCAGTCGCTGCGCTGTTGTTTTAGCCTAGTACTGGTTTGTTTACTCAGGGGTCCTGGATAAGTTAATTGTCGCCGTGATATAACTAGAATAATATTGTTCGCAACGGCGTAAAACCTCAACAAAATAAAATGTATAGATTCCGACGATCTCATTAGAAATGATCTTTTTATAAATTATCTTACTGTTACACTGTTTTGAACGCTACGGAAACGTTATTATATGCCTCAATAAGGAAACCTAATCATGTCTTATGATAAACAATGGAACAAGAAAGAGCATGCAAATTCTATGATATGTTATTACTTAAAACTTTACATAAAAATGTTATAAATACACTTGCTTTTTATAGACAAAAAACGATGCAAAAACAAATAATTAAACACTTACGTGTCAATGTAGGTACATGTAATAATCCCCATATACTATTAATATCAACAGACAATATGTAAGTCTATGTTTATATTGGTGCACGTACTTATATTTAACACACAGACATGTATATAGGTATATATTTTACAATATTCGTGTGTAAATTTAATTATATTTGACAAACTATTTTGGTTAAAAGCAGTTATGCTTGGTTAGTTTTCGCTTATATTCCCCTTCTAACACCTTGTATACACCCCTTACTAGAAGTGATTAATAGATAAAACATTTAACATCATATTCTTCAGATAGATAGGGTAATGTGGTTGAGCGAGAGAGTTTTGTTTTATTAGGGTTTTACGTCATTTTCTACATAATTTCAATTATATCACTGCGACAGTTCACTTTTTCATGATCCTTTGGTAAACAAACCAGTGGTAGGCTAGAAATTGTGCCTCCACCATGCCCGTCGTGCCGCGACTAGGGAACGAAACCGGGACGCCCGGTTTCAAATCCCGGAAGCTAACAAATCGACTACGGCGGATTCCAAAGAATATATTTTACTAATTGGCGAACTGCGTAGAGCCAGATCAACCTGTCCTGGTTAATATTAATAATGACTTATGATTAATTATTTATAGTAGAAGAAGAATATTATGCAAAGAAGAATATTATGAAAAGAAAAATATTATGAGAAGAAGAAGAAGAATATGAGGAGAAGAGAATAATATTATGAGAAGAAGAAGTAGAAGAAGCATATTATAAGAAGCGTATGTGAGAAGAAGAAGACTATTGTGAGAAGAAGAAGAATATGAGAAGAAGAAGAATAATATTATGATAAGAAGAAGAAGTAGAATATTATGCAAAGAAGAATATTATGCAAAGAAGAATATTATGAGAAGAAGAAGAATATGATAATATTAATAATAATATGAGAAGAAAGAGAATAATATTATGAGAAGAAGAAGTAGAAGAAGCACATTATAAGAAGCATATTATGAGAAGAAGAAGAAGAATATTGTGAGAAGAAGAATAATATTATGAGAAGAAGAAGAAGACTAATAATATAAGAAGAAAGAGAATAATATTATGAGAAGAAGAAGTAGACGAAGCATATTATGAGAAGAAGAAGAACATTATGAGAAGAAGAAGAAGAAGAAGAATATTATGAGAAGAAGAAGAATATTATGAGAGAAGACGAAGCAGAAGAAGAAGAAGAAGAAGAAGAAGAAGAAGAAGAAGAAGAAGAAGAAGAAGAAGAAGAAGAAAGAAGAAGAAGAAGAAGAAGAAGAAGAAGAAGAAGAAGAAGAAGAAGAAGAAGAAGAAGAAGAAGAGCTTAACCTTGTGATGTACTGTAATCATTACCTGGTATAATTACGAAGTAACTTATTTTTGCACATTTCCATGTCTTTACAAATTGAAATTTTGGTACAAATACTGCTAACAATTTTGAATTCGTATGACTTTGCTTCAGATCGACTTTGAAATATGGATTGGTGTAGCTCTTGCTAATTGAATAGAGTGACCATCAAAAACTCGCGATACAGTCCATTTAAGCTGTAGTGATTATCTCGATTAAAACTCAACACCTCTTTATTTATACTAATGGTCAATACAAATTAACGCTGTACAGTTTTACATTACATTTAGTTATTGACATAAATTATGTCGCGTTAATTTGGGAGCATAAACATATGTAGGAAATCCTGATCACTTCAGTGCGCAACGGATGATGGGTGATATGGCGTTATAGTCACTTCCTTTGAATATCACGGATTTTTGCCATGAACATGAGTCCTATGATTTCCTTTTAGTTCGCGCATATAAACCAGAATGAGTTTCTCTGGACATGATTTACAGTTAACCTAATTTCTAATCTACGCAGGCCCTTTGACTCCTATGCTTTGGACGACGTTTATAACATTGTGGCAAAGGAACAATTACTTAAAAAGACCATTTCTCCTTAAGCTACATTTGTTCTTTACAATAGATATACCCTTTAATCATCCCAATAGAAATGCTCAGATGCTTTGAAGGTCGTCTGTTGCTAATTTATTATATAGGGGAAAGGGTTTAGTTTGCTGTAATATGGTTTTAAAACTTTTAAACATAGTAAAGTACCGCGATATTCGGATAAATCAATGAAACAGACGACAGTTCTGGTACGTTAAGCGGAAGATAACATCAAGAAAGAAAGCACAATTGATCACAGTTAGCAGAATCTCTTTTCAAACAATGTTTTCAACTGGGTATTTACATAAAGCTTCCTATTACCCGAATGACACATTCACATCATGTGATCAGCGTGGATAACCGTACACCGGAAATAACATCATATTGAGACGTGAAACAAGTGCGTTGATGTGGTCACTTGACTTTACATTTTCCTTTAACCCTTTCCCTCATATAGACGCTTTCTGCAGCAGACGGCTTTTTGAATACATTTTGAATACATAGTGACAAAAGAAGAAATTGCTCAAAACGAGCAATTTCTCCTTTTACCATTATGTTTTCCACGTTCATAGGTTATCCATTCAATCATAGTGATTTTCTATTTTTAGACAACATATGTTCAAAGTGATCTGCTGCAGAATTGTCGTATGAGGGAAGGGTTAACCTTTTCCACATACGACAATTCTGCAGCAATCGAAATTTAAATAAGTTATGCAAAACTAATTATAGATAGAATATCTCTTTAATGTAATTTTAACTCTTTCCACATACAACAGTTCTGCATGAGACAACTTTGAAAACGTCTAGGCAACAAAGAAAAAGTCTTCTCGTGTCGAGCAATTTCCTCTTTTGTTACATTTTGTTTTCAAATGTCGTCTACAGCCGAGGCATCACAAATCGTCTATTTGTTGAAAACGGTTAATCCTCAAACGGTGTGGCTAAATGAGAATTTACTCATTATAAGTAATTATTCGGCTCAGTTTTGTTTACAGGAGGATTTTATGAAGTTTGCATTAAACATAATTGTAAGGGACATTACCACCGACCCCTGACGGCCATGTTCTTCATCGAGTCTGATTTTTTTAAATTCTTGTTTGAGCATCGCCAAAAAGACATGTTTGCCGAATAATTTTCAAATGGGTACTTTTGAACAACAGTGCTAAAGCTTTGTCATTTTCCCTTTGTCTGGTGCCACAGCTACTAAAGTTCTACAAGAAAATAAGTTATTTGAACCATTTTTAAAGAGGACCACCTATTACACATTATATTAAACTATTTTAAGATTAGTTCATCGGTTTAGGAGGAGAAGATTGTTTAGGAAACTCCGTAGACGATGAAACCGGATTGTGAGTGATCACAATAGCTTAGCCTGCACTTCGTGAGCTTAAAGGGGAAATGTATCAACAGACATACATGTACATGGTGGATTTGTACTTCACTTAGTTAAATCTTTTGAAATCTTTGCATTTTGGAACTACTAGTTTCAATTTGAATGCAAAGTATCGTTTAAGTTGTATATCACTTTGCAAAATCGAACTAAACATGAATGCCGGACAGATTGAATGGTAAATTTAAGCAATCCCAATCATATTCAAGGAATATCCTTTTGGAAAAACGTTTGCGTTTACGATGGTTCAACTTTATAAATCGATTAAACATAAATGGAATATTGATTTCTACAGCTCACCTATTTGCCCTAATACTTGTGACTATTGCAAGCACCGCAGATTCAGATACAGCTGGCATTAATACTTTCATGTCGTTGCTACATGCACATATAGTTTGTGTGTTTGTTTGTATGATGTTCCACGCCGCTTTCAGCACATATACTCAGTCAGATCACAGTTCTACTGATTCATCTATCCTAACACTAGAATGTCATTCGTAATGATATCCCCACAATCCTGAGTACCAAAAAGGAAAAACCATTATAACAATTTCATTTTTGAAGTCTTTGGTATGACACAGTCGGGAATCGAACAACATGCGACCTTCTCTATCCGAGGCACGCTCTACCACTACACAACCGAGGTGCTCTGTACTATGTAATGATAATTAGGTAAATCAGTCGTTAGATATTCCAGTACTTCGGTTGTTTTGTCAACATAAGAGAGTTTCTTCATTTCACATGAATGAACTGTAATCACGATATGTAGTGTTTTAATAATATTTACTTTAGATAAAATATAAAACTGTAAAATAAGAATAAATATACATAACAAATATTTAATTTTATCCTGATACATTGCTTACAGAAGATTAACTTACTACTCATAAACATATGCTCATCTGGATAGCGTCAAAAGCACTGTAGTGTGAATTTTATAACGTTTTTATGATACCATCTTTTCCCGTTAGTGTCATTCTGGTTCTTAGTATGTTAAACATATACTCTGCTGCCCATATATGTATATTTCGTTATTTGAATATATGACAATTTCATTCTATCCTGGTTTTTTTTCTGTTAATTATTAAAACATAACAGAAAGACAAGCGTATTATACCATATTGAACATTACCAATATGTTGGTTGTTGCAGGGACGTAGATAACTTGTCTACGACCCTGGTTGTTGGTAGGACCAACTGTTTGACATAAACTAAAAAAATGCAAAATATAGCATTTAAGGATACAAGCATTACAATTGTTATATCTTGTCTACGTCCCTGGTTTTTGGTAGGACCAACTGTTTGACATAAACTAAAAAAAAAATGCAAAATATAGCATTTAACGATACAAGCATTACACTTGTTATATCATACTACTTCCTTATTATCTTCTAAACGAATGCCCGATCAACTTATCAAAGGGCCGGTTATCTGCCATGCTGACGGTCACGTGAACTCATTAGCTGTACACACGTCCGTATTCATGGTTGTCCCAGTTCTTTTATGCTGTTCATGCAAGACAGACATGCGTTTGATTCATTTAAAAAAGAAAAGATCCGTTTTTCCACTAATACCCCCCTTTCTCCACCATAACTGACATTAATCTGTCATGTAAATACGTAAAGGTTTAAATAAAAAAAAAAACAAGTTGATGTTGTCAGTTATATTGTTGTATTTTTCTTTTTGAGGGCCTTTTTATGATGCATCTTTTCCCGTTAGTGTTACGCTGGTTCTATTTATGTAATACAATTTTATATGATACTTTGATCTGGGCTTCAGCCATATATGTTTATGTTGTCAATTGAATAAATGACAGTTATCATTCTATCCTATTTCATTTCTGATTATTATTATTGCCGGCAAACATAGCACAGAGACAAGCGTATTATACCAGGTTAAACATTATCAATATGTTGGTTGTCGGTAGTAACACTCGTTTGACATAAATACACATGAGTCAAGTGTAAACACCATATGTTGTGGGTCATATATTTATGTTAGATTAAATATAATCTGTAAGATTAGGAAAAAGGTATTCATATCAATTATTTAAATGTTTGAGTGAAACAATGCTCACAGAAATTAAACTCTTTCAGAGTCAAGCGTAATATAGTGTGTTTTGCAAACAAGACAGATTGAGGTAAGTTATAAATTGAAGATGGGGTCGCCCGATTTTTAATATGGAAGAAATATTTTTCAGAAAATTCGGCGATGAAACAGTTCACTTACTACTAGTGAGTGACGTGTAAACACAATATGTTGTGGTTCATATATTTATGTTAGATATCTGTAAATTTAAGAAAAAAATACATAACAATTTATTTAATTTTATCACGAAACATGGCTTACAGAAGAGAAGATAAGATAAGATAAGATAAGCTTACTATCAATAAAAATATGTCCCTTCAATAGACACGAATGAAGTGTAAACACAATATGTTGTGGTTCATATATTTATGTTAGATTTAAATATTATCTGTTAAATTAGGAAAGAAATATATATTACAAATTCCTAATTTTAAAATATACATAACACTTATTAAATTTATCATGAAACATAACTAACATAGGTTTGCTCTTAGTAGGAATTGTATTTTGACAAAATAGTATTATCATTTGTGGTATGGCCTTTACGACAGTTCACTATCATTTGTGGTATGGCCTGTGCGACAGCTGACTATCATTTGTGGTAAGTCCTGTGCGACAGTTGACTATCATTTGTTGAACGGCCTGTGGGACAAGTGACTATCATTTGTAGTGAGGTCTGTGCGACAGGCGACTATCATTTGTGGTAAGGCCTGTGCGACAAGTGACTATAATTTGTGGTAAGGCCTATGCGACAGGTGACTATCATTTGTGGTAAGGCCTGTACGACAGGTGACTATCATTTGCGGTAAGGCCTATGCGACAGATGACTATCATTTGTGGTAAGGCCTATGCGACAGGCGACTATCATTTGTAGTAAGGCCTGTACGACAGGTGACTATCATTTGTGGTAAGGCCTGTGCGACATGTGAATATCATTTGTGGTAAGGCCTGTGCGACAGGTGACTATCATTTGTAGTAAGGCCTGTGCGACAGGTGACTATCATTTAAGGTAAAGCCTATGCGCAAGTTGACTAGATACGATTACACTTATTTATTTAATATCGATTGCGAAACAAGCTTTCAGCTTTTTTAATCACGCTCGATGTCTACTTCCTGAAGACTTAACCAGTACTTGCGCCGTTTGTGTTGAATATCCCAAAGTTAGAATCCGCCCAATACGGGACACGAACCCGGGATTTGGTACGAGAGGCCGACGCCACTGTCTTCCGCGACAGTTGACAGTTCACTATCATTTGTAGTAAGGCATTGCGACAGTTCACTATCATTTATGGTATGACCTATGCGACAGTTGACTATCATTGTTTATAAGACCTGTGCGACTGTTGACTATCATTTGTGGTATGGCCTGTGCGACAGGTGACTATCATTTGTGGTGAGGCCTTTGCGACAGTTGATTATCATATGTTGCATGGCCTTTGCGACAGATGACTATCATTTGTGGTATGGCCTGTGCGACAGGTGACTATTATTTGTGTTAAGGCATGTGCGACAGTTTACTTTCATTTGACGGATGACTATCATCTGTGGTTAGGCCTGTGTGACGGGTGACTGTCATTTGTGTTAAGGCCTGTGCGACAGTTTACTATCATTTATGGTATGACCTATGCGACAGTTGACTATCATTGTTTATAAGACCTGTGCGACTATTGACTATCATTTGTGGTATGGCCTGTGCGACAGGTGACTATCATTTGTGGTGAGGCCTTTGCGACAGTTGATTATCATATGTTGCATGGCCTTTGCGACAGATGACTATCATTTGTGGTATGGCCTGTGCGACAGGTGACTATTATTTGTGTTAAGGCATGCGCGACAGTTTACTTTCATTTGACGGATGACTATCATCTGTGGTTAGGCCTGTGTGACGGGTGACTATCATTTGTGTTAAGGCCTGTGCGACAGTTTACTATCATTTGTGGTAAGGCCTGTGCGACCGTTTACTATCATTTGTGTTAAGGCCTGTGCGACAGTTTACTATCATTTGTGGTAAGGCCTGTGCGACAGGTGGCTATCATTTGTGATAAGGCTTTTGCGACAGTTGACTATCATGTGTGGTAAGGCCCGTGAGACAGGTGATTATCAATTGTGGTAACATGTCCGATAAAACAAAATTAGCCATCATTAAATAAAGACGAAGCAGTTATGAATTATATAGGAAAAGCTAAATATAATGTTATCAAACGAACTGACGTCTTTTTACTGCTGTAACATTTTACGCCTTGCATGATGGTCAATTAATTATTGTATTACCCCTAAGTAGTTGACTTGCTGTTAATTATCACGAGTCGGCTGCTGCTTCCGATCAGCGCATCAAAGGCTCGGCAGTGCTTGTTGGTAGATCATAAGTAGCGCCTGATTGCTACCGGAAATATGATTTGGTTTCATGCCCTTTAATAGGGTTTCAATAAAGAACGGTACAACGTCTGTAACTTTAGATTAATCTGTGAATTACGCCTTTTGTCACAACGTTTACAACTTTCTTTATACATTTATTTGCTGTCATAGAGATTGTAGTGTTGTGTGGAGTGCCGATGTAAGAAAGCCTTTATAGGCATGGCCGAAAATTGTTTTTGCTTTTGAGTGGTACAATCGCCATGTAAGCCTCTGCAGACACATTCGGACGAAAAAATAGTAAAGAAAGAAGTAATGTCATTGTTATCCCTTTCTGATGACACAGCAACCCAAGTTCTGAAATTTGAACAAGTATGAAAAGGGAATCCCAAAGTAACATTCCTATTAAGTTTGGTTTAAATTAATCCAGTGGATAAGGAGGAGATGCCATTTGAAACTACTGTTAACCCTTTTCTGATGCCACCTGTATGCTATGTCACCAATCATAATTGCTCCAACAAATTGTGAAGAGGGTTTCTAAATATCTATCTTGAAATCAGACAAACACTTTCATAAGAATGGAATTTTAAAGACAATGCAGTTTTGCCCCTTTTCTGATTCCGCCTGGCTGCCATGTTTTTCAACCAATCAATATGGTTTGAACACATTTTGTAGAATGTCACACAAGGAACATTTCTATGAAATAACATTAGAATCTAACAAGCGGAATCAGAGAAGAACATTTTAAAGATTGGCATGTTATTCTACCCGACTTTTTCCAAAGACAGTAACTTGTCGGAACACTGCTTATGAACATATTTTTATCAATTTAATTCAACATGTAATACATCTACAAATATAATGAACGGCTATTGGATAGCGTCCACATTCTCCTAATATGAAAAATTCAGCTGAATTTTGATTCAAATAACATGCTTGGACATGTAATTTTTCTATGATTTCATAGTACTGATGTCTCCAAAACATAAAATGGGTTGATTAATCGCATCAAATTTTTCAAAAGGATCAGTTGGATTAAAGTGACAAAATTCATTTTGATATTCATACATACTAAAACATGCATTTCTGGCTTGAGTTGACCCAATTTGGAGTGCTTTTGTCCCTGGTAACCTATTACTGAAATATGTGTCTAAGTATTTGTAATATGTCACAACTTCTACTTAACCCTTTGAAATAAACATTTGAAGACTGAACAAGGATCGGATTATCCGTTGACATTCCAAGGGGAATGAAACTGTTTTATCTTTGAGTGAAGTGTTTTAGTCATACGATGGCTTCGTTTGATTTACACTTGTTCCATACAGATATCTTTGTACTGTCCTGTTTGATTGTAAGACAGTAATGAAAGCATCTATGCATGTACAATCTGTTATATCGAAGAATATATTTCAGAATTTAAGGTACTGTAATCTTCAGATAAACCAGCTTCTGAGAATACCAAAAACTGAGTTAATGTGTATGTCTTCTGTCCGTCGTCCGTCCTTCAATATATTCTTCTCTGTTAGGATTGGGTTAATTGGGATGAAAGTTCACAGAAAGCATTCTCTTAAAATCATTTACAAAACTCCTACAATTCTGCTTTCCATGTCAACCAATTGAAAGTGAACTAAATTATTGTGATGATTGTTATTTTTTAAGAGAGGTACACATATACAGTGTTGCAGAGAGTTATTACATAGGAATATTTTACAGGAATTATTAACGTTATAAAGTGTACCGGTTTAAACGAAGACAAAACCAATTACCTTACAGGATTTATTCACTCTCGTATCAATGTACTGTTATGGTATATTATTATTGTTATACAATTCTTATAAACGATCAGTTTCTATGTGAATGACTTCAACTTTAATATCGGAAAAATTAACATCACGATGTCTGTTTTTAGTACGTCCATGGAAGGTTAATGCCTATGCTTAGATATAATATAGTCAGGTCATATTTGCATATAACGGACTGCAACATTTGCTCAGTTATTTAAACATTTGATAATTAATTTGCCAGTTCCTTACCTTCTTCAACTATTTTTACTAAAAAATCACAATTTAAGTGTTTGTGAAAAATGTTGTATCTGCGTGACGTAAAGACGCGGGTATATACTTTTACCCGTTTTGACTGTAAGAATTAAAGTATCTAGTAATGTTTTTCAACTCGTATTACTCCAATATAAATTTATATAATTTTGTTTTGCTAAGTCAATAAGACCAAGACCAAGACTGTACGTTGCGGCTCAGATGGAATAGGATAAAACGTTTACTGCATAGTGAGTAGTGAGTTGTTTTTCATGCGTTTATGTATATGACCGCTCGAACCGTACCGTCTCTGACCACACTCAATCTTTTATCTAATTTTGTACATTTCGTCTATGCATCTCAATTTTTTACTGTTTTAGATAACGATTATTTTACCAAGGGATAATGAATTATTGAACTATCGCCGTGATATAACTGAACAAATGTTGATGACGGCCTTAAACTTCAATCAAAAAGCCATGAAACATTTAACGTACGCTAAAAGGATATGAATACAGAATTCTCGTAATTTGAATGGTGGTTTCGGAAATGATAGCTAACAAATTATTCACGTCATACACAGTCAATGATTCATAATGTGAAAGTCGATAAACGGATTAAAACGTTGGTATACATATATTTGTAAATATAATTTCTTTAAAAATACATACAAAACACCACATACACAATGATCATCCCGTATAAAACAATTCGTCTCCTTTATTTATTGGTCTGAGAGCGTAGACTGTTTTCAGTTGGTGTCGTGGTGACGCTCTGCTGTTTTAATTCGTAAGGATGTTCGGAGGTGAATGCTTCACGATCAGGCATCTCATATGGGTTGACTTCCTCGGAGGGTCTCCTATCCGCTTGTCCTAATCGTCTGTAAAGAGGGAAACAAGCAATGATAAACATCTAAAACCTTTCGTAAAGAACATATTAAAGACGAAATCCAATGGCCATATATTATACCTGTGCAGAGAATAATTGAGACATGTTATGTTTTCGAAAAATGGCGATTGCGATTATAGGGCACATTTGTAAAGTCGTTGTATAGTTAATACACATATTTAAAGGCGCGCTTGATGTTTAAACGTCTAGATGCCTAAAACCAAAGATCCTGATCAGACTGTACGGAAGCGTAAGCTGGTCTGTTTATTATCTGGTAGTCAAATCCTGAAGATGGATTTTCGTATGACATGGCCCTTTATTATATACCTTTTGCATTATCATTAGGCGATTATTTCTGACAACAAATTGAAACTAGTGTCTGAAATAAGTAAGTCTACACTAAGGGTTATATTAAACGTTTCTATAGTAATGGTGATGGTTCTAGTGGCATTATTGAAGGCATCTATTGATTCAAAACATACGAAACTAACAGTTATAAATTGTAAATGACTTTGTATCTTCTCCTTAAATGGTCGTCAGCATAGAATAAACTCAGATTAAAATCACACACCAAGAAAACTTTACAATCTCACATAAAAATCGCTTAGTACGAACAAATCACTCTTGAAATCAGGCACTTTTGTATTCTTCTAATTATTCTCCTTGATCAATATTGAATATATTTTCTGTGGCGCTCAACCCAGTTATAATCAAAGTACTGAAGTACTGGTAACGAATTATTTTGAACATTTGTAAAATCTAATTTATGAATGCAATTGATCATGCTATTGCACAATTTAGTCTATTTTATTATTATTAATATTTTTGTCAAGAGATTTTTTTTTATCAGTTGACAGTTTTAGTAAATGTAGCATTTCAACGGCGATGCGAGCGTTTAACATGCACACTAACTCTTTCACTGAGCTCTGCGTAAAGTCTGTCAAAACACCCATGGCATATTTGTGAGATTTACATTGTTAGTTCGATTTGTTTTCGTCACCAGGGGCGGATCCAGGATTTCGGCTTATATTATAACTATGTTTCATGTGAGTGAATTAATTATTATAAATCTATAATGTTTAACAAATCGCATAAAATAAGAATTAAAAAAAAAAAAAAAGAACAGTTCCTATTAGGACTCGAACTCGCGTCCATAAGTAGTCCATGATTAGTAGTTCTACACGCTCTCCATTGCACCACGGTACTCTGATACAACGTTTGAGCGTTACTTTCGTATATATATTAAGCTAACTGAATGCGCGCGTATGTAAACCATGATCTACAGGGCTCTCACTAGGCTTAACTTTTAGGGAGAAGTGACTTCCCCCTCCGGGCAATTTAGGGCGAAGTGGGGAGACTTTAGGGAGAAGTGGGGAGACTTAAGGGAGAAATTACATCTCTTTTTGTGTCGTTACGCGTCGTAACCGCATCGCATCGTTTGGGATAGAACACATTTACTTAAACAAAGATGAATGTTTTATTATTTTATTTTAATTATGATTATCACATGAAGTTCTAAAATTGTTTTTCCCTAAGAGTAGTTGCGATCCGAACATTATGTTCTGATGTCGCAGAAATTATTAATGAAGCTACCTTTTACTCGCCATTCCGTGTGTCAGGCATTTTATAAAGAAGTCGGTCGTAAGTGTCATAAACAATGTAAATTATTTGTATCGGGTTTGCGATCCGAACATTGTGTTCTAAAGTCGCCGAAATATAATTAATTTCAATTTCAATTTTATTCGGCAAATTCAGCATTTACACGCCTTTGGCCAATAATAATATTTAACAGTGAACAAATATGGCAAAAGAAACAGGAAAACATACAAAACATACAAACAATATTTACATACAGACAATTTGATAATACTGATATTTCATTTTATGATCATATGGTAGTTCTGTGGTATAATCCTAACTGACTGGTATATCATGTTGTTATAGCATTCTGTGATTTTTCATTACGAAGCTTAAATGCATCTCGTAAATACTTGGCAGTTCTAAATATAATTTTATTCTGATTAGAAGACAGTATATTGACAAAAAGTTGCACATTCGGCCATGGTAATTTTCCAAAATAATTAGTTCGTATAGAAGAATAAAAGGGACAGCAGAGTAAAAAATGATATTCTGATTCCACTTGATTACTATTACATACGCTACAAATACGGTTACATCTCTCAATACTAGAATATCTCCCCATTTCAATATTTAGTGTATGCGAACATAATCTAAAACAACTTAATTGTTTTCTTAGAGTGTCATTTTGAATAACATCAATGTATTTTTCGAAACCAAATATTGTTTTAAATTTTCTATAATAATCCAATTTCGAGGAAGTATGCAGGGAAGTATTCCAACTTTGAAGAAATTGGTCTCTCAATCGCTGTTTAAATAAAGGTAGATAATTCATATTTTTGTCAAATTGATTCCAAACATAACCAAAACCAAGATCATCTAAAAGGGATTTTACTCTCATAGCCCAGCATTTTTCATTGTTACTATTGCATTGTTCATTGAATATGTTATACATAATAGAGTTGTCACTGTTCATAACCTTTAACCAGAATTTTAGAACTCTTTCCTTACATATAACAGATAATGGGTATCGCCCCAGTTCTCCATATACGGCCATATTAGGTGTTTGTTGACGAACACCAAGAATAGACTTACAAAACCTGTTATGTAGTTTATCGACTTCTTTAAAGTCATAAATACCCCAAACCTCAGAGCAGTACAGGATAATAGGAGCTACCATTGAGTCAAACAATGACAATTTAGTTTTAACATCCAAATTTATTCGATAGAATAACGTTAATAGACAATTATAGGCTCTAAGTGCCTGATCCGATAAAACTTTGGCAGAATGTTTCATTGATCCTGTATGGTAGAAAGTTACCCCTAGATACTTGAAATTGTCAACTACCTCAATGGTTTCATCATTAACAGACCATTGAAAATTATTGTTACTTTTCCTATTTTCAAAAATACAGATCTTAGTTTTCTTAACATTTATTTTCAACCCCCATTTTGAAGAATAGTTGGCTATCGAGTCCAATTGAGCTTGTAGACTTATAGGACTTGTTGTAAAGAGAGCTATATCATCTGCAAATAACAACATGTACATAGATAAATAGTTTAAGTCATTTTCTGTCAAATTGTTAAAATCTATTGTATTGCTTATGTCATTAACAAAAAGGATGAACAAAATTGGTGAGAGGGGCTCACCTTGTTTTAATCCAAGTGTTACATCAAACAACTCGGATATATCAACACTAGACGCCAATTTCACACATGATTTGACATTGCTATAAATAGATTTCAACATATTAATTACTTTACAACTAAATCCCTGTTTTATGAGTTTAATCCATAAGGCATCTCTAATCACCGTATCGAAAGCCATCTGATAATCAATAAACGCACAATACAGCTTAGATTTCTTTTTCAGAATATTTTGAATTATGGCATGTAGTAGATATACACAATCAGTCGTACTATGATTATCTCGAAAACCAAATTGCGATTCATTAAAAACTTGTTCCGATTCACACCACTTGTTAATTCTATTTCTTAATAACAGGGAAAATACCTTCGCCATGACGTTAACAAGGGTTATCCCTCGATAATTGGATGCGTTAAGTGTATCTCCTTTCTTGTGAATAGGAACGATAACTCCCTTACACCAAGCGTCAGGATAAATGCCACTATCAAAGATTTTATTAAAAATCGTGACTAGATATGGTGAAATGAAATCATTTGAATCAATAAAAAAGTCAGATACATTATTGCTAAAATCACAGCTTTTGTGTCTTTGCAGCGAACTAATCGTTTTCGATACTTCATTAACACTGAAAGGTCTATCGAGCTCTTCAATATGTACTGTATCAATACGTGAATGATTTTCATCACCAGGTACATAATTTCCCTGTTCAATGTTTGAAATATTTTTAAAATGATCAACAAAATCGTTTAAAGATAAACCATTTTTACCACCGCTACTGTTCTTTTTCAATTTGTTAATGTATTTCCAAAACTTGCGAGGACTTTTGGTTCTCATCTTGGATATTTTAATCTTTTCCTTGGCAAAAAACTTATTTTTAGCTGTACGTTTAGCTTTACAGTATAGACGTCTTTTAGTTAAAAATGTTTCTCTATTGTTTTCAGAAGGGTCTAATCGGAAAACTCTCTTACTATCGAGAAATGCCTTCTTAGTTTGCTTACAGGTGTAATCAAACCAAGTAGATTTACAAAATGTGGGTACCCGAGGTGCAGAACTAAATGTTTTACCATGTAAATTAAAAGAAATATCATATACAATAGTTGAAAGGTTGTCTATACAAGTATTGACATCTATTTCGTTCGATATAAGTCCATATGATAAGCTATCAAATAAATGCTTGTTTTCACCCAGTACTGTATGAAAAGCTGCAAGATCTGTGTCCTCCCAAATAATTTTATCATAGGTCAGAATATCAGTGTTATACAATACAGTGTTATCACAATCAAAGTAAAATTCAAGTGGACAATGGTCCGAAAATTCAGTTAAATCTATAATGTTCATAAGTGAAAAGCTAGTAAAAATGTCATAGCTAGTGATCAAATAGTCAACAACACTCGATGCTTTTCGGTTTCTTAAAGTGTTAAAGCAAGTAAACTCTCCTGGCTCAAGACGGCCATTTGCAATAAATAGTTCATTTTCTTTGCATAAAGAAAGCTACATTTTACTCGCCGTGTAAAGGTTTCAGGCATTTTGTAAATTAGTCTGTCGTAATTGAGGTATTGTCTTTTGATTGGTTAATTCCAAATAGTATGACACCCCCCATGCTACAGCATTGATTATGAAACCCCTAAAAAAATCTCTAAAAAATCTCATTTTCTCAATTATTGAAGACGATTATCTCATTAAACCATGAATAGATTCATAATATTATTTATACTATTGAAAGGGTTAAAACATAATTCGACTTCCATCTCATTTACATCGGATACGTATTTAATGTTTTATCAGGGGGCGTCATACTATTTGATATGACAATCGGTACTTTGATTATGCAAATTGGACTAAAGTGCACGATTTTGATTGGTTCTACGTCATTGTGTGTGTTAAATGATTCGATTCTTCAGCTTTTAATGGATATACACTCTCAGTTGTCAAATAACTGATTACGCAACTGTGTATATCGAACTGTTATAGATTCTATAATTAGAAAGCCACTTTGATCATCGTTATCATGTTGGAAAAAGGAGAAACAACGGCGATGCGAGCGTTTAAAATGCACACTGACTATTTCACTGAGCTCTGCGTAGTGGCATATTTGTGAGATTAACATTGTTCTATACAGCGTGGGGTCGACTTCTAGTGAATGGGCATACGACTAAAATTCATACTCGTGCCTTATACGTACCTGCCGACAAATGAAATATATATGCGCGTACTGTTAATTTGATATTTTCTAGAAAATTGATTATCTATGATGATTCGATAGTATAATTATGACTTCACTGTATTGAAATAACACGTAGAAGTCATTTTAATATCGAAAAAATACTAGGACTATTTAGGTGCAGCGAATGTGTATTCTAAGCGGAAGTGTAGTTTAACCGTGACTTCCGGAAAAAAATACGATCGCGTTAACTGTATTATTTTTTGAGAAAAAATAATTCGTTAAAAATTATCTCTGTATAACTCCTTTTTGTAGCTGCGTACGGCTATCTGGCGCCTAATTATAATTGCTCTTCAGAACATTAAGGCAATAGGGGCAAGGTCAATATTACTAGTAAATATTAAGTTCTCAGCGTTTATTTCTTAACGGAAATAGTATACAATTATGGACTTAGGCACCAAAAAACATCATATCAACATCATGTATAACAGATGAAAAGCTCATAACTGTTTTATTATATAACCCTCAATTTATCATATTGTTTTGATATTGATCAACTTAAAAGAAAACAAAGGACCACTCAAGGAAGATTTCTGTACAGTTTGAATTATATTGACCAAGCAGTTTAGGAGGAGATATTTTTAAAATGTTGAAACCGGACAGCAAAGAATCAAGAAAGCTCACCATGAGCACTTTATGCTATAGTGAGCTGAAAAAATATTGGCACCAGATATTTAACAATTTTCACAATTTATTAACATAGCACAAACTTGCTAAAATATAAGATAACAGTAACATTGTGTTAAGTCACAAATAATTTGACAGTTTATAACAATTAAACAATAGATGTTTTCAATAATATCGCATCTCAGACACATTATAACAATGAGAAAAATTGATTTGTTTCAATAATATCACATCTCGGACAGTTTATAACAATTAAACAATGAGACAAATAGATTTTGCATTTAATCATGATCACCCGAACGAGCTTCGGAAGTTTCCGTGGTCATTTGGAACGCGCCTCAGAAAATTCCGTAGCATACGGATAAAGGCGAAGGATATTAATAGGCGGCTCATGGGATTCTCCGGTCTTTCCCTGTTACTATTTATCAAACTAGTGCATATCAGATAAAAACGGTGCATATCGCAAGATATTTGTTCTAAAAAGTTACTTTTTAGCCAATGAAAAAACTTCTATTTATAAGTTTATATGAATGTCTTTTACAGACCCACACCATAGTTTCCCTCTTTGTTTATGGTATATAAACTAATCAATTTCCTTCCCGAGACTCGGAGGTATAGTGGTAAAGCGTGCTCCTCGAGTGCAGGAGGTCACGTATTCGATCCGCAGCCGGGTCGTACCAAAGACTTTAAAACTAGTAGTAATGGCTGCCATCCTTTGCGCCCAGGGTTGCGGGGTTAACTGTAAAACTGTCTGAATGGTGTCAGGAAAAATGGAATAGTAGTACTAGTAGCTTACCCAGGAAACGCCGTGATAAATCTTAACAAATGTTGATAGAGACGTTAAACACCAAACAATCAATCAATCAATCCTTCCTTCAGCACTGAAGAAATTTGTCAGATGTTTCAACTCTGGTATCCATATGTTTGACTATATAGGCAACGGATCCATATTGAACTAGGATTGTTGTTGATTGTTTTTATTAACATTTCCGTGACTCAATCATATAATAACCTTGATGACGTCTATTGATTTCTGTCGATCTGACGAATTGACGCTTTTCACTTTGTCGATGAGGCTACAAATCTAGTTGGTACAGCTTCTTATATTGACACTTATTGTCAAGACCTTTCCGAAAACGTTGTGTCAATTAAACACAATCTTCATTGAACACTTTATTAGTCCCTTCGGTTTAAATTTATCCAGGTGTCTTTTGGTTTCATTCCAGCCCTAACACATGCTTTAATAACTATCCGCTGATCTATTCATGCGACTGACCTCGACGTGTTTACGCCTGGGTTTGGTTGCGTTGGTTTTTCATAAAACAATTCATCCTGACATGAACACGTTGGTTTTAGGTAAAGGTTTTGAAAACACATTGACGTAACTTCATACTAAAAACACGATGAAATGAGCCAAGGTAACGAACATATTTAAGCCAAGAAAACAGCGGATAACAAAATGGGTTACTCAATATATCAATGTGCTTCATTACAAAGTCATGCATATAATTAAAATAATATATATAACGAAATCCCGATTCAGCCATATACATTTTATTTCAATCACTTAAACTGATATAAAATTTTACATAACAACTTTCATCATGATTGGACGTCACTTTTTGATGAAAAACAGTTAGTTCGTGATTGTTTAGACTGTACCTCGTACATTCTTTATATTCTCCTGAAATGATATTAGATTTGTAAATACGACGTTATAGTGGAGGGGTTGGGGGAGTTCATTTTTTAAACTGATAAGTGACCAAATATGCAACTCTACTATACCTCTTCCATAAAAGATATACAACTGTTCCGACAATGGCTTCAATAAGCAGGATTGTACCAGCCGTTCCACCAATCGCTACGCCTACTGTAACAGAGCAAGATGCCATTCCAGAAGGCGATTCTTCTACAATAAACAATGTGTTTGTATATGCGTGTATAGAAATGAAGAAAGGTTATTTCGGAAAATGTTTTACTCGCTTGACTATGAATCTATCATCATTATAATATACCTGAAATGATATCGGTTGTATAAACGTTATTTGAGATGTAAAATCACAAAGAAATCAATCAGAAATATTGGTAAAAAGTGACAAAGTTCCTCAATGGAATGTATATCTCAATTGTCACAATAATTTCATCTTAAAGCTATATGTGAACAACAACGTATTTGAATACTTAATTAGGATCCTTATTTAAAGGTGAAATGTAAATAAAAATAAGCAGAAAAACAAAGCAGACTGTTCAGACCATATTCCAGTAATTATATTAAAACGTAAGATATATATGGTCAATGTTGTGTGATTTACCATGTCAATCTTATCTTTCCAAACAATCACGATAAGGTGAACCGAGCTGTGACGTCCTTACAGCCTTTACGTTTAGGCAGATAGTATAGATTACTGTAAAAAGTAGTTCGTGTTTAATTTTGACATAATATTGTGTCATGGTGCACATATTTAATCCCAGGATGACAAACAATACATGTTCTACTAATAGAGATTTCACAAGATAAAGAAAACGAAACTTAGCTTTTATAGTTTTGTTTTTACTTTAGGCTATTTACTCTCGTAAAACCAACTCCATACTATGTGTATGCGAACTAGTAACAGCTCTGCATCCATGGGATCCAATCCAAGTTCTTATTATATTAAGTCTTCCTTTTACATGTTTCTTAAACTAATGAGTGAACAGTATATGATCGGATCAAACTATGCGGATACCAAGAGTAATCTAAATCTATACTTCGCCACAATCCTAAAATAATAGGCCTTCATTTATTCAGGTTTCTGACTGCGCAAATGTTGTCATTTCGATTTTCTGCTACAGAACACATTTACTGAACGGAATTATAATTAGCTTCATTTCAATTAAGGTTAACGATCTCCCGAATATAGACAGGTACCTTTTGACGCAGGAACTTTGAAAGATGTGTGACAAAAGGAGAAGTTGCTCATAATGGGCAGTTTCTTCTTTTGGCACAGTATTATCTACATGAAAGTTTCCATATTTCTGCCTAGATGTTTTTAAAGGGGGACATTCAAAACCCATATGGTCAAAACCCATTTGGTCCATTTTTGTCATAGAAGTCGAAACCCATATGGTTAAAAAAATAGGATAGTCAAAACCCATACGATTGAAAATGCATAGTAGACAAAACCCCACTGATTGGTATTAATTCAGTTACAGGCGATAATTGAATTAAGGTGATAATTGCTTTAAAGTGATAATGTTTTTAACCTATCTGTTTGTCACAGTTATTGATTGTGTAAATCATAATTACTATGATATTAGTAAGCACTATCTTAAAATATCCTTTGTTTACTGCTTTCAATAATTGAAGATCTACATTAACTATCACTGCAGTGTGTAACTCTTAACAATCTTTTCTTTCTTATTTGCAATTATTCAAACTGTTAGTTCTATACATTGGGAACATATTCGAATTGAAGGTATTTACTGACCTCTGAGTTGGTGATAACAGTTGTCAAAGCTGTCAAAGACCACAATCACTACCTTGATTCCTTTGCCACAGAAGCTATAGCTATGCAGGTTAGAGCAGAAATCAAAGCCTGTGCTGAAGCAAATCGTGGAAACTACTCTGGATTTTCATCCATATGGGTTTTTGACTACCCTGCATTGTATATCATATGGGTTTTGATTACCCTGTTTTTTCAACAATACGGGTTTTGACATACACATGTTTTAAAAGTCGTCTTCTGTGATAAAGAGTGAAAACATTATTCAAACAAGCAAATTAATGAAATTTATATCCCCCGCTTGCAGGAAATATTGTAGGAATAAAGTTTGCCGAAAGTGACAATCGAACTTGGCCTAGCTGTTAAGGCATTTAACCTTGTTACAAAGTTTGAAAAAACAAGTTTGAAAAAAAAAGGTTCACATCTGTGGCAGTTATTGCACGGAAACAGCAAGAAACGACATATTTTGTTAAATAAGGGGCCATAACTCCACCAAATAAAGTCTGCCGAAAGTGACGATCGAAGTTGGCCTAGCCCTTGAGGCATTTAACCTTGTTACCAAGTTTGAAAAAAAACGGTTCACATTTGTGGCAGTTATTGCACGGAAACAGCAAGAAACGACATTTTTTGTTAAATAAGGGGCCATAACTCCACCAAATAAAGTCCGCAGAAAGTGACGATCGAACTTGGCCTAGCCCTTAAGGCATTTAACGTTGTTACCAAGTTTGAAAAAAAAAGGTTCACATTTGTGGCAGTTATTGCACGGAAACGGCAAGAAACAACATATTTTGTTAAATAAGGGGCCATAACTCCACCAAATAAAGTCCGCCGAAAGTGATATTCGAACTTGGCCTAGCCCTTAAGGCATTTAACGTTGTTACCAAGTTTGAAAAGAAACGGTTCACATTTGCGGCAGTTATTGCACGGAAACGAAGTGTGACGGACGGACAGACGGACAGACGGACAGACGGACAGACGGACGGACGGACAGACAGACGGACGGACGGACAAACCGAAATTAATAACCCCCCTTTTTTTCTTCGAAAAAGCGGGGGATAATAAGTAAGACATCAGCTAATAGAATTGCAGACGACGTTACAAGAAAAAACACGGGATTAATAAACAGACTAATTTTGCATGAGCAGATTCAAAGTGCCTGGTTTTTTAATGGCGCGGTTTATGGAGAAACTAACGATGGAAAGAGGATTAGATTTGACATTTTTGATAATATCTCAAATGTGATCGCAGAAATCAGACTTAAACACAACAAGGGAAACAAATGAGAAAAATTACATGTTCTTTTGTGTTGTGTTTGTTTAATTGTATTCTTATTCCCTTGTAAAGTAAGACTATATAGGTGTTCGTGAAAAACACAATAGGGGTAAGTTTTTTTTTTTTTTTATTTTTTTTTTATTTCTGTCTGATCTTATTATATAAAGTTGATCCTCAACTCAAAATGATCGTATATAGTAAATTATATAAACAGTGTTCCGGCTGATTGGCCTCCTCCCACATGCATTTATCAGATGTTTTTATTGTGACAAATGTTATCAGATAAGACGAGAACTCGCTCACTGTGAGTTTTTCTCCCTTGTCCTCGTGAAATTTAAACACTGCATATAAAAGCAGTGTTATTTAAACAGACGTTGATCATGAGCAGTATGTGAATGGACTCTAATATGCTAAGTGGGGTTTCATTATTCTGAAGTATACGGTCATATGGTTTTACTATAAATTTATTGTAGAGATGAGTATTAGAGCGTGACACACTGAGTATATGTAAATCCTCTTTTTTCATATTGAAGGTCAAGCTCTTATATCGGAGCGGAGGCCCAATATGAATGTAGTTTGAATAAGAAAACTTTACATGCACCTGTCTTTGTCTGTCATTATTAAATTTGTACTTTGTCCCGTTATTTGACCAAGAGAAAAGAATGACCTTTTGAGGAAATCATGCTATTATGAGTTTAGCCTTAGTATAAATGTGATTGATCTAAAACAAACTAGGATCAATATCAGTATATCATGCGCTTGCTAAATACATTGTTCTGCTGTCTTATGGTTTGATTATTTAATAAATGTATGAGTACATGTATATCCCGTTCTGTCCCATATTGAAGGTCAAGCTACTGTATCAGAGCGGCGGCTCAATATGATTTAGTTTATAAAACAGGATTCAAATGCTCATATATTCTGTTTTTGATGGTTAAATTTGTGAATTTACCTTATACCCTTTTTCGACCGAAGAGAAAGAAATCCCCATGTAGGAAATCCATGTAATTAGTAATTAAATTGTATGAAAGAATATAATGCTTATATAATGCAGGGACCGTGTATATATTGTCCCTGTATAATGTTAGCTTATCTGAACACTTATCATTTATGTTTCTATGTTTTTTGTTTTATATTGATTATGCATTTTTGAGTATATCATAATGGGGTGAGGGTGCTCGTTCGGATCATCAACTTCGCCTCTTTTTGATATTTGACTACAAATCGTCAGCGGTAACATGTGTCCTGTGGCCTCTGTGTGAGGAAATGGGTTAAGAGCGTTCGCTTCAACATGTAAAATAATTAATTAAACTGTGTTTTGTATTTTACCTTATATGTTACATAGTCACTTTCCAGTTTTTTTAATGGGTTAAACTTGCAATTTACTTATATTCTTCATATAATGGATAGTAGGTGTGATCTTGTTCTCTTTATTACCGGCGTTATAAAAAAAAGTATATTTTGGTAGGATAATAAATGGTGGATAAACTAAGGATATTTTCTTACAATTGCCGAGGTCTAAAAAATAAGAAAAAACGGTTTGACATTTTTAATTTGTTTAAAGAAAAAAAAGCTGATATTTTGTGTTTACAAGAGACTTATTTTGTTGAAAACATGGAAAAATGTATATACTCTGAGTGGGATGGGAACTGTTTATTCAGCCATGGCAGATCAAATTCAAAAGGCGTTGCTATACTGTTCAATAAACGTTTAGACATTAAAATCTTAAATATAAATAGAGACAATAGCGGACAATATTTAATCATAGAATTACAATATTGTGGTACCAAATTCCTCTTAAGTAATTTATACGCTCCAAACATAGATGACCCGATCTTTTTTGAAAATGTTTTCGACATTATTGACTCTTTAAATGACTCAGACAATATCATTATGTGTGGAGATTTTAATTTAGTTTTGAATCCTTGACTATGAAAACTATAGAATAAATAACCATAGCAAAAAAGCGAGGGATATTGTTTTAGCAAATATAGCTTATCGAGACCTTCTAGACCCTTTTCGAGAAATACACGATAATATGAGAAAATATACGTGGAAAAGGATGACACCTTTGCAAAGAGGTCGTTTAGATATTTTTCTCATTTCAAGTAGTTTTAAGCCGTTTTTTAAGAAATTGTGACATAGATATTATCTACAAGTCAGATCATTCTATTATTGTACTTGATCTCGAATTTGCAATGCTTCAAAATGGAAAAGGGTTGTGGAAGTTTAACAACTCTTTACTTTATGACGCAGATTATGTAAACTGTATTAATAACAAGATTGACGAGATTATATTACAATACTGTGTTCCGGTTTACAGCAATGATTTTGTTACCACTATTGATAGATCGGAAATAACTATATTTCGTTATAGATGATCATTTTTTTTTGGAAACATTGTTGATGGAAATCCGTGGTAAAACTATTTCTTATTCTAGTCATAAAGTGAAAGAAAGAAATAATCGGGAACAAGAACTTTTTTTGGAAATATTAAATTTAGAATCAAATTTGAATGAATTAAATAAAGAAATGTTGCTATTGAAACAGTCGGAATTATCTGAATTGAGAAAAAACAAAATGCATAGATATTTCATCAGGTCAAGGTCACATTGGATTGATAATGGAGAAAAAACTACCAATTACTTTTGCAACTTAGAAAAACAACATTTCTCAAATAAATCTATTACATTTATTGAAAAGGATGATGGTACACAGGTTACTAATCAAAAAGAAATACTACACGAAACAAAGTTGTATTATCAAGATTTATACAATACTCAGAATACCTCAACGGATTTTGATTTGGAAGCAGATTTACAGCATTGTGCTGTAAACAAACTAAATGATACACACGTTAAAAGTCTGGAGGGTCTCTTGGGCTATAGTGAAGTTTCAAATACTTTACGAAATATGAAAAATGATAAAAGTCCAGGTAGCGATGGTTCAACAAACTTTTATAAATTATTTTGGAATAAAATTGGACACTTTGTTGTAAGATCTTTGAATCATGCTTTTATCTCAAATACTTTTTCAAATAGTATTAAATTAGGAACAATAACATGTATACCAAAAGGCAATAAAGAGAAGCAATTTCTTAAAAATTGGAGACCTATTACTTTACTTAACGTATTATACAAAATAGCTTCAGGAACTGTAGCCAATAGACTTAAAACCGTATTAGACTATTTAATATCAAACGATAAAACTGGTTTTATTAAAGGACGTTTTATAGGAGAAAATACAAGATTAGTATATGACACAATGAAATACTGTGAAGAAAATCATATCCCAGGTCTCTTAATGTTAATCGATTTCGAAAAAGCGTTTGACTCTTTGTCTTTTAATTTTATAGAAAAAACTTTTGATTTTTTTAATTTTGGCGATATGTTCAAAAAGTAGATAAAACTATTCTTATACAATACTCAAGTCTGTGTGCAGTAAAATGGCTATTTATCTGATTTCTTTACAGTGAAAAGGGGCTGCAGACAGGGGGATCCGATTTCACCATATATTTTTATCCTCTGATCCGAAATCCTAAATATTAAGATAAAATATATAGAGGATTTTACATGAGTGGTCATTCAATACGAGATTTTATTAAACGAGTGTTTTGAAATTGATAAAAACGAGCCTTGGCTTCGAATTCCAATTCGACGATTATTAGCGCAAAATATATATAACGTCGCTATATAGCGCGGTCATTTTCAATGCTTTTCATTATGACGTTACGTAACATTGTTATTACACTAGTTGAATACGCAATTTATTCAATGGCTTTATTACACTCCCGGCGACGTCATTTATGATATAAAATAAGAATATTACAGGCTTAAAAATCAACGACCAACACTATCTACTTACACAATTTGCCAACGACATCAGCTTGTTTTTAGACGCAACAGAAATATCGTTAAATAACGTGCTAAAAGTATTAGACAACTTTTCTATAATATCCGGTTTAAAAATCAATTTTGAAAAAACAGAGCTTATTTGGATTGGGTCTCTTAAATACAGCACACGTTCTATAACAACTAAATGGAAATTATCATAGGGGGAAACACAGTTTAAACTGCTTGGAATAAACTTTGATGTCTATCTTCAAAACATGCAGGATTTAAATTTTGATCCGAAATTACAAAGTATAAAAAGCAGCATTACGTATTGAAAAAGGAGAAAACTAACTCCAATTGGGAGAATAACGGTAGTTTAACACATTTATTTATCAGTTTACCATCACCAAAAGATGATTTTATCAAACAGTTAAACGACATACTATTGGAGTATGTATGGGAAGGTAAAGCCAAAATTAAACGTTCTGTTTTTATAAAACAATATGCAGACGGAGGTTTAAAGATGATTAACATCAAAAGTTATATTTCTAGCATGAAAATAAAATTGTTAAAACAATTATTAATTCGTGAAGAAAGTAATTTGCTACAAGTTAGTTTACAATATTTTTGATGTTAACAAAGTTTTTAATATGGGAAAAATATACTGTGAATACGTATCAAAGAATATAAGAAATGAATTCTGGATATATTTATTGAAGGCATATGTAACCTTTATGGAAAAGGTACGTTGTAATGATTGGTTTAAAGTGTTACACATGCCTTTATTCTATAATGAACATTTTCTTATTAATTCAAAACATATTTTCATCGAAGATTTTTATAACCGAGGAGTAAGGCTTGTAAAGGATATAATGGATGTAAATGAAAATTTTCTAACCTTGGAGAATATTGAAAACATTATGGGAAAAAGAGTGAATTTGCTAGTATTACATAGCTAAGAAATTCTATAAACTCCTTTATATCAAAGAACACTATTGCAAAAACTGATTTTTCGTTATATACAGCCCATGTATAAACTTCTATTTCTACGATATTTTAATAAAGACTGACTCGAACAAATTTGTCTATAATACATTAACATATAATAGTGAGGTGCCAACAAAGCAGAAAAAATGGATGGTATTGTTTCCAAATGAAAACATTAACTGGAAAACAAATTATTGCAATGTTTTCAAATGTACAAATGATACCTATATACAATGGTTATAGACCCAAATAATACATAGGTTATTACCAACTAATTCATTATTATATAAAATGAAATTAGTAGATACAAACTTATGCAATTTCTGTTTAAAGCAAGAGGAAACATTAAATCATTTATTTATTGACTGCGAAAAAGTTAAACCATTACTCCAAAACATTCAATTAAATATCAATGAAATATATCCAAATTTAGAGATATCAAATATAGATATTCTTCTAGGTTGCGATAAGAAAGATTTTAAATTGGAAACTCTAGTATTAAATGTCAAACGCTATTTATACTTATGTAAAATAAAAATGATTTTTCCTTCTTGGTATGGTTTAATGAACAGCTTACATCTAGCTTGGAGTATATACAAAACGACCAAATCAACAACAAAAGACATAGAAATGTGGGCAGTTGTAAGACATCTGATTCAAGATCATCCCTAATCTC
Organism: Serripes groenlandicus; assembly: GCA_031761405.1. Classification (NCBI taxonomy): domain Eukaryota; kingdom Metazoa; phylum Mollusca; class Bivalvia; order Cardiida; family Cardiidae; genus Serripes; species Serripes groenlandicus. The sequence continues at coordinate 454,907 of JASEVX010000081.1, forward strand.
TAAAAAAAGATGTTTAAAAAAAAAAAATGCAAGTTTTCTTTTCTCATACCGATATGTTTTGTATTTTTTTTCTTTATACCCCAGCCATCAACCCAACACCATTGTTTTTTCCAGGCTTTATTATAATATGTCCTTTAAATATATAAACTATGAACTAAAAATGAAATACAATTGTCTAAATTGTATACATACAACTTTTGAATTTAAGTAGAGTATACATCTCTTCCCCTTATTTAAACAAACCCAAATCTGCAGTAGTTAACTTAAAAAAGATCAGTCTTTCAATATACAAGACATAATGGAAAAGGAAGAACATTAGAAAAATACTTAATATGAACTGTGTTTAACCCTTATCATGCTGCAAATAACTCTTAGAATACATGTACATCTGAACACAGTATAGACAGATAGTAGATTGTACATATGGGTTTATATTTATGTTTCTTTTTTGAAGATTTAAGTTTTAGAAAATCTCCAAAGAATAAAATGAACAATAAGAAAAATGATATGATCCGCAAATCAGAGAAAAATTGTTATACAACACAATTCAGCATGATTGGGGTTTAGATGAAAAAAAAAATGTTTGTATGTATGTATTTATTATTATATTCTTATGATAAATTTGAAAACTATTGATATAAGGTATGGGAGAGGATGACCACGACCTCTCCTTACCTATGGACGTGGCAAATAAAATAAAGTTTGTAAAAAAAAAAAAAAAAAAAAAAAAAAAAAATGTTTTCGAAGTCGTTTGCTGCAGATGTATTGCATGTGGGAAAGTGTTAATTTGTGGGCGGCGCACATATGACCAAACCCTGGTACAGTATACATTACGTACTCATTTCCTATCACGTTGAATGCTTTATAGTTAGCCTAATTATAAGTTATATGACCAAAGTATTGCATAAGAGTTTCAAACTTATAACAATTATCCTTTTTTATTAACTACCTTTGTTTTTTCTTCGTTAAAAAAACCGGAATCTGTTCTTACAAAGAACGCTATTAATCTCTTTTATTTCACTCCTTTTCAAAATAAGATTATTCTAACAATTTGAAATTATCAATTTACAATCCTCTTTCAGTCAAATAGCTTTAGTTATTGTTGCATGACACAATTGTGTGTTTATTTCTGTCTACCACTTATCTCGGTGTTTACTTTAAGACAATGAACAATGAAATTGCGTGCTAACGAGATTTTTCATAGTTTGTATTATTTAAATTTATAGGAAAAAATACTTCAATTTGATTCATTTACATTGTGCCGAGCCCGGTAGCTCAGTCGGTAACGACGCGGGCTGTCAATCCAGGGGTTGTGAGTTCGAATCCCGGCTCGGCCAACTTTCTTTCCGACGATTGCCAAAAGTCAATGCGACATGCGTCAATCGTCTTCCACCAACGGGCTAAGTTTATGTGGAAAAGCAGCCAGTTGCTTTTGAAGATTATTGTTTTGAGTACTGGTGTGAGAAAACCAGGAAATGCATGAGTAGGGGTTTCATTACATGCGTGAACGAAATTAACACAGGGAAGAAATTTTTAGGTTTGATAAAGTAGCATGATATATATTATAGGTTCTTAGGCTGGATTTACAATTTAGTTAATACATAAATATATGGTAACCTTCTTTGGTATTTTTTTCTCGATAGGTCTAGTTATAAATATGTGACATTTGATGTTATTATTCTTACAAATTACTTAGTAAGTTATAGAACTTAAAACATATAATGGTAATACTATAAGCGACCAATATACTGATTCATACAGATTCTATCATAGACCCTGATAAATACAACCTACACAGGTAAATATTATCGCAAACGCAATGAAACGTATACTAAATGAAGGTTTAGCAAAACTTATTACCCAAAAGGTATGCTGGTGTTGTCATTTATGATGTATAACACGCTTAAAATATCTTCAATTTCTATAAAGACAAGTGTAATCTAGAAAGGAATGGTCTTGCATAACGTCACACCCGAATGTGTCACGTGACACAAAATCCATTTATCCTCGCGCTTAAAACCTTATGAAAGCATAAAAACAAATAGTTTATTCTACTTTCAATGATGAATGGAATTATTTTATGCTTAATTTCTGACTCGTGCAGTATTTACAAAATGAAGAAACGGTCGCATGTCCACTTTAAAAGCACTTGTATATATTGATTATATCAACTTATCGAACAAAGGAAGTTTATGGAAAATTGACATACTAAATAGTTCTGCCTATTAAGCATATTTCAAACAATATGATGTAAACATTTGTAATGAGAAAACCAGCAGACTGAATACGTACCAACATCACATTTGTCCCCTTTAAACCCCGCGGCACATCCGTTACATTTCCCACTCATCTTGTCACACACGGTGTCGTTATAACATCTTCCGCATTGAGAAACACAACCTTCGCCGTATGTACCATCGTCACACCCTGTAAATATGTCCCAGTGAGATCGTTGTAAGGTTTTATTCTTTGTATTCTACCGATTTCCAATTGTCTTATTAAGTTACAATACACCTTCTTTGTTTCCATGTAAATCGACTAATTTCAGTCCTCAATTGTCAAAGTTTATAAACGTTTGTCGTGTAGAACATAATATATCATTGGAAAGAGTTACTCCTAATCTTTTAAACAATTTAAAGATGATGGGGCGGGGGTCATGCAAGAAATAATTCACCAGGCGAAAATGGATATCGTCATTTTCATCAAATAGGGCCGGACGAAACCAGTGTTTAGCATTCTCTAATTTCTAATTCAAACATGGTCAAAATACTAAAAGTGATCAAATCTTTCATTGCTAGTGCTTCCTATACACATTTACAATGCATTTATACTCAATGTCATATATTCAATGCATTCAGGTGATGGTAAACACTCAGTTCTACGCAAACAGAATGCAGGCTTATGTCATTGTCACAAGCATAAACATCAATACACCAACTCGTATTGCAACACTATATGGGCATGGAGATTGTCGCTTTATCTCCATTTTAAGAGTAATCAAATGCATGTATGTATTTTATCAACAACCTAAATCTAGCTTAAAAATATAACGCATTCTGTAACGTTATCAAAAATATAGAAGTCTGATTGAGTAAATCATATACTCAAAAAACATGGTTTAGTGTTAAATCTTTAAACAGGATATATTATGCATGCCGTGCAATGATGATAGACCGCTCCTTTTATTTAGTTTTAACAATTTACCTTCAGTACATAGTTGTATCTTGTAGCCCGCTGCACAACCAGTTTCACAAAATCCTTTTATCTTGTTACAAACAGTACTACCTTTACAGTTACCACAAGGACGTTCACATTTGTCACCATAGAAACCGTCTGAACAAGCTAAAATATTAACACAAAATGTATTACATAGTTACAAATTCAAGTTGTGTTTTAATTTAGACAATTTTTTAATTTTCAACTATTTTAATTATTTCGAAACATAAATGGCTACTTTTATAGTCGTCTCAACATTGTAAGATTGTAATAAACCACACGAATAAATGACGTTATCTGGTACCTTTTGAGAAGGAACATATGTTAATATTCAAATATAGCTCATCTGTGCAAGAAGTACTCACTGCTTTTATGGTGCCCTTTGAAGATCTTTTAAAGAAATATAATTCGGTTGCAATCGGAACCGAAAGCAAAAACTTTCAGAAGCGTCTTGACACAAATTGTTAGACCTAGGACTTAGATAATTAGTGTGTAGTAGTATCTAGTGGTCTACTAACAATATTGTTCAATACACCCCTGGTGTAACTTGTTTTACATAGAGATATATAATGAAAATCTTCTTGTCTGAAACTGAAAGTCTTGTGGTTAGATATTTGGTGTGTAGCATTGTCTCGTTGTCCTCTACAATGATTAATAAAAGTATGCCCCTGTGTTCAACATTGGCTCGGCTACGGGGGTCGCCTATTTTACATAAAGATTGTTTCAAGCGACATCTTCTCCTAACCCGCATGACCAATTGTAATGAAACTTCACTGGGGTGTTCCTCAAAGAATAAGTTCCATGCATAATTCTGGTTGTTGCCATGGCAACTGAAAGGAAAATCTTAAAAGATTTTTAACAAAACGTGTAAGACTTTGGGCTCAGATATATAGTATGTACTAGTGGTCCTTTACTAAGATCGTTCAAATAATGCATGTAGGTTCAATATTGCCCCCCCCCCCCCGATGTCACATGTTTTATAGGAAACAAACTTTGAAAATTTACTTGCCTAAAACCGATAGGCATAGAGCTTAGATAGTTGGTCTTTAGCATGTTCTACTGGTCCTCTACGAAGTTTATTCAAACTATACCCCGCCCCATATAGGTAAATAGAAAAAGGCTTAAAAAGTATTTCTGTATTTAACCAAAAGGCCTAGAGCGAAGATATTCTGTGTGAAGCATTTTCTTTGAGCTACCACACATAACCTTAGTTCAGTAATGATTATGTCTTCTCTTAAGATGAAACCCATTCCTAGTGGTAGACGGGAACTACCCTCTTCTTTAGCGTTTTGATAGTCTACTCAACTGACTATCCATCGTCCGATAAATCTTTAGTTGTCATCTATATTTTCAAATAACCGAGCGTTAAGAAATATACATTATCAGAATAGTACTTGTTTTAAAGCATTAGAAAAATAAAGTAATAGCCAAGTTATACAAATAACCAAGAACCATGTGATATCATCAATGAAAGTTGACTTTATTAATTTGTGGTAGGTCAAATGTTGCGATACATATTTTCAATTTTTAATACATGTCTATCCTGTGTGCAGCCAGTTATCTACACATTGTATGCGACCGTTTAATAGTTCAAAGAGCACAACAAAGAAAGGAATTAGTTACCGCATGTTAATCAGCCACGTCATACGTAAACTGATTTCGGATATTTTAAATTTGATTAGTTACAATTAGCTTAGACCCTTGGATAGTCGGTGAGTGTTCATAATCGTTCTGCTTGGTCTTCTAGCATTCTTATATAATAAGAATGCGAATGGACGGGATCCTGATCAGTCTGATCTGTAATTGCAATGTTAACACAGTTCCGAAGGATGGGTTTTGTGTATCGTTGCTGCAATATGCAATGCGTCTGTACAGAAAGTATGGTGGAATATAACTGCCGCCACTTAACAGATACTTATCATGAAAGCTTTTGCGTAAATAATGAGAATCTCTCGTTTATTTATAAAGAGAAGTGTAAATTTAAATTTATCATGACGTCCAGATAAATAACGTAACGCGAAAATGTTTCTGCTCGTGATCTAATCCACCGCCACTTAATAATGAATAAATGAACATTTCGCGAAATGTTTTGGTTTCCTAAAGATATTAAACCTCAGTTTTCATGAATAGCGACTCGCATTTGATTTTGTAAGTGTTGTGGAATACCGCTGTCGCCTTCGACATCTGGTAACTGTGGTTCACATTTTATAAAGCTCTCTCAATATTTATAGGTGGTTGTGAACACCTCGACATGAACCACTCCGTTTAATGAACATTGAAATTGTCAAATTATGTATACATACTTGATTATGTATTTACATGTAATAAGTTCTATTTTAAGATAAAAAGAATCACAGAATTTTCGAATTAGAATGATCTTTGCATGTACTCAAAGGGTTTTGCGATCTGTTTAAAATCTTCCTACAAATTAAAAAACAAAAATCTTGAACATTTTCATTTATTCAGTTATCGAAGTGCACTAACAGAAATATGTTCAAGAAACGATATTTATCTGGATTTCATGATAAAAACGGTAATTTATAAATAAGGTGAAATATTCTCCATTGCTTTTTCGAAAATCTGTAAACAAAAAAAATATTTAGTGGTGACTGATATGTCCCACCTTAATATAGACTTACGCTGATAACAGTACGATCCTATGTATCCCGGACTGCATCCTTGTTTACATACCCCTGATACTTTGTTACATGATGCTCCATTAGTACAGAAACCACAATTAATTTGGCATCCATCACCGTAAGTATCGTCGTCACAATCTATTTATTAGAATAACAAGTGCATATAGCATACATTTTATATCATAAGTTTATAATAATAGAAATTTTGTTTTAATAAAGATATATTAAGAGGCTATTATATAAAACACTTGATCGTTTTAATCAATATCAAACTGACCAGGATTTATTGATTGTTTAAAAGATGTGTGAACGATGTGTTTAGTCTAAATGTGATTGCGCTTTCACACACCATTTGAGGCAAATGAATGTTGTATGCTTCAAATGAAGGTCACATAACCCTGATACTTTGTTACACGCTGCACTATTAGTACAGTTACCACACTTAAATTGGCATCCATCACCGTAAAAACCATCGTCACATTATATGAATTAGATACAAATTGTATAAAACATAACAATTATAACCAAAATGAATAAATGATATGATAGTGTAGTACATATCTTCTCAATAACTGTAATAACAAAGACGTGATCATTTTATCAATAACAAAATAATCCGAAATCTAGATTTGCTTACTTTTTAAAGCCTTTGATTCTTAATTATTTGAACGGTATGACTAAAACAGTGATTGCGCTTTTGTTAAGTTCATACATTATTTCAGTCATATCAAGCCAGTATGTTGTCATTGGCATTCTTTTCCTGGTGTTTCCTTAACAGTTCGCAAATGCATTTATTTCAAACATCCATGGTTTGTTGATTTTCTTTAGAAAATTCGTGAATCCGTGATTGTCTATAAAATAAATTGTTTTGTTAATGGCCTGAGTGAGCTGATGAGCTGTTGAGACAAAATTCCGCGCATTTGAGGACAAAATATTAGGCTGTGGATCCATAATGTATGATCCATATTGATCATGAATGCTATGTGGCTTGTTTTGGATCCCTTAAATGTTATCTACCTTCAAATACATACGTTGAACTTGACCTAGATTGGTCGCTAATCCTATGATAATTGTTTTGACAGACAAAATAATTCAATTATAATGACCTGTTGTACATAAATCGCCCTGATATCCGGGTGAACATCCTGATGAACAAGTTCCGTTGGTGTGTAAACATACAGTACCCTGTCGACAGTGTCCACAACCTGTCTGGCACTTATTCCCATAGAAACCCTGATTGCATGCTGAAATATAGATGATATGTATTATCCATGCGTTAAGTACTAATTGGTTTATTTTTTTGACGTCAAGTATGGTGATCGTTCCATTTCAAATTATCCCTTCAAGTTATTTATTTAATTTGCCACTTTGATAAAGACACTATCAAAACATTCACTAATTGTGCATTTGGACATTATTAACGAAGGATTCAATCATCATGTGTTTCAAACGTCGTTAGTTTAGAATGCGATATATATGTTCCATACGTATTTAAAAACATAATTAATCATTTCAAACCCATCCGATAACTTTGATTTGGTTTAAAGGGTATAGTTGACATAAAGAATATTTTGCCCTTGATATTTATTGCAGGTTTTTTTATTAACATATGTTTGCATGCCAAATATGATATGTGTCGATGAATATTCAAGTAAAGTAAGTTATTTGGAGACTTTTCAGTGTTATGCTGAGTGCAAACAAACAAAGTAAGTGCAATTTGCACGATATACTTGTCTCGGCTGTTGCGGTATTCCCCGAAACATAAGTATGTAAGAAGTATCCTGGATGTGTTTGCTGTAGAAAGATACATCTAACTTACAAAGTCAATACATAACAATACATAACATAGATGGAACAAACAAATACATGCCCAGATTTAAGGAGCAATTTCCATCCTCCTCACCGTTGACACAGCCATTCGTGTTAATGGTAGTTACATGAGAACGTATTTCTCTGATTTAGCTTTGTTTTAATCTGTAGATTCAAATCTGATTATTCTTTTCATAAAAAGTCAATCCTTGTAGCAGACCCAAGGCAACAGTAGCAAACATGTCAAATAAGAAACCAAAACCAAGATCGCAATAACCATGGCGATTCTGCTGACCATTGATACAGTCATTCTGACATATTTGTGTTACATGATGACATGTTTCTTCGTTTATATTTTGTATTAATTTGTAGATACAAACGTAAATAGTTTGTTATACAAAAGGTATGTTCTTGTAGCTTACATCATGTAAGATAGCAAATGCTCATAGATGAACAAACAAATACATACGCAGATCGCATTTTGGGTTCAAATAACCATCGGAACATCCATTCGTACAAATTCCTGTTCCATGATAACATGTTTCTCCGTTTATACAGGATCCACATTGGGAAAGACAGTCCTGTCCATAGTAGTTTGTATTACATTCTGAAATTCACAGAAAGTGGGTAAGAGTTTAATCTTTAACCTGCTTAATTCCTTTGACTATTATTGCGATAAAATATTCACTACATATAGCAAACAATGTAGACAAGCTAAGACTGCACATTTGCATGCAGTGAAAACAATGTGGTCTTTAATGTTTGTAACTTATTTGTTAAGTAGTGCATAACAGGATACTCAAATGTTGTTTATATTATAAGACGCAATAGCATTATCTCAATAAATCTAAAAATAATGCATATTTGATTTACTATAAAAAGTAGTAAAATATGTTTCGTCTTTTTGCGATTTAGAGAATAGTTGCATCGTAAGGCCAGTGAACACTCAGTGAACGCTTAAGTAAAATCTCGTCTGAGTCTTCACTGTTCGCCTCTACATAATAAAGTCCAATATGTATAGATGATCAAAGACCTGCAAGTGTAGCCAAACAAGGTTTACGCTCATGCATATTCCATCGAAAACCGTAATGGATATAAGCCATTACTTCGTTGGACGCTGCTCATATACATTTATGAGTGTACGTTGAGGTACGCGAGTCGTGGTCTGGTTAAACCAATCAGAGGTTAATAGCTGTCAGTGTTGATCAAAGTTATTTACAGAAACCTCTGACAAACATTGATCATTTGGATCACAGTGCGTGACCGTAAAGCCAGATATTTATCTAGGCTTATCATAGATAAGTTAAGATTGGTTTTCCAGGAACACGAATGAGTTAGTTAATCTAAGATTGCTTTTTCGACTGAAATTGAAAGAAAAATAGTCAGCCAAAAGAAGCGGTAAGGTGTATGTACCTTGTTTACAGATGTCTCCTTGGTACCCTGCTGAACATCTCCCCGAACAGTGTCCATTTGCTTTGTCACATTCGAGAGTATTTAAACAGTTACCACAAGGTTGAGTACAGCCTGATCCGTAAGTTCCGCCCTGGCATTCTGAAATAATAAAGTCATTTTCTTAAGAATGTACTGAACTGAGAAGTGGGTTTTGTATAAAATAAAAAAATGTAACACTGTTATCTACTCCTCTGATTTAATTGTCAATTAAAACATGTTTAGTCAATATTCCTTTCATTTATATTGCTTCAATATTTCAAACAGATTTGATTAAACTTGTTTGAGATAAAGGGCGGAACATTTTTCGTGAGCCTTCCAAGAGCCGTTTAGACGCCATGTTTGATTATATAATATAGAACATATTAAAGCCCGTGTATTTAAATTTGAATCTAGAACTTTTATAGTAAGTATCATATGTTTTTAACAAGAATTGTCAGATGACAATGGAGCTCGCCTAGGGGTGCTGTTTATAAAGTGGTATTTAGATTAAATTAAATGTTAAACGTTAAACGCAAACCTTAAACCTTGTAACTGAACCAAGTAGAAATGACCTTGACCTTGACCCAGGGTCAGGACGGGTGTAGTGGTGTGCATAGATGGATGACCAATAGTTCGTAAATGTATAAACTAAATATGAAACCAATCAATGTCATAATAGTGACTGCAGAGTGACATGTTAAACGTTAAACGCAAACCTTAAACCTTGTAACTGAACCAAGTAGAAATGACCTTGACCTTGACCCAGGGTCAGGACGGGTGTAGTGAAATGCGTAGATGATAAACGTTAAACGCAAACCTTAAACCTTGTAACTGAACCAAGTAGAAATGACCTTGACCTTGACCCAGGGTCAGGACGGGTGTAGTGGTGTGCGTAGATGGATGACCAATAGTTCGTAAATGTATAAACTAAATATGAAACCAATCAATGTCATAATAGTGACTGCAGAGTGACATGTTAAACGTTAAACGCAAACCTTAAACCTTGTAACTGAACCAAGTAGAAATGACCTTGACCTTGACCCAGGGTCAGGACGGGTGTAGTGAAATGCGTAGATGGATGACCAATAGTTCCTAAATGTATAAACTGAATATGAAAGCAATCAATGTCATAATAGTGAATGCAGAGTGATATGTTAAACGTTAAACGCAAACCTTAAACCTTGTAACAGAACCAAGTAGAAATGACCTTGACCTTGACACAGGATCAGGAAGTGTGTAGTGGTGTGCGTAGATTGATTACCAATAGTTCATAAACGTATAAATTAAATATGAAAGCAATTAATGTCATAATAATGCATGCAGAGTGATATGTTAAACAGAAACCTTAAACCATATAACAGAACCAAGTAGAAATGACCTTGACCTTGACCCAGGGTCAGGACGGGTGTAGTGGGGTGCGTAGATGGACCAATAGTTCCTAAATGTATAAACTAAATATGAAAGCAATCAATGTCATAATAGTGAATGCAGAGTGATATGTTAAACGTTAAACGCAAACCTTAAACCTTGTAACTGAACCAAGTAGAAATGACATTGACCTTGACCCAGGTGCAGGACAGGTGTAGTGGTGTGCGCAGATGGATATAATAGTGAATGCAGAGTGATATGTTAAACGTTAAACGCAAACCTTAAACCTTGTAACTGAACCAAGTAGAAATGACCTTGACCTTGACCCAGGGTCAGAACGGGTGCAGTGGTGTGCGTATATGGATGACCAATAGTTCCTAAATGTATAAACTAAATATGAAAGCAATCAATGTCATAATAGTGAATGCAGAGTGATATGTTAAACATTAAACGCAAACCTTAAACCTTGTAACTGAACCAAGTAGAAATGACCTTGACCTTGACCCAGGGTCAGAACGGGTGTAGTGGTGTGCGTAGATGGATGACCAATAGTTCCTAAATGTATAAACTAAATATGAAAGCAATCAATGTCATAATAGTGAATGCAGAGTGATATGTTAAACGTTAAACGCAAACCTTAAACCTTGTAACTGAACCAAGTAGAACCAAGTAGAAATTACCTTGACCTTGACCCAGGGTCAGGACGGGTGTAGTGGTGTGCGTAGATGGATGACAAATGGTTCCTAAAGGTATAAACCCTTAAAACCCAAATGAAAACCTTAAACACAAACCTTAAACATAGGTGTCTACGCCACCGCCGACGCCGACGCCGCCGACGCCGACGCCGCCGACGCCGGGGGTAACACATAAGCTCACCTGTACTTCGTACTGGCGAGCTAAAAAGTAAGAAGAAAATATTGGAAAACTTTTATTACAATTGAAACATTTTTTAGACAAGGGAGGAAATTCAGACAAGAAAAACTCTTGCTCAAATATTGTCTCCTTTTGCCACAATGTTTTCGATTATATCTAATAATTTAACTCTTATTCGTGGAAATTGTTCACACTGTTGCCCGAATTGTTTCAAAGACGTCTGCTGCATATTTGTTGTATGTGGGAACGGTTAAATCATATCGTTTTCAAAGGTGTACAAACTTAAGACACAAAACTTCAAATACCAATAATACAGTCAGGAGATATACACGTTAAAAACCTAGTCTGGCGATTTGGGTCTGATGGCATCTTTGGATTAGCTTAATATATATGAGGTATAAGAGAAGAAGCAAAGGAGCTATATCCTTAGCCTTTTGTCAGAAGTTAAATTATTATATCCTCGAAAACGTATGTGGACTGTGAATGAATTGGTGGGACTGTGCGTTTGAACAGGCTCTAAGTCTTCATTATAGTCAGGTGCAACACTTTCGTTAATCAATCGCCAGCCGTGGATAATATAAATTATTGTTAACAAACAAAAGAACATTACCAGTATCACATTTGTCTCCAGAATATCCTGGTAAGCATTTCCCACTCTGACAAATACCAGTAACCTTATCACATGAGTCACCATCACAGTGGCATTTGTTCTCACAGTAGTCTCCAAATTCTCCGTCATTACAGTCTGAATTTAAATTTTGTAACTTTTTATAACTACCCACGCATGTGCAGATGGGTACCTGAAAGCACCTACTCAACACCAACGGCCCGTTTAGACTCGGATATTCGAAGCAAACTAACAATCACTTAGTGCATCGCAAAGATGATATAAGTGAGATTATTCTGATGAAAATGAAAATCATTTAGATAAAATATGAAAAGAGAAAATAACAAAAATAAAGAATTGTTATTGTTTTATTTTGATATATCGTCGTTTTCAACATTAGTTCATTCATATAACGGCGACAGTTCACGTATTCATGATCCCTGGGTAAGCGACTTAGAGCTAGGCTATTGCCGTTTGCATTTCTCCACCATGACCTTCGCGAGTGATGACCGAACCTGAGAAGCCTGATTTCAGTTCACTCACGCTTACCATTCGGCCACTGCAGACTCCTAAACGTGTCTGAAAACAATTGGTAGTGTCTTTACCAACTATATAATAATAGTCAAGATGGGTATGCGCAGACACTGTAATATTCCGTATATCTGGACCCTCTTACTTTATCCCGATCTATTTAGTGGAATGATTCGTGGACTACAACTGAACGCTTTGATTTGCGGACAACAATACCACTGCTCAGTTGGTAATCACGTGGGCTATCTATCTCACATCTTGAGTTCGAACCCCAGCTCGGTCATTCCTTATTGTCGATGATTGTCAAAATACATTTTAATAAGCCTCATTCAGTTTTCGCCAAAGAAGCACATAATATATGTACATAACTCAGTCAGAAAAATCATGGTAACAACAACTGACAGTCGTGATAAAACCCATATACTTCCGAATCCGACGTTAAGCTCAAATCAATCAATACAGCTATGAATAAAAACAAAACTCACCTCCGTAAACTATCAGCTCACAGACTACGAATATTCGCCTCACGTATCTAAGAACTAAAGAGACATATCTCGTATTATTCTGTACCGGCAACACATACGTGACTTTTCCAACACTGTCCGTTATTGTCGTTTCTGGACTGTCCGTAAATCCGACGAGGCTTACTTGTGTGAACATAATCTGCATGCCCTGGAAGTGTTCTGGTAAAAGAAAAGTACAATAAAGCCGTGTCTGACGATCACAGGTATAGGTGCTATAGTTGCATCTCCGTAATGGAATACCATGAATGATTATACAAGTGAACCGTTTTAGGCTACCCGGCTAGTATTGTGTCATTTAGTATATATATATATGACTTTTCTTAGGTGAGCGATCAGAGTAGATTCTGAGGGGAATACAGCGAACATGAGTCTTCATTGTTCGTATATGGAAAACAAACGCTCTGCGATTTGGTGTACCAACCTATAGTGCATTGCATGTGGTAGGTACGTTATCATTATCATGAAAGAGATAAACATAAATATAAATACTCACTGTATTGAATCTATACGTTTTACGGATGTTTGAATCTGTACAAAATGGCCTCTCTACCAGTAATTTGTCTGCTTGAAAGACGATCATGAACTCATAATTTCTTCATTTCTGAAGTTGGTTTTGCAACTACTCGTAGTAGTTGATATAATTGTCAGAAAGTATGCATGAATACCAAAGTACAATACAAGTGACTCGTTCTGATCAGAAACAAAACATTTTCAATTGTTGTAATGGAAGGAGGGGGGTTTGGATCCGATTTGTAGAACCAAGCGCGTCTTCTTCCAATTCCGTAGCAACGTGCGCAGGTGTGTAATTAATCGCCTAACGAGATAGTTGTCAATTTGTATTGTTATATTTGTCTGTGGGTTTACTTTCTGAAAACTCTGATTATAAAACAATCTTCAGACAAGTAAAAATCATTACCTCGCTTTCAAGATGACTGGTAGCGTCAGACAGATCCAACATCCGGAATGCCCAGAATTGAAAAAGCGTTTAATTATCAGCGTAAATGTACATATACAATAAGACTTAATTATCTTTGGAATAGACTTTTAAAAATAATAATAATTACAACTGTTACTTTAGGTGATTTGATACCCCCGGTCCACGCAAACTGCTTTAGACGTGTAATAAAATTGAAGATAGAAGACTACCTCAACGGATACAAGTATGTGTTAAATATATATATCGAGTAATACTGGTAACTTAACCTAGGAAAGGCCGTGATTTTACTGAATAATTGTTGAAATCGGTGTAAAATATTATTCAAACAAACATATTTCTACAATTTACAATAAGTGTGGTACCAAGTTTCATTTGTTAAAACTTGATGAATAGTTTGTTCCGCAAAGTGCATATGTCATACTGACGTACCAACCAATGCAAAGACTCCAGTCAAAGACTCGATCAGTCTTGTTGTCGGATGTGTAAATAATAATACTAACGTCCGTATATTCCCCAGTTGGTTCTCCCTATGACATCAATCTGGTGTATCCTATGACTTTTTCCAAGGTCCAGTTCGTACCAGGGGTTCAGATCGTTATTAATAGCAGAACAACAGTTACAGTGATCAGCGTCTGTTCTAGTACTGCCATCTATTACTCTCAATGGTACCCAATTAGAAAAGGTGCTACTAGATTGTACTGCTTTGTTTCTTGACAATATTGCCGAATGGATTTCACCTGAAAGTATTTATACATCATATATGTATATTGTAAGATTAACGTTTTTCGGTATATATATATATATATATATAATCCGGACAGACTTTTAACATATTTGTAAACATAAACTGTCGATCCGATAGTCGACCTAAAATTGTGTTGATGAAACAAAGTTTGACTCGTATTATATAAAACTAGGTAGTTGGTACATATATACGTACTTGTTGAACATTTATTGTGTTTAACGTAAAATTTAATTCATTAAATCATTGGAGCTGATTATCAAAACCAAATCCAGCAATTAATCGACACAAATATCTTTTCAAGTACCGATCTCTAACGAGTTCGTACGAAAATCACGGGAATCCGCCGAGGTGGAGCGGTTAGCCTCTGAGAATTGGAACCATGCGACCTGGGTTCGATCCCCAGTCGCGACACAGCGGTCACGGTGCTGTGTCATTGGGCAAGAAACATTTCCTAGCCTAATACTTTTGTTTATATTTACGGATCATAATTAAGTGAACTGTCACCGTGATATAACTGAAATAATGTTGAAAACGGCGTATTGATAAAAACGATAGATGTTCAAATACATTAGACATCACATCAGATGTTGGCGTACATAAACGTAACAGGACACTGCATTTAAATATCTGTAATATTAACGTCGTGAAAAACAGTAAAGGATTTTGTAAGAAATAATTGAGCATTATATAGATTGTGATAACCCATTATAATTGTTACTTACTAAGATGGCATGCCAGCAAGACCAATAGCAAGTTGTCAAATCCACGAACCATTTTCGTCACTGAAATAAACACATACCATTGAAAAGACATACCATTGAAATATCATACGCGGACTGAAATAGGTAAATGATCATACTCCGCGGGACCGCGGGGTTAATGCAGGGGAAACACTGCATACATTTGAGCGCGAACGCCGTGTGGCTGCCTTATCAGCCCGTGGGGGCTAGCGTTTTTTGGAAAAGAAACATTGAGCCGTTGTGTATGTGGTTTCAACTGTCTGTAACGGGGTTGAACCTATCTGTCCAGCGTATGGGCTCTGTAAGTCCAAAAAATCGTCTGTTCGGAGCCTTTTCTTTCAAACCACCTCTAACTCTGAGCACCCTGTGTAAAATGGTCTAGTGCTGAACCGATGCCGAACCACTGATGTGGTTTCTAGCTGTTCAACCGATGTAATAACTGATACTCCTCAGGTAGAGTGGTGTGTATACGTCTAACCAACGTTTAGAGCATTGGTAAGGAACTCACAATATTTCGTTTAAAACGATAACGTAGCGGCTCCCCCTCTACTAATAGGAAATATGCATTAGTATACTATTCCTATAAAACATTCAATAAGGGCATTTGACCGAAACTTATTTTAAAGATAAAAATTGAACGAGACCACTTTCGATAACACACTTTCATATACATGTATACCACTTAATATATTAAATTAACCTTTTAATATACATAAAACATGTAACTAAAACTTGAATAAAAATAAAGTAATTACAGAACAGAATCAAAGTATGATTGGTACTACATTGAAACGAAACTGAATACAAAAGGGTGTACTGCCTGTACTTATTATTCTGACATTGTGTTACATTGCATGTACATTGGATAATTACAGTACTTATTGTTAATGCATTTCATTTCATATATATTGGATACTTGCAGTAACCATTGTATATATATCACATTTAATGTACATTGGATAAGTGCAGACGCTTTTGTAAATTCATTACATTTAATGTACATTGGGTAATTTGCAGTCGATATTTTCAATGCAGTACATTCAATATACATTGGATAATGTGCAATCGATATTGTAAATGCATTACAGTGAATGTACATTGAATTATTTCAATCGCTTGTGTTAATGTGTTACATTAGCTACCTACATTCGCTATTGTAAATGCATAAGAGTGAATGGCCATTGAATTATTTCAGTCGCTTTTGATAATGTGTTACATTGAATGTACATTTGATAATTGCAGTCGCTATTGTAAATGCATCACATTTAATGTACATTGGATAATGACAGTCGCTATTGTAAATGCGTTACATTAAATGTACATTGGATAATGACAGTCGCTATTGTAAATGCGTTACATTGAATGTACATTGGATAGTTACGGTCGCTATTGTAAATGCATCACATTTAATGTACGTTGAATAATGACAGTCGCTATTGTATATGCATTACATTGTACGTTCATAGGATAATTACAGTAGATATTGTTAATGCACTACATTTAATGTACATTGGATAACTGATGTCGATATTGTAAATGCACTACATTGAACGCACATTATATTATTGCAGTCGATATTGTAAATGCATTACAGTAAACGTACATTGGATAATTGAAGTCGATATTGTAAATGCATAACATTGAACTTACATGGTTAATCGCAGTCACGTGACTGATAGATCAATGCATGTTATAATCTAAACTGACTGTGTTATGTATTCAATATATCCCTATTTATCCCTATACGTATCCTTCCAAAAACAGTTGACATAAAACAACATGGAGAAAGAAAACACACTTCATATCACTTCAATCTGACCTGTATATATTCTATAACAGTTTAGCTTTTATTTCTTTTCAAGATTTTTCGCATACCAGGCAATAAAATGTTAACATTAAATTACCTTGTACATACAAACGTTTAGAAAAGACGAATATTTATTCACAAGGTTTTTTAAGATTTTCCAATACCGTTTATATTACAACTAACTTTATATATTTCAGTACGATTTAAAGGAGTTGACCCTTAACACATAAATAAACAAGACGTATGAATATGTGGTACCGTTTTGGTCACGCAATTGGAAAACCAACCCTACATAAACTGCTACCTGTGAGGACACGGATCAGTCTGTTACACATACTTAAACCTTATCCTGCTCAGTGTCTGCAACTGGTATCATCCCACCTGATATTTAACAAGTTGTTACACAGTCTTAAACCTTATCCTGAATAGTGTCTGCAACTGGTATCATCCCACCTGATATTTAACAAGTTGTTACAAAGCTACGGACTAGTCGTTTTTCAATGTTGATAAAAGGGTAATGCGAAAACCAACCATAAGGAAATTGCTGCAAGCGAGGACACAAATCACTCTGCGCTGCAATGCATTATTTAACCTAATCCCGTCCAATGTCTGCAGTTTCTGGAGTTTATAAGTTCTTACATGTTTCTTAATATTGATAAATGTTAACGCCATGACGATCTTGTAGTTATAAGTCGTGCATAACATGTGCTATATGCAAATGCTGTCAAAGTTTAGTCGCATTTAGCGTAATAAGGGTAAATTATGATATAAGTTGTTGGCTATAGGGTACAATTATGATAAAAGTAAGAATGCTCTGGGAAACCAACCAATGGTATTTGAGACCACTGTAAATTAAGACCAACCAATGGTATTTGCGACAACTATAAATCAAGATCAACTACGGGTAATCAAGATCAACCTTCGGGTTTTTGCGACCACTGTGAATCAAGATCAATCTAGGTTTTTTGCGACTACTGTAAATTAATATCAATCACGGGTATTTCCGACCACTGTAAATCAAGAGCAACCACGGGTATTTGCGACCTCTGTATATTAAGATCAACCACGGGTATTTGCGACCACTGTAAATTAAGATCAACCAGGGGAATTTGCGACCACCGTAAATTAAGACCAACCACGGGTATCTGCGACCACTGTTAACTAAGATCAACCACGGCTTTTTGCGACAACTGTCAATAAAGATCAACCTGCGCATCAAATCAGATACGGATCTGACACTGTACAAGCAAATATGCTCATAACTATTTATATTCACTTGATGAGCAATTTCTCCTTTGGCCATACTGTTTTCAACTTTATTTATAGATTAGATAGTGATATGATGATATGAATTAGCTATTTCCAATGATTACATTCAACCCTTTTTCACATGGCGACGCTTTTGACGTACCAGCAGCTGACGACTTTTTTTAAAACATATGCTTGCAAATCAAGAGATTGTTCATATTCTTGCTTATATGCCTTCAAAGTTATCTTCTGTAGAATTGCTGTATGCGGGAAAGGGTTAAATAAATATTTTGTTAATTCTCGTATTTGCGATAATATTATAAAGACTCGTTCCTAATACATTCCTTTTTTGTTTTGGAATAATTTGTGACCAGATAATTTAGTTACTTATCTTTCTACATTCTGCAACAATGTGTGTACTTGTACAGATAAAATAACGATGTGTTAATACGTTCATCATTTACCTTTTTACGCATGTTCTATCCACCAGAAATAACCGACACGTCTACGAACAATACCGAACTCTCACGACTTCGGACGGAAATCGCCGAGCCTGCATATTGTAAATACTTACCACCTTTGTACAGAATCTGAATCCGCCGTGGAAGAGTGGTTAGCGTCGGGGATTTGAAAACGGGCGTCCCGGGTTCGATCCCCAGTCGCTGCGCTGTGTCTTGGTGGAGAGCCCATGGACAATGCACATTTCCTAGTATAGTACTGGTTTGTTTACCTAGGGATCATGAATGAGTGAACTGTCGCTGTGATGTAACTAGAATAATATTGTTGAAAACGGCGTAAAACCCCAACAAAACAAAATGTACAGAATCCGACGATCTCATTGGAAATATATTATGTGCCTAAATAAGGAAACCTAATCATGTCTAATGATAAACAAGAGAATGCGAATTTATCAGATGTTATTACTTAAAACTTTACTTAAATATACTTGCTTTCTATAGACAAAATAACGATGCAAAAACAAATAATTAAACACTTACGTGTCAATGTAGGTACATGTAATAATCCCCATATAATATTAATATCAACAAACAATATGTAAGTCTTTGTAGTCAATAATTATATTATTTATGTTGGTGCACGTACTTATATTCAACACATATAAATATATATCAAATTCGTGTGTAAAGTTTAAAATTTAGAAAAATATAACCCGTGTTCTTTTAACCTTTTTAGCAGA
>JASEVX010000081.1:474779-804998 GCA_031761405.1 Serripes groenlandicus
ATGACACTCGATCACGCCTTCAAGCATGGGACATCCGTCAACGTCAAAATTTTCCGGGTCAAGGTCATAATTGTGCAGAACTTGACCTTTGTTAGATAACTTAACCTCAAAACTTAACCTTAGTCCTATCTCAGCAACCCCTTATGGAATCTTTCTGAAATGTCAGATGTATTGTTTGGTCATGGGACATCCGTAAACATTTTAAGGTCAAGGTCATAATTTTACAGAACTTGACCTTTGTTAGGTAACTCAACCTTGGTTATACTTCAGCAACCCCTGCTGGAAGTTTTCTGAAACTTTTCAGATGTATTGTTTGGTCATGGAACATCTGTCAACGTCAAAATTTTCAAGGTCAAGGTCATAATTTTACAGAAATTGACCTTTGTTAGGTAACTTGATCTTGGTTTTATCTCGGCAACCCCTCCTGGAATCTTTCTGAAACTTTGTAAGATATATTGTTTGGTCATGGGACATCTGTCAACGTTAACATTTTAAAGGTCAAGGTTGATAGCAATGCATTGACAGACACTTACTTTTTCACATTTTATCAACTTTACTTTCTTTTTGCCTAGTGATACCATTTAATATCTGATTTTCTTAGAAGGGCGAGACACCCTCAGCCCGAGGTCTTGTTTACAAGTTTATTTCGTTTTCACCAGGTCATAAACCCATGTGACAAGTATAATGCATTGAGACGACAACAGAGAAACATACACAATGAAACATCGCAATATCTTATTTACATGTATACAGGTACTCATTATATCTATATTTCATTTTCATTTCACGTTAGAAGATTTTATACACAGTTTTTCATGAAATATAAGCAATCTCTTAAGCCTGTGGATAAGCAAACAGAATTGCAAACTACATCACACTTTATGTTGAAATCTCTAAAATGGAGATATCTTAAATTGGTCAATACCCATTTGATTGTACCTCATAAGTGTATGCTGTAATTTTGGACGAAGACCTCCATTGAATGAACATTAAAATAGTTAGCTAATCAGAGTCTTCAAAAATTATCAGGGGATTTCTAATTATTATAATGGATTGTATTTCGACAGACATTTATAACGTCATGATTTACAGCGTAACCTGATTAAATAGGATTTACAAGTATTATCCATTAGTATACTTTGCAATTAAAAGCGTTTTCGATAGGACTTTATTAAAAGAGTCGTAACTAGATATAATACCTAGGTAATTCTAGCACTTTTCTGAAAGAAATAAAAAACACGCCTTGAAATCGTGCCAAACTACGCGAAACCAACATTCGGACGTTTTTTATTTATTTTTATTAAATGACGATAACGACTTCAATATTATAAGAAATGTACCACACCTAAAGCAACCCTTAGTGTGTTAACCCTTTCCCATATGCAGTCGCTATCTCACTTCCTCTGCAGCAACCGATTTTCTAAAATATAGTGTAGAAAGGAAATATTGGTCATTACGAGCTATTTCTACTCTTGCCACAATGTATTCAACACCCTTTTCAGTAATCATATTTTCATTTATAGAGATTTTCCATATTTTGCCTCGATGTTTATCGACTATCGTCTGCTCAAGAGTTGTTGTATTTGGGAAAAGATGAATGAAAACAAGTGAAGATGAATAGTTATCTGAGCATATTTGCTTGTACAGTGTTAAATCCGTATCTGACTTGATGCGCATGTTGATCTGGTTTACACTGGTCTCAAATACCCATGGTTGATCTTTATTGAAAGTGGTCGTAAATACCCGTGGTTTGTTTTAATTTACAGTGGTCGTAAATACCGGTGGTTGATCTTTGTTGACAGTGGTCGCAAATACCGGTAGTTGGATTTTATTGAAAGTGGTGGCAAATACCGGTAGTTGGTCTTTATTGACAGTGGAAGCATTTACCGGTAGTTGGTCTTTATTGACAGTGGAAGCAAATACCGGTAGTTGGATTTTATTGAAAGTGGTGGCAAATACCGGTAGTTGGTCTTTATTGACAGTGGAAGCAAATACCGGTAGTTGGATTTTATTGAAAGTGGTGGCAAATACCGGTAGTTGGTCTTTATTGACAGTGGTCGTAAATACCGGTAGTTGGTCTTTATTGACAGTGGTCGTAAATACCGGTGGTTGATCTTTATTGACAGTGGTCGTAAATACCGGTAGTTGGTCGTTATTGACAGTGGTCGTAAATACCGGTAGTTGGTCGTTATTGACAGTGGTCGTAAATACCGGTAGTTGGTTGTTTTTGACAGTGGTCGTAAATACCGGTAGTTGGTGTTTATTGACAGTGGTCGTAAATACCGGTAGTTGGCCGTTATTGACAGTGGTCGTAAATACCGGTAGTTGGCCGTTATTGCCAGTGGTCGTAAATACCGGTGGTTGATCTTTATTGACAGTGTTCGCAAATATCGGTAGTTGGTTTTTATTGACAGTGGTCCCAAATATCCCGTGGTTGGTTTTCCCAGATCAAGGTGCCTATATTCTTACTCTTTTCATAATTGTTTTACATATGCTATCAAGTTTATATATCATGGCCCATAGCGAGCAAGTTCTATCACATACCCTTAATACGCTTAACTAAACTTTGACAACATTTGCATATATAGCACATGTTATACACGATTTATAACCACACTTGCGAACAATGTAGGTCAAGATCAGCCTGCACATTCGGCAATTGAACGGTTAAGATAGCAATTATCTTTTTTTTTCACATTACCATTTATCAATATTTTAAAAAAAGCCTTGTTCATAAATTTCAGATGATTATATAAGAATGAAATTGTCTCCCATTGGACATTAAAGCTTTTGCTCAAAGTTGACAGTGTTTTTGAAAACTACATTATCCTGTGAGTGATTTGTTACCAAACGCTGCTTTGCTTTTGACACCTTCAGACTCATTTTTAGAACAACCTGTATTTTCTGAAATTTAAAGTGAAATTCATTTCGGGATAAGGGTGACCTATCATTTGACGTCATTGCTAAAAAAAGGTGGGATGACCACTAAGTCTTTGGTGCTGTTATGGTAGATCTATATATGAATGGACTTTGATATAATACAGGTGTGTGGCTTCTTTTTAATGCTGGGAAAGAACCCTAACCCATAATGCTATAATGGTCGTCTATGTAAAAATGCATTGCATCCCTTTGACTTTAACGTCTCAATATGATGCTATATTCCACGCTGATCACATAATGTGAATATGTTATTCGGGCAACATGAAGCTTTACGTAAATACAAGAGTAGAAAACATTGTGGGTAGAGATTCTGCTAATTTTGATCAATTATGCTTTCTTTTTCGATGTTATCAATAGTCTTCCGCTTAACGTACCAAAACGGTCGTCTGTCATATTGGTTTATCCGAATATCGCGGAACTGTACTATTTATAAAAGTTTTAAAACCGTTATACAGCAAACTAAACCCCTTCCCCTATATCACGAATCAACAACAGACGACGTTGAACACATTTGGGCATTTTTCAAAATCTGATAATTAAAGGGTATTATATCTATTGTATGGCAAAAAAATGTAGCTTAAGGAGAAATTGATCAGTTTAAGTAATTTAAAATCATGTCCAGGGAAACTCCTTCTGGTTTATATGCGCGAATTAAAAGGAAATCATAGGACTCATGTTCATGACAAAAATCCGCGATATTCAAAGGAAGTGACTATAACGTCATTCCACCAATAGACGGTTTCGCGCTGAAGTGATCAGTTTTTCCCTGATTTGTTTATGCTCCCAAATTAACGCGACGTATGTCAATATTACAAACCCAATGTAATGCAAAACTATACAGTGTTAATTTATATCGACCATTAGTATAAATAAAGAGGTTTTTAAGACTTAATCGAGATAAAATTACTACAGCTTAAAGGGACTGTTTCGCGAGTTTGATGGTCACACTTTTCAATTAGCAAGAAATATCTCAATACATACTCCAAGTCGATGTAAAGCAAAGTCATACGTATTCAAATAGTTGTAGTATTAATTGTACCAAAAGTTAACCCCAGTCGCGGCACAACGGTCATGATGGAGTGGCCTTGGGCAAGGCACATTTCCTAGCCTAGTATTGGTTCGGTTACCCAGGGATCATAAATAATTGAAGTGTCGCCGTGATTTAACTGAAATAATGCTGAAATCGGCGTAAAACCCCAATAAAGCAAAACAAAAGTTCAATTTTTAAAGACATGCAACTGTCTAAAATTAATGTTACTTCGTAAGTATACCGGGTAAATGATTACAATACATCCCATGGTTAAAGCCGAGACACATGATGAATATGTCTCTGGTTGGGGTAAATATGTACTATATCAGAATATATATATTTGTATCGCTATGTTGAAATGTGATAGTTTGCAAATATAACAAATTCTAAAAGCAATAATAACAACAACAAAGTACACGCCGCCTCCCCCCTTAGCACACATGCGAGATTGACCCTTTAACTTTTGTAAACGTATGAAATTCACATTCCGGATCCCGGATTGTCATTGAGTGTATGTAATTAATAAAGATGAACAAGAACGAGATATAGGATGTACATGATTTGGTCTGGTAATATTGATATCTTCATAATTTAATGGTAATCACTTTATAATATTATTATTTATCTTCTTCTTTTTCTTATTCTCTCTCTTTACATTATATTCTTTTTTTTTACTATTTTTTGTTTCATCCAAACATCCAAATCATCTTTTTCATATCATTCATATCAGCATTAATATTATTATTCAAGTTGATCTGGTTCTTCGCCAATAATTAAAAGAATTTTCTTTTAGGAATCGGTCATGGTCGATTGGTTAGCGTCGGGAAATTGAAACCGGGTGTCCCGGGTTCGATCCCAAGTCGCGGCACGACGGTCATGATGGAGTGTCCTTGGGCAAGGCACATGTCTAAACTGATATGTTTACCTTGGGATCATGACTAAGTGAACTGTTGCCTTGATATAACTGAAATAATGTTGAAAACGGCATAAAACACAAATGAAACAAATTAAAGATATTTAAGAAACATTTTAGCACTGGTTGTCTATTCGTTCTCGATAGCGTTGGTGAAATAATCTACATCTTTCCTAAAAACACTGTTGATGTTTGAAATTCAATATGTCTATAGTAGTACGGCTCCAACCAGGGTACGCCTGTGTTAATACCGGCGTATAAGTTGTTAACAGTACTCATCGTTTGAGAGGCGTTAGATGGTTTCTGTTTGTATATTCATGGATGTAGGAAACCAAAACTACTATCTGTTATTAAACATCTGTTTGATTAAATAGTTGACTGTTATGACATTTCAAGTGGCGTCTGCATTCAAAAGTACTAATAAATACTCTTACATCTCAACAACTAACAATTATATTTTGATACAGATTTTAAAATGTTATGGGAAAAGAAGAACTTCCTCGATTTGAGCCGTTTCTCTTCTTCCCTTTTCCCCATGTTATTATAAATGTTTACCAAAGAGTTTTTCACAGTCGGCTGAATAATGTAAAGGGTCAAACATTCCAAAAATACAAAAATTTACTATAATAGCTAACATGGTAGAACGAAGGAATGTATGAAATATATAAGGTATGCATACTCCACTTTACCTGTTCTCACATGCAACAAATCTACAGCAGACGACTTTATAAACATAAAGACAAAAATATGGCAAATAGCTATAAATGAACTATCAATTATTTAATAAAGTTGTATGTTGTGGCAAATACAGAAATGGCTGGTTATGAGCAGTTTTTCTTTTTTCCACAATGCAGGAAAGCGTCTGTGTGTTGAAAAGGATTAAACTTAAATTTCTAGTTATGTCATTTATAAAATTAATTGTTTTATTCGATGACACGTAGGAGTCAGACGCTACGAAGCCTTGGGGCATTTTGATAAGCGTAGATCCTATTGTACAAAGTTACAATATGATTCATATGGACAATGTGTGTGTCAGTAACATCTTCAATGTACGTTGACTTATAAACACTTTTATAAGCTTACATGTAATTTGCTTGGCATAGTGTGTACTTTTTTAGACATACGTGTAATGTGTTTGTCATAGTATGCATTACTTTAAACCTGCATGCAATTTACTTGTCTTACAATGTACTAGTTCGAACATACATGTAATGTGCATATCATGAGTATGCACTTTTTAAAACATACGTGTAACTTGCATGTCATAGTTTGCACTAATGTCAACTTCAATTGTGAACCATATAGATGAAGGCCAACTTGCACTATCTTATAGTCTAATATTGTTCTACTTAATTAACTTCACATAAACTAGTCGTCCAAAATGATTGGTAGAGATACCGGTAGCAAGAATGTGCGGGATAAGGGTTTTACTGCTTTATAATCAATCGTTGCAGGTTAAAAAATAATAAGCTGCCTTGTAGATATTCAATGAAACTATTGGTGAAATCATATTGATCTGTTTCTTTTTGTGTTAAAAACTTCGTATGCATTCTCAAATACTTTCGTGTTATTGTGCCCGTCTGACCAACATGGTAACATGGCTAAATCTTCTCCCCTCATAAAGGCATTTTGGGGCAGTAGCAAAACAAACAAACAAAAGAAATAAATTATAATATATAAATATGTATCTCCTTTTGCCACTTTGTTTGCTGCTTTTTTTTTAAATTGCACTTTGATTAATAGTGATTTCCCAAGTATTTGTTTAAAGGTTTTCAAAGAAGTCTGCAGCAGATTTTATTACACGACGCGTATATAAAGGTGGCTCAAAATATTTGTCATGGATGACAGTTTTCCACTATTGTTACCACGAAAGTGGAAGCAATCTCCACGGTAGTAATTAATATATAAAAGTGTCTAGTGTCTGGATGTGGTGGCAAGAGATGCTTGTCCGGTTAACTCAGTTAGTTAGAACGCCAATCTATTGTTATGGGGGTCGAGGGTTCGAGCACCACATCGGACGGTAAAACCTGTTTTCACATACAACAAATTTGTAGCGGACGAAAATATGAAAAATCTCAATACATGTTCTATACTATGAAGGATTTTTTATCCAATGGACAGGTGGTAATTATTTCAATAATTCTATGGGTATTTATCCTAAGGGGTTAATATTAAAGGTTAATTTGCACAATCTTATAGTCTAACCATGTTCTACTTGATTAACTTCACATACAATAGTCGCCCAAAATCATGTTTAGCGATACCGGTATCAAATTATATTGATTGGTTTATTTGTGTGACCAAAACCTTCGTATGCATTCTCAAATACAACCGTGTAACGTGTGTCTGTTTACTTACAACCCACTTGGTTTAAACATTTCCCACTCACAGAGGCATTTTCACGCAGTTGCAGTAATCTATTTTTGAAACATTGAGACAATTAAAATAAGAAAGAAATTATACTAAGGTCTTTTTTCATTTTACCAAAAT
This sequence comes from Serripes groenlandicus, assembly GCA_031761405.1. NCBI lineage: Eukaryota > Metazoa > Mollusca > Bivalvia > Cardiida > Cardiidae > Serripes > Serripes groenlandicus. Next base: position 482,153 of record JASEVX010000081.1, read on the forward strand.
GATTGCTGCTCTATTCTAAAATAGTACTCTGATTTTTAATGATTTCCCATTAGTAAGTTTAAATGTGTTCGAAGTAGTCTGCAGCAGATGTGTAGCAAGTGGAAGAAAGGTTACGGTTTAATGGTAATTTCTTATTTATAAAGACAAGTTTAAGATAATATCGGACGACATTCTTTCTCTCTCTGTCTGTCTCTCTCTCTCTCGCTCTCTCTCTCTCCGCTCTCTCTCTCTCTCTCTCTCTCTCTCTCTGTTTCTCTCTCTCTCTGTCTGTGTTTGTGTCTGTCTGTCTGTCTGTAAGTCTGTCTGTCTCTCTCTCTTTCTGTGTGTGTGTGTGTGTGTGTGTGTGTGTGTGTGTGTGTGTGTGGTGTGTGTGTGTGTGTGTGTGTGTGTGTGTGTGTGTGTGTGTGTGTGTGTGTCTCTCTCTCTCTCTCTCTCTCTCTCTCTCTCTCTCTCTCTCTCTCTCTCTCTCTCTCTCTCTCTCTCTCTCTCTCTCTCTCTCTCTCTCTCTCTCTCTCTCTCTCTCTCTCTCTCTCTCTCTCTCTCTCTCTCTCTCTCTCTCCCCCCCCTCTGTTTATAGTCAAATGTCAATTTCAAGTAGATGATAACGTTTTACATTTCTATTTATTTATAATGGAACTTTTGTCTGCTAAACAGGTTAAAAGAACACGGGTTATATTCTTCTCAATTTTAAACTTTACACACGAATTTTATATATATACATGTATATGTGTTGAATATAAGTGCGTGTACTAATATAAACAATATGAGTATTGACTACATAGAGTTACATATTGTTTGTTGATATAAATATTGCATGGGGATTATTACATTAACCTACACTGACACGTAAGTGTTTGATTATTTGTTTTTGCATCGTTATTTTGTTTATCATAAGACATGATTAGGTTTCTTTATTTAGGCACATAATATATTTCCAATGAGATCGTCGGATTCTGTACATTTTGTTTTGTTGGGGTTTTATGCCGTTTTCACCAATATTATTCTAGTTATATCACAGCGACAGTTCACATAGTCATGATCCCTGGGTAAACAAACCAGTACTAGACTAGGAAATGTGCCTTGTACAAGGGCTCTCCACCAAGACCACAGCGCAGCGCCAGGGGATCGAACCCGGGGCGCCCGTTTCCAAACCCACGACGCTAACCACTAGTCCACGGCAGATTCAGATTCTGTGCAAAGGTGGTAAGTATTTACAATATGCATGCTCGGCGATTTCCGTCCGAAGTCGTGAGAGCTCGGTATTGTTCGTAAACGGATCGGTTATTTCTGGCGGATAAAACATGTCTAAAAAGGTAAATGAAAACATTGTAGCACACTATTATGAGCCCTTTCTCCTTTAATAACATTTAAACTTGTAAGCTAATCAGACTCTTCACAAAATATCAGGGGATGTCTAAATCTTAAATGGACTTTTTTTTCGTCAGACATTTATTACTTTCTGATTCTTCTGCAGCAGACGACTTTCTTAAACATAGTGTCGAAAGTATAAATTGCTCGAAACGAGCAATTTCTACTTTAACCAAAATGTTTTATACCTTTTTCAGTTATCATAAATTCAATAATAGAGATTTTCTATCTCTCTGCCTGGATGTTTTCAAATGTCGTCTGCTGAAGATATGTTGTATTTGGGAATGGATGAATGGCAAGTGAAGATAAATAGTTATCTGAGCATATTTGCTTGTAAATTGTCAGATCTGTATCTGATTTGATGAGCAGGTTGATCTTGATTTACAATGGTTGCAAATACCCGTGGTTGATCTTGATTTAAAGTGGTCGCAAATATAGTGGTTGATCTTAAATTACAGTGGTCGCACATACCCGTGGTTGATCTTGATTTACAGTGGTCGAAAATACCCGTGGTTGATCTTGATTTACAGTGGTCGCAAATTCCCGTGGTTGATCTTAATTTAGAGTAGTCGCAAATACCCGTGGTTGATATTGAATTACAGTGGTCGCAAATACAGTGGTTGGTCTTAATATACAGTGGTCGTAAATATCCGCGGTTGATCTTGATTTACAGTGGTCGCAAATACCTGTGGTTGATCTTGTTTCACAGTGGTCACAAATACCCGTGGTTGGTCTTAATTGAGAGTGGTCACAAATACCCGTGGTTGGTCTTAATTTACAGTGGTCGCAAATACAGTGGTTCATCTTAAATTACAGTGGTCGCAAATACCCGTGTTTGATCTTGATAGACAGTGGTTACAAATACCCTTGGTTAGTCTTAATTGACAGTTGTCTCAAATACCTGTGGTTGTTCTTAATTTACATTGGTCTCAAATGTAGTGGTTGATCTTGATTTACAGTGATCGCAAATATAGTGGTTGATCTTGATTTACAATGTCGGAAATACCCGTAGTTGGTCTTAATTGACAGTGGTTGCAAATAACCGTGGTTTATCTTAATTTACAGTGATTGCAAATATAGTGGTTGATCTTGATTTACAGTGGTCTCAAATACCCGTGGTTGATCTTGATTTACTGTGGTCTCAAATACCCGTGGTTGATCTTGATTTACTGTGGTCTCAAATACCGGGGTGTGTTTTCCAAAAGCACGGCTCCTATATTCTTACTTTTGTCATAACCGTTTTACATTGTATATCATATCCCGATAGCCAACAAGTTATATCATAATTTACCCTTATTACGCTTAACGCGTCTAAACTTTGACAACATTTGCACACAAAGCACACGTTACACCCGATTTATAACTACAATTGCGAATATTGCAGATCAAGATCATCATGCAGATTAATTCTGTCTAATCTTATTCTATATCGTTCCGTTAAAATGTATCAATATTAAGAAACATGTAAGAACTTGTAAAACACCAGAAGCTGCATGCATTGAACGGGATAAGGTTCAAGAACGCCTGGCAGCGCAGAGTGATTTGTGTCCTCGCTTGCAGCAATTTCCTTATGGTTGGTTTTCGCATTACCCTTTTATCAACATTGAAAAACGACTAGTCCATAACTTTGTAACAACTTGTTAAATATCAGGTGGGATGATACCAATTGCAGACACTGATCAGGATAAGGTTTAAGACTGAATAACAGACTGATCCGTGTCCTCGCAGGTAGCAGTTTCCGTAGGGTTGGTTTGCCAATTGCGTGACCAAAACGATACCGCATATTCATACGTCTTGTTTCTTTATGCGTTAAGGGTCAACTCCTTTAAATCGTAGCGAAATATATAAAGTTAGGTGTAAAATAAACGGTATTGGACAAGCTGATAAATGTTGTGAATAAATATTCGTCTTTTCTAAACGTTTGTATGTACAAGGTAATTTAATGTTAAGATTGTATTGCCTGGTATGCGAACATCTTGAAAAGAAATGAAAGCTAAACTGTTGTAGAATATTCACATGTCAGACTGAAGCAAGTTGTTTCTCTATGTTGTTTTATGTCAACTGCCTTTTGGAATGATACGTATAGGGATAAATAGGGATATCTTTGTATGCATGATAGATCCGCATTTTGTTCTGTAGCAATCCGTACCGATCCTGGGTAATCAGTGACAGCCACCATGTTGTAATCACTGTTCTGTATTTTCTATGTGAAGGATAATATCGATATCAATATCTTAAATATACATGTATAATCCTTGTAAATTGTTCAATATATAACGAAGTCAGTTTAGATTGAAATACTTTACATTCATTGATCTATCAGTCACGTGACTGCGATTATCCAATGTAAGCTCAATGTTATGCATTTACAATATCGACTTAAATTATCCAATGTTCGTCCAATGTAATGTATTACAATAGCGACTTTAATTATATAATGTAAATTTAATGCTATGCATTTACAATATCGAAATTAGTTATCCAATGTACATTAAATGAAATGCATTTACAATATAGACTCGAATTGTCTAAAATGCATTTACAATATAGACTCGAATTGTCCAATGTAAATTCATGTAAGGTTTTACAATAGCGACTGCAATTATCCAATGTACATTCAATGTAATGCATCTACAATATCGACTGAAATTATATCATGTGCGTTCAATGTAATGCATTTACAATGGCGACTGCAGTTATCCAAAGGTACATTCAATATAACACATTAACGAAAGCGACTGAAATAATTCCATGTACATTCACTGTTATGCATTTACAAAATCGTCTGCAATTATCCAATGTACATTAAATGTAATATATTTACAATAGCGACCGTAATTTTCCAATGTACATTCAATGTAATGCATTTTCAATAGTTACTGTAATTATCCAATGTACATTCGATATGATGCATTTACAATAGCGACTGTAATGATCCAATTTACATTCAATGTAACACATTAACAGTAATGACTGCAATAATTCAATCTACATCCATTATAACACTTTAACAAAAGCGAATCCAATAATTCAATATTATTTCAATGAAATGCTTTTTTCAATAGTATGTGGTTATTTCAGTGATGACAATGGTTCGAGGATTTGATAATCTGCTTATCGTCATACTGGCATGCCATCTTGGTAAGTAAAATTGTGTATGAGCAATTACAATTTATATAATGCTTCCAATAACCTTTACTGTTTATATGTAGCATACACCCAGATAGAAATGGTAAAATAACCCTAGCATTGTAGCCCCACTGGTTTCACTGACATACACCTTTATGTTAATATTACATAGAGGATCATTGTTCGTTTCAGTATATTATCGAAATGTCTTAGGGAGGTAAAGCTCGCTAATTTACGTACCTTCAATCATATGTTGTTTCCGTTGCTCTTAACACGTGATATATATATATATTCATTATGTGTACATTATTTTAGATATGACATTTAATGGGTTTCCATGGGGTCAGATAATCATTCTTATAGCCAGTGACACAATAAGATTTTAAAATCACTGCATTTTTTGTTTTAAATTTAAACAGTGACTTGTGTTGATTCACATCATGAGATGTGGGCATATTCAATGTGTTATCACATATTTTGAAGCACAGATCATCTTTATTGTATCGTAAAGACGAGTTGTTACTCGTTTTTGCTACTCAGCATTTTCATACATTCTGTCAACAACATGGAGAAAAAAGTAGATCCGTCAATTGAAAAGTCACTGCAAAAGTCATATTCTATAGGGTTATAATTCACTGAGAAATTTCTATAATTTATAGGTAAGCATAAAAGAAAACGTATTTACATGTAGTGTCGTATTACGTTTATGTACGCCAACATCTGACGCGACGTCCAATATATGAAAACAATTTATCGTTTTGATTTATACGCCTTTTTCACCATCGTTTCAGTGTTATCACTGCGAAAGTTCACCTATTTATGATCCCTGGTGTAAACAAACCAGTACAAGGCTAGGAAATATGCCTTGTTCATTGGCACACCACCATGACTGCCGTGTCGCGACTGGGGGTCGCATCCGGTTTCAAATATCCGTAGTGAAAGGTTTTAACGTAACACATTTTGCAAATACTCTAATTTCCAGCGAAATAAGTGATAAGAGGTATCACTTTTTGTAGCAATAAACTGTAAGATGGATTATTCATATACAGTACTGACCGGAATAATATCACGGACAAGAAATATTTGCTCCAATGATTTAATAAATTAAATTTCACTTTAAACACAATAAATGTTAAACAAGTACGTATATATATGTACCGACTACCGAGTTTGGTATAAGAAGTGTTAAACTTTGTTTCATGAACTCTTTCGGTCGACTATCGGATCGACAGTTTATGTTTACAAATATATAAATAGTATGTCCGGATTATACATATATATAGACTAAAGTTAATCTTACACTATACATACATGATAACTAAATGCTTTCAGGTGCAATCCGTTCGGCAATATTGTCAAGAAACAAAGCAGTAAAATCCAGTAGCACCTATATCAATTGGATTCCATTAAGAGTAATAGATGGCAATTCTAGAACAGACGCTAATGGTTGTGACTGTTGTTCTGCTACTAATTACGATCTGGACCCCTGGTACGAACTGGACCTTGGAAAAAGTCATAGGATACACACGATTGATGTCATAGGGAGAACTAACTGGAGAACATACGGACGTTAGTATTATTGTTAATTATTGAAACATTCGCAAACAAAATCGGTCGATGGATATCCTGGAGTCTTCGCGTTGGTTGGTACGTCAGTATGACATATGAACTTCGCTCCTCAAGTTTTAAGAAATGATGATGAAACTTGGTACGCACATTTATTATAAATGGTAGAAATATGGTTGTTTGAATGGTGTTTTACACCGATTTCAACATTTGTTCAGTAATATCACGACGATTCCTATGTATGTTACCAGTGTTACTGGGTAGAAATATTTAACACATAATCGAATCGTTGAGATGGTCTTCTATTCTTCTTCGCCTTGATCTTCAACTTTATTAGTTTAAACATCATTAATTCTCATATATTTTACATAGTAGGCAACATCAACAACATGGGGAAATGGATTGGACTGAAAGCTCATAGCTTATTTAAGGTACTCTCCAGATTCATTTTCAGGAAGCACGGTGAATATTTAACATGTTCAGAACATATCAGCTTACTTTTAGCTTTGTAATTTATCATACAAGAAAACAATATACATGAACTTGAGAGGAGAGAGAGCAAGAGAGGAAGAAAGAGGAAGAAAGATAGAGATATAAATTGAGCAAAGAAAGATAAAGGAGGGTAGGTGCGCGTATTGGAGGTTAGCTAATGTATATATGTTAAATATCCATACCAAATAAAATATAACATAAAAAGATTCATAAATAGTTGCAAGTTAACAAAAAGAATTAAGGAAAGGGGTTAATTATTGTGACTAAACATTTTGGTTCCGATTATAAATTTGTAAACTGATTCAAAAATAGCATTATTTACTTGGATTTCCATATGACAAAATATCAAGTCTAATGTTTTGTGGAAGGTCTCTTAGAATGCCATGTCTAATACCATTGTCGCGGGGACATTCCAGTAGGTAATGTAGATAGGTTTCAATTTGTCCACATTCGCAAAGGGGAGAATAACAACATTCCTGAGAAAAAGATGATGGTTGAGTCCACTACATTGTTTTCGTAATCGGGTATGTAATACCTGAGAATACCTATGAATACCTATCGCCATGGTAATAATATAGAGGGGGTTTCGTAATAGTTTGATATAATAATAGATTAAAAGATCATAAAGATTCAGCAATTTGGATTTCGGGTAACAACGTATTCCATTCTCTAACTGATGAAGGAAGGAACGAATTATAATATAGTGTTGTTCTAGAGTGGATTGTTTGTAAGTTATCAGAGTTTCTTAAGGCATATTGAGAATTTTGACCCACCATAGTTGAAATTTTATTAGATAAATATTCTGGAGTTAGATTGTTTTTCATTTTATACAACATGATCAACTTGTGTTCTAAAGATTCCCACCTCACTTCGTTTGTAAAGATCCCAAATTGAAATAAGTTTAGTAGTTCCGGAAACAATTCTCGCTCTTTCATGTTGTATCTTTTCTAATCTGTCCTGATCAGTTATCCCGAACAACATTTGCATATTCCAAAATAGGTCTTATGAAAGAAAAATAAGTAATTTCAAGGGATTTTCTATCCAAAACAATTTTCTCATTATGTTTATTCTTTTCTAGGCTTTAACCGCTATATAATCAGCCCAATCGGATATTTTATCAATATCAGTCAATAAATAAATTGTGGATTTTGCACTATTACATACAGGCTAGTATCATCAGCTAAAAGACGGATGCTGCTTTTTTTTCCGATGTAATATTATTTATAAAGATTAAAAACAGAAGGGACCAAGTATCGAACCTCAGAGTACCCCAGAATCAATAGCTGTCCAGTCAAATTCAACTCCAGGAAGTTCAACACGTTGCCTACGGTTTGATACATAACTTTGAAACCAAGAGTAAAGTGAATCTGTAAATACCAGCACTTATGGAGAAGGCCCTTATGCCACACTTTATCGAACGCTTTACTTATATTTAAAAATACAGTTCGGACTTCCAAACCATCGTTAAAATTATAGAGTCGATTACTTGGTAAAGGATAAGTAATTCTGGCGCATTCTTTCCAAGATCATTTAAACAGTTTTGTGTTCTAAAATAGTCGTTTAATACATAAGCCTTTTTCATATCATTATTAGATATTCTATTATATTCCTCAATATAAAGTGGTGGAATATAGTTTTTGATATAAAAGTTTTGACTAAGGTTATTTTGCTTTTCTTTTAATTTCCTTGCAAGGTTATTAAAATAATTTACTTTAGCTTTACGAAGGTCAGAGACTACTTCATTCCTTACTTGTTTGAAATAATACCAATCATGATCATAATTAGTTATCTTTGCTTTTTTGTATGCGCGTTTTATTTGTGTTTAATACCACTATTTATCCAAGGGGTGTCGTCAGGGTTTACAACTAAAATTTTGTTTGGAATGTTTCGGTTTGTTTTCTCGAATAAGCTATTTGAACATTTAGATGCATAATTATGTATGCTATTTGTTTCAAGTTCTTTGCAGTTTAATTTCTAAAATCAGCGCGAAAACTTAATTTAACTCGAAATTAGCTTGGTCATGTTTTCCGCTTATACGAAATATGTTTAAATACTACATAAACCGGGCAGTGAAATCCTTGCTGCTGATTAAGAAAAGGTTTGCTAACACCTGATGTAAGGATACAATCGGAGGAAGACACAAACATAAGATCTTTAATCGAAGAACTATTTTCTTTAAAATGTGTTGACTCTTGAATAATTTGCATCAAGTCAAATTGTTGACATATAGATTCAATTTTACGAGCAGAAATAGGGTAAATTGTATTTAAAATTTCCAGTAATAAAAATGTTTTTAAAATTAATATCTCGAGCGAGCAATATAGAATATTGTATTAAATCTGAATTAGGTGGTCTATAAAAGACGCCTAGTAGGATATGGTTAGACTTACTAACAGTTATTTCAATCCATATGCATTCAAGAGTACTCATTTCAAGATCATACCTACGTTTAAAAAATACCTAATTTCTAAATCATTTGTTTCCACGGACTCGCTTAACCATGTCTCAGTGAAACATAAAATGTCAAATTCGTAGAGTTCCGGACAAATTGAATCAATTTTAGTAGCTACACTTTGAACGTTATAGTGGACAATAGAAAAATGTTAAGATGAAACAAGCGAAGGTATCGGCTCTTGTGAGGAAAAACTTACATTAGAAGACTGGTTGTTACTTGTTATTGGACCAGGATTCGGATGTTTATCTCTTGACGAAATGAGCAAAAATACACAAGAGTTACATTTTTTTATAAATGTATTAAGTATTGAACCCAGTCTTGAAATTGTCACAGGACTAATGAGACTCATTACCTATATGTTAACGAGTAACCGCAACAAGGTTATACTACAAGCTACACATAACCTACCAACCTCTCCGCCACCAAGGTTAGAAAAGGAATGAAGAAAAGATTTAGAGAAGACACATACACAAAGATATAAAGGCATACTAGAAAACAGGATCGAATATGGTTCAAATTATAAATCAATGGGATCTAAAGCCTCAAACAAAAAAGATATGCATACATGAAGAACATCAGTCAGTTACAAGTTTGAAAACATATTAAGGGACGTGAATTGTAAAACAGTATGATATATTATCTTGACAGTTCTATCATAAGCTAACTAATTATACAAAATATAATGTTATGTGAATTGCAGAATATTATAATATCCTTACAGTTCTATTTTAAGCTAAAGCATTTATATACAATAAGAGGATTCATGACTTGTAAAAAGGTCTACCATCTCCATAGTTCTATTATAAACTATAGCATGTATAAAAAGAATAGGATACTTGTTGTTGTAGATTGCAGATGAAATTTCAGTGCGGATCTTCAATGCTGCAGATAAACAATTGCCACTACTTCATTACTTTTAAAGCAGTTTGCGGGGACTGGGGGTATCACATCACCTAAATCAACAGTTGTAATTTCTATTATTTTTAAATGTCTATTCCAAAGAGAATTAAGTCTTATTGTATACTTTTACACTGATATTTAAACTCCTTTTCAAATTTGGTCTCTCGGCATTCCGGATGTTGGATCTGTCTGACGCTACCAGTAATCTTGAAACCGAGGTGATGATTTTAACTTGTCTGAAGCATGTTTTATAATCAGATTTTAAGAAAGTAAACCTACAGACAAATATAACAATACAAATATATAAATGTCTCGTTTAGGCGTTTAACTAGACACCTTCGTTCATTGCTACGGTAATGGAGACACGGTTTGTGTAATGGTTCAATGTTCACTCCTTGATTCTACACACGGGATCCAAACCCGCGTCCTTCCATAACCGAGAACGAAAATATTTTGTTTTTGACCGAATCAAGGCCGCGTATTTATGCTTACTTTCTGACAATTCAATCAACTGCTATTAATATCATTTAAAGACGAACTTCAGAAACGAAGAACTTATAAATTTATGTTCGACTTTCAAGCAGACCGACTACCGTATTTAGATTTTCATTTTGCCTTTCTTTGTTATCTCTTTCATGATAATGATTATGTATCTACAACAGAAAATGCCCCATATCTTAGTACGTCGATCACAGATCGTTTGTTTTCGATATACGAACAATGAAGACCCAAGCGAGTCTGTACATACATGTACGCTGTATTCCTACCAGAACCTACTCTGATCGCTAATTTTAGAAAAGGCATTTACTGTATATATATACTTAATGGCACAATACTAGACGGGTAGCCTAAAGCGGTGCACTTGCAAAATCATTCATGTTATTCAATTACGGAGATGCACATATACCACATAAACCTGTAATCTTCAGACACTGCTTTATTATAATCTTCTTTTACCAGAACACTTCCAGGGCATGCAGATGCAGATTATGTTCATACAAGTAAGCCTCGACGGATTTACGGAAAGTCCAGAAACGACAATAACGGACAATGTTCGTCGCGTTACGTATGTTTTGCCAGTACAGAAACATACGAGATATGTCTCTTTAGTTCTTAGGGACGTAACACGAGTATTTACAATTTGTGAACTTAGTGTTTACGGAGGTAAGGTTTTATTATTCATAGCTGTATATATCGATAGAGCTTACGCTGATCGTTAATTTTAGAAAAAGGTTATGTATATATGTATACTCAATGACAAAATACTAGACGTGTATCCTTAAGCGGTTCACTTGCATAATCATTCATGGTATTCCATTACGGAGATGCATATATACGTGTAATCGTCAGACACTACTTTATTATAATCTTCTTTTACCAGAACACTTCCAGGGCATGCAGATTATGTTCACACACATAAGCGTCGACGGATTTACGGACAGTCCAGAAACGACAATAACGGAAAGTGTTGTAAACGTTAGATTTGTGTTGCCGGTACCGAAATATACCAGATATGTCTCTTTAGTTCTTAGATTCGTGACCCGAGTATTCACTGTCTGTGAGCTGATAGTTTACGGAGGTGAGTTAATATTTTATTCATAGCTGTATTGATTGATTTAAGCTTAACGTCGGATTCAAAAGTATATAGGTTTTATCACGGCTGTCAATTGTTGTAACCATGTGTTTTCTGACTGAGTTGTGTACTTAAGTTGTTCAGGCAATTGACTACATGTGCTTCTTTGGCAGAAGCTGAATGACGCTTAACAATATCTCTTTTGGCAATCATCAAAAATAATCAATGACCGAGCTGGGGTTCGAACTCAAAACTTTGAGATTGATAGCACTCGTAGTTACCAACTGAGCACTCGTAGTGTTTATTTACTACCGCAAATCAAAGCGTTCATCTGTATTCCACGAATCATTCCACTAAATAGATCGGGATAAAGTAAGAGGGTCCAAATATACGGAATATTACAGTGTCTTCGCATACCAACCTTGACTATTATTATAAAGTTGGTAAGGACACAAACAATTGTTTTCAAACACGTTTTGGAGTCTGCAGTGGCCGAATGGTTAGCGTGAGTGAACTGAAAGTAGGCGTCCAGGTTTGGTCATCACTTGCGGATGTCATGTTTGAGAAATGCAACCGACAATAGCCTAGTACTTAGTCGCTTACCCAGGAATCATGAATACGTGAACTATCGCCGTTGTATGACTGACCTAATGTTGAAAATGAAGAAATGTCAAACTTTAACAATAACAATTCTTTATTCGTATTATTTACTCTTTTCATATGTTTTCTAAATGATTTTCATTTTCATCAGAATAATCTGACTTATTTCAACTTTGCGATACACTAAGTTTGCTTCTAATATCCGAGCTTAAACCGGCGGTTGGTGTTGAGTAGGTGCTCGCATGTACATATCTGCACATGCGTGGATAGTTATAGACGGTTTCTTGTAGTTTTTGTCTCGCTGCGACGAAGTTGCGAAAGCGAGACTAAGGTGTTGCTTTTCTTGCGACGGCGGCGTCAAACATTTGCGTTTAGCTCAACGTTAAATTTACGTTTTTTTAACTTTTCTGAATAAGTACTGGTACTAGAGCTTTCATTTTTCGAATAAAGTTACATCTAATACCCTTCTTCACATTGTATGCTAAATATACTGAGTGTGACCTTCCTTTTGGGGTAAAAAACATGATTTTGTGGTTTTTGGTTGACTTTCAGATTTGGTCATAGCTTCCTCATTTTTTGTTAGATTAATTTCAAATTGTGCACACATATTTCATAAATAAAGTACTTCAACATATCAAACGGGTTGTTCGGTCAAATATTTGGATTTTTTTCTTTTTCATTTCTTGTATTTATCAATTTTGCGTTTAGTTTCATTTTTTATTATTTTTCTCAATAAGTACTGGTTCTTGGGCTTTCATATTTGGAATATAGTTAAATCTAATACCCTTCTGTGCATGCTGAGTTTGACCTTGTTTGGGGGTAAAACACTTCATTGTTGGTGGATTTTGAGAATTGGACATAGCTTCTTCATATTTTGTTGGATTAATTTCAAATTGTGAACACACATTTCATTAATAAAGTACTTCAACAGATTTCGTGGTAAAACGTTTGTATTTTTGTTATTTTCTTTTAATTTCTTCTATTTTTAGACTTTGCGTTTGGCTCAATTATTATTTTTTTTTTTAATTTCTTGTATTTTTTAACTTTGTATTTTTTTTTTTTTTAATTTCTTGTTTAAAAACAATTGTGTTAAGCTCAATGTTAAAGTTTTGTTATTTTACTTTTTGTCTTTTACACTTGCATTGATAGTCAACGCAGGGGACAGCGAGACATTTAATTACGCGTAATTCTTGTCTTTTTTGAAAACAATTCATCATGCTCCCTTAATACAATTTTACACTCATATTAAAACGTAACAATTGTAAAAAGTAAAAAACATGTAATCTCTCTTTTAATTCAGATTGTGATGACGGAGAATTTGGCGAATACTGTGACAACAGATGTCACTGTGATGGAGACCCGTGTAATAAGATGACTGGTATTTGTCCAGGCGGAAAATGTTTACCAGGATATTCTGGAGAAAAATGTGATACTGGTAATGTTCTTTTGTTTGTTAACAATAATTTATATTATCCACGGCTGGCGATTGATTAACGATGGTGTTGCACCTGACTATAATGAAGACTTAGAGCGTGTTCAAACGTACAGTCCGACCAGAGCCTTCACTGTCCACTTACGTTTTCGAGGATATCATGAATAAACTTCTAGCAAAAGGCTAAGGATAGCTCCTTTGGTTCTTCTCGTATACCTCATGTTTATTAAGCTAATCGAAAGATGTCATCAGACCCACATCGCCAGACCAGGATCTATTTTAACGTGTATATCTCCTGACTGTATTCATGGTATTTGAAGTGTTGTGTCTTTAGTTTTCACACCTTTGAAAACGACATGATTTAACCTTTCCCACATACAACAAATCTGCAGCAGACGTCTTTGAAACAATTCTGGCAACAGTGTGAACAAGTTCCACGAATGAGAGTTAAATTATTAGATAAATTCGACAACATTGTGGCAAAAGGAGACAATATTTGAAAAGAAACGTATATGTCACTGAGCAAGAGGTTTTTTTGTCTGAATTACCTCCCTTGTCTAAAAAATGTAAAAATATGAATTTAATTTTCAAACATAAAATGTTCCGACCTTTATCTGAAACAAGTTTAATCAAATCAGTTTGAAATGTTGAAGCATTATAAATAAAAGGCAAATTGACTATACCTGTTTAAATTGACAACTAAATCAGAACAGTTAATTACAATGTTACAATTTCTTTTTTTATAAAAAATCCACTTCTCACTTCAGTACATTCTTAAGAAAATTTCTTTATTATTTCAGAATGCCAGGGCGGAACTTACGGATCAGGCTGTACTCAACCTTGCGGTAACTGTTTAAATAATATCGAATGTGACAAAGCAAATGGAAACTGTCCGGGGAGATGTTCAGCAGGGTACCAAGGAGATACATGTAAACAAGGTATATAACATTCACATTGCCGCTTCTTTTGGTTAACTATTTTTCGTTCAATTTCAGTCGAAAAAGTAATCTTAGATTAACTATTGTATGTGACGATAAAGATCAGCCGTGCTCCTGTAAAACCAATCTTTCTATGATAAACTGAGATAAAGATCTTTCTTTAAGGGCACGCACTCATATCCAAATGATCAATGTTTGTCAGAGGTTTCTGAAAATAACTTAGATCAACCCTGACCGCTATAGGCCTTTGATTGGTGCAACCAGAACACGACTCGCGTACCTCCACTTATACTCATACATGTATACAAGCAGTGTCCAGCGAAGTAATGGATTATAGGGGGTCCATGACGGTATCGATGGAAGATGCATGCGCGTAATCCTTGTAGGGCTACACTCTTTAACCAACTATACATATTGGGCTATATTATGTAGAGGCGGTCAGTGGAGACTCAGACGAGATTGTGCTTACGCACAGACGTAAGGCACGAGTCTTCACTGAACGTACGGTGCAACTATACTCTAAATCGCAAAACACGGCACACGAAAAATAGTTTACTATTGTTTATAATAAAACAAATATCCAATTTCAGATTTAATGAGATAATGGTATTGTGCCTTTTATTTTAAACAACATTTGAGTATCCTGATATGAACTATTTTAACAAATAAATTACAAACATTGTAGACCACTAAGTTGTAACTTCATACAAATGTGCAGTCTTATCTTGGTCTACATTGGTTGCTATATGTAGTAAATACTACTCCGTTTTGAAAAAGAATCCCATTTAAACAAACTATGTTCACAATATTAGTTACAGAAATTAAGCATGTTAAGAGTTAAAATCCTACCCACTTTTTGTGTATTTCAGAATGTAATACAAACTACTATGGACAGGATTGTCTTTCCCAATGTGGATCCTGTATAAACGGAGAAACATGTAATCATATGACAGGAAATTGTGCGAATGGCTGTGCCGACGGTTATCTCAACCAAAAATGCGATCAACGTATGTATGCGTTTGTTTAATTTATGACATGTTTGCTACTATTGCATTGTATTTGCTTCATGAAAAAATAATCAGATTTGAATTTGAAAAGTTAAACAAAACTTAAACAGAGAAATATGTTTTCGTGTCAACGGTTTGCAGGATCGAAATGAATACTTCAATATGGGTATGTATGTGTGTGTTCCATCTATGTTACGTATTGTTATGTATTGGCTCTGTAAGTTATATATGTAACTTTATACAGCAAAACAATCCCGAATACTTCCTACATACTTAGATGGTATTCTTTTTTCTTCTTCTTTCTCTGTTGCTGTGTGAACGTCAATGATTCGTGGAATACCATAGAGCAAAGTAGTTGGTGCAAATTGCTCTTACTTTGTTTGTTAGTAGTAGAACTTAATCAACCCGTCAGACTGATATGTTTGGAGGATCACATAATTCTAGCAATCAGTATAACCACTTAAAAGTCTTTAAATGACTTACTTTTCTTGGATAGGACGTAAACACAATTTATCGACACATATTTGGCAGGCAAATATTTCTTAATAAGAAAATCTCTAATGAAAATCGAGGGCAAACTATACCCTTCAAACCGCTTCAAAACTATCGGATGAGATTTAAAATGATTGTGTATTTAAGTACGTATAGAGCATATATATATATATATCGCATTCTATACCTACGTCGTTGGAAACACATGATGATCGAACCATTCGTTAATAATGTCCAAATGCACAATTGGTTAATGTTATGATAGTGTCTTTATGTAAGTGGCAAATAAAGTTAATAACGCTTTGATTATATACATCTTGTCTATTTCAGCATGTATTCCGGGTACCTACGGGAAGAACTGTCAGACAGGTTGTGGACATTGTCAACAGGGTACTTTTTGTTTACATATAAACGGAACTTGTCCATCAGGATGTGTAGCCGGATATCAGGGCAATTTATGTGCAACAGGTCAATATTATTGAATTATTTTCTGCCAAAACAAACCACATAACATTTGCTATCAATACAGGTCAAGTTCAACATGTGTAATTTAATATGAAAACGATGTTATGAATCCACAGCCTATTCTGTATCTACAAATACGATGAAGTTTGTCTCAAGGCGAAACATCATGGGTACTTAAAATCAATGCTAATGCGTACTAATAGAGAAACGCCATAACACCAATGCCTATGAAAATATACCAGCTTCGATATGACTTAAACAATTAACTTTTAAAAAGCCCGCAATCAATGCCTTAATTATATCTTTCAAAGATAAAGACATTGAATGCTTTTAAAAAGTCACATATTCAGATGTCGGGTCATGTTGACATTGACAAAACGATCCTGTGTTTGAAATTACAATTTGTATCACACTATATCTACAATAAAACATTTACTATTAATTTAGAATTTCTTTTTGGTGCTTAATAATATCATGTTTTTCTTATTTTAATACATAGAATGTGACAATGATTTTTACGGTGATGGATGTCAATTTAATTGTGGTTTTTGTGCTAATGGATCATCGTGTAACAAGGTAGCAGGGGTATGTGAACAAGGATGCATTCCAGGATACATAGGATCGTACTGTAATCAGTGTAAGTATATCTTTATAGGTGTGATGCTAATTAGGGCAGCGTTACACGAACATCGACCATTATGCCTCCAAACAGACTGACCAGGACATTCTATGTTCGCAATCTAGATACATAGGCACAATAAAAGCCCGTATATTATGATCAAAAGCGACGCATCCAGAATGCAAATTGACAGAATTACGACTTTTCAGTGTAACGGCTAGACTTGGCGCCTCAAGAGCAGGAGACTGTGTTCAATTCTGGGTCCTGTCATACTTTGTCTTTAAAATGATAGAAGTGGCTTCCCTTCTTGATGCCTAGGGTTGCGGGGATAGCTTTCCGACTGATACACCTGTATAATTGTATAGTCAGTACTGGTACTGGTACTGCAACAATGGCACGATGGCGGGGTTAAACAGCATTCAATTATAGCAAGCAATGCTTTCGTGCATTTGTAACAACATCATACCATACCTAATAAGAAGGGACATGTCTGCAAACAAGGACAGGTCCGTAGATATTAATGAATTAGTAAAATAGAACTAGAAACCACTTTTCTTTTTCTTTATGCATCCATAATATATTTTAAAGGTTAAATTCTGTTTGATGATGCTAAAGATAATTATTTGTTATTGAACTGATACACTGTAAACAGAGAAAGCAATGGTATTGTTTCGATTTCAATCTTACTATGCTGTGACCATAACAAAGCAGCAATCAATGTTTTGATCATTATTTAGAAAAAGTCGACTGTCAAAAGTCTGTCGTAAATCATACACTACTTAATTATTTGTGATTATGATGTACTGACAGGTACGCAAAATTATTACCTACTCATATGTTACTGATTTTACACCATATAGGTCAAATTACGCCAAATACAATCGCAGTCATGCTGATCTACAGCCAAATAGTTCATAAACAAAAGTTTGTTTGCGTAGAAATGAGGTTATACCACCACCAGAATGCATTGAATATATGACATTGAGTTTAAATTCAATGTAAATGTGTATAGAATGCACTGGACATGATTGATTTGATCAAATTTAGTATTTTGACCTTGTTTGAAGGTTAAAGTAGAGAATGTTAAACACCGGTTTTGTCCGGGATCGATTTGGTCCAAAATTACAGTAACATTCTTTCTTGCATAATGCATGACCCCTCATTTTATTTCGATTGGTTTAAAGCTTAGAGGTAATTTCTTTTCAAGGATATATGGTGTTCTACATGAGAAACGTTTAGAAAGTGTGATAATTAATTGAGGGCTGAAACTGGTGGATTTACATGGAAACGAAGAAGGAATTTATTTGGTGTATTGTAACCTATATAATGGAGAAGCAGTTTTTCATGTGATGTGACAAAATTAACCTCCACTGCATTACATCTACATATAACCAAAAGGAATATATGTTATAAAGTAAAACGTAGTTAAGTGTGTTTTTTCTTTCCCAGGCGTATAATCGAATAGGTTTGACATCCAGCAGCTTTTTAGTACCGACTTTTCCAGCTTCTGGAAATTGATAACACTTTATTTTGACTTATGAAATCGACCATGTCATTTCAGATTTATCTGTATGTCTAAAATGATATATCATTATTGTAGCCTGTTCTGACGGTTTCTATGGTAACAAATGTGAAAGTCAGTGCGGTAACTGTTCAGGCGATACTGTGTGTAACAAGAGAAATGGTTTTTGTGAAACTGGCTGTACAGCAGGCTACAAGGGACAGCTTTGCAATAAAGGTAATTGTAAAAACAAAATTATATAACACTCTATCGCCATTGACTCATTTGAAAAAATGTCCGGCAATACATGTATGTTGTTAGAGGATATTGTAATGCTAGGTTTGGGTAAAACAGTTAGTATATTCATTACTCACTAATATGTCAAAATGACTGCGTACATTATAATATTCGTTCTTTTGTTTTTTCTAGATCTCTCGTATAGCATTGAAACGCTTAATATGATTCAATGGTCAGTAGTTAAGCTATCAGCTGACCAAGTACAAAGACTGACATGCAATGAAGCTACATTAGTTCTTAGATAATTCAGTTTTAAGTTTTGTGTGCTATTTCTTATATCTTTCACTACCAATACTCTTTATACACGTATAGTGATCTAGCAGATACATTAGAAATGTTGTGTCAACAATAATATAACTATTAAACTTAATAAGTACATATAGTTGATGAGACACATGAAAGCGTTTGATAACTCAAAATTGGAGATACAGTAACTATCAATATAACTAATTTTCCCTTGATTAGTATTCCATTAAATTGATGTTCTATGTTGTGTATACTGTTGGTAAATTCATTATTAAAATCAGCTTGCATCCTCTTGTATTTAAATTGGGATATTCAGAACAACATATACAATATATAACAAGAGATTTTTGTCAAACATTATGCCCACCTGAGCGCCATGTTTTCAGCAATAGTTGGACAAGTTTTGACCCGATGACCTCAAAATCAATTGCGGTCATTTACTGGTCACCCCAACCACCATGTCAAGTTTGAGGGCCATGGATTCAGGCAATGTCAAGTTATCACTCGGACAAGCTTTTCGTAATTTAAAGTCAATGTGACCTTGACCTGTGATCGATGACCCCAAACTCATTAGGGGTCATCTACTGGTCAGGCCCAACTTCCAAGTCAAGTTTGAGGACCATAGATCAAATCATTGTTGAGTTATCACTCGGATAAGCTTTGGTCTACCGACGGGACGACCTACCAACCAACCTACCGACCGACCGACATGTGCAATGCAATATACACCTCTTCTTCGAAGAGGGCATAATTGATTTAAGATACAGTAATTACATATCGAATAATACATTGTTTTATCTGTTGTGTCATAGTATCTGTTTTTTTTTGTATACACTTAAAACTGACATGATTCTTAAGTAAAACAAAAACCGTGCGATTTATATCCTTTAAACAACATAATTTCATGAATTGATATTCATCAGTATACTAATAGTAAGATATAGGATGGATTCAAATACCTGCAACGTTCGTCTAAATGACACCATTACCAATATAAACAAGAAAAATCTTTAAAAATGATAAACGGCGATCAATATGAGAAAACACTAAGAAATGGAACTTGCGCATATTATTTGACTTGAATATCAGAAAGGTTTTGTTAGTAATCAAAACAATCAGCAATTTTCCATGAATTATAAAATTTGCGCAATAGTGTTGTATACCTAAGAATAAGACAGCTCCTTCATTGCAATCATTTAAGAAATTGGATATTAATGGTTTACTTAAAGAAATATATTACTGCTGGCCTGCTTATCTGTGCGTTTGTCTGCCTTGGTGTGGCCAACCTCGGACATTTATGCTTCTGTGTGAGAATTTGCTTAGGCTAACATGTCGGTTTGTTGTATATTTCTGTTTCCAATTTGGGGACAAATTTTCTTTTTGGGCGGGATGTTGTATATCTAATAATTCGACAGCTCCTTGAATTAGTAATGCATTATAATCGTGAACCAGTGGGAACATATTTCGATTAGATCATTGTTCATTAAAAGATATAGAATCGGTAATCGAGTGTAGCTTGCGCGTTTTTTGTTTATCTCATTTTCTTTTTAGAACCACGTGTCAGCCAAAATTATGTAAACTCTCAGAAATTATAAAATAGTAACGGAAACGATGGAATCAACTTGTTTATATCTTTATCCCAGTATCAACTACTAAATCATTACAATAATCTATGTGTTTACCAAAGGCTAATCGACCATCTCCACTAGATATCTTAACTATGAACCAATTAAAA
Organism: Serripes groenlandicus; assembly: GCA_031761405.1. Lineage (NCBI taxonomy): Eukaryota > Metazoa > Mollusca > Bivalvia > Cardiida > Cardiidae > Serripes > Serripes groenlandicus. Next base: position 502,968 of record JASEVX010000081.1, read on the forward strand.
CGTTTCATTTTCTTTCTTTAACATGTAGGTCAAAACTGAGGTTAATCAGCTATTGCCGATAAAGGCCTTTTTATCTTTAACCCTTTCCCACATGCAACGAATATGTAGCAGACGACATTGAAAATATCAAGTCTAAAATGTGAAAAATCTATATAATTATCAAATTAATTAGTTGGAACGATTGTGACAACAGGAGAAATTGATCATATATTTCCGACCCGTTTCCTTAATGGGGGCTGATCTGAATCGACGCATATTGAGTTACATTATAATTTGATTTCCTACAGAACAATTGTCCTTCATTTATTAAGATTAATGTTTTAGAGTGTGACGATGGGATGTATGGTGAATCCTGTGTCAATAGGTGTGGACAATGTTTTAATGGTACCGCTTGTGACAAGGTCAATGGAAGCTGCTCCTCCTGTTCTAAAGGGTTTATGGGAACTCAATGCAGGACTTGTAAGTGTTACAATTTCTGCTCGAAAATGAATTTCGGTGTGAAAAGTGCTTTATACCGATATTAACAGTATTTTAGTCAAATCATGGCGTTTGCTTGGTATAACACCGGTACTTCCACAAATGTTATTCATCACATAGGCGCATAAAGTGTGCAGGTAGCATTATCCCTCCAACATTCTGAGTACCAAGGAGAAAGAGAATAATTGTGTCGCCATTTGATTGCAGGTTCAGGAAAAACAAAATGTTGACACTTTCTATCATTCTGACAGTGTATCAGTTAAAATTGTAACATGTTTAGCAAGGTTTCAATTAAAATATATCACATCAAGGACTCGCATAAATTCTTATTTCGGATACGACAGGAAAGACTGGAGCTACGTAAATCGGGTCTGATTGCATGTTCGAATAGTATTAATTTGGATAAGCTTGTACATTTTCATCGGATCCTTTACTGTCTGTCGGAGTAAACGTAATATAGACATGTGTACATCTTTTGTCAACAATAAGTAATTGTAGCCCTTCTATAACCCGAACAGAATATCGAAGCTGATCGATTGTTAATAAATGCATAACTTGTTTTGAAATCAAATATTTAACCCTTTCAGGACTGAATTTTTAAAAAGGACCTGTCCAGCTTTTCATTTGGAAATTTTAGCAAGTTTTAGGAATATCAAAATTAAAAAAGTGTATTTGGGCAGCAAACTGGTAGAGAGTCTGGTCACACGGTACGGATGCGCCGACTGTTTTGACTCTTTATTGGTGACACACTATTCAAAAGCTCAGTTTAGACAATCAAAAGGTTAAAACTATTTTACGTACTACAATACCTTTGAAATAATCTGAGACTATGTTTTGTATAATTGCAGGTTAAACTCGTTTCACAGGCAAACGTACCTAGTCGATTATTTTTGGTTACATTGATTTTTAAATAAGCTAACGTTGTGTGTACGGATGGAAATATAACGCTTATACACCTGCATATGATTATAACACTTTTCACCTTTGATGGTTCAATTCTATTCTATATTTACCAACAGCTGTAACTGAGAGCCAGACGTCTGACGGAGTTTCAAGTTCAGCCATAGGTGGTGCAGTAGGTGGTGTCGTTTTGATTGCCGCTGCAATTATCGGCGTCATTGTCTTCCTGAAGAGAAGGTAAGAAAATAATCAAAATTGAATGTGCCAGTTGACTGGCTGGCATTGAAGGCCGTTTCAAAAGTAGTTAAGTTTTAGCAAGGCGATCAGTTCAAATAATCGAGCGTTTCCCGTTTAAACTTTAAGCCCCAGTGCATGTTTAAAATGGGAGTATAGCATATTCATGACGATGCACCAGACCCGTGTTTGCAACATGGCGTTACGAAAAGTGTTCCCTATGTTTAACAAATGGTCATATTGAAAAGGTTTTATGCATTTAAAACTGTCAGGAAAGCACGAAGTGCAAAACACTTTTAGAATGATTAAAATGTTTTCATACTTTCAAATCTGAAAAATATCAAGAACACAGTAACATTAAAACAATTTTGGAATTATTTAGCATTGCATTTCGCTATTTGACTGAAATTGTTCATTCACATGTTACTTCATTCATAACTTCTATTTTGATAACTCTTTGTTACATTGCATTACAAAACAAAGCTTAAATTGATGACATTTTCACATAATGAAATGTTTACATTGTATTTAAATTTCAATAATTCTGTAAAATGAAGATGGATGTATGAACATTGACTGGGACGCGTTTTGGTTTTGTTTGTTTTAGAAAAAAGGCAAAGCACGAGGAAAGGGGAACCAATAATTTTACTGAAATACAGCACAATAGCGAGACAGAAAAAGGGACAAAGCCAGTTAGGAAAATTACTACCAAATCGAAATCAGTAATATCTAAGAGTAAGTATTTGTGTAGTGCCTTAACTTTTGTTCGCTCAAAGGCTCGAGCGGAAGAAGGAAATTAACGTTTTCCCACAATCAGACACATTTTGAGACGTGTCGGCAGCAGGAGATTCAAAAACATTGTTTAAAATGATTAACTTGCTAATGCTGAGTAATTTCTCCTTTTGCCACAATGTTTTCAACTATATTAAATAACCATTATTTGATTTAAGGAGATTTTCCTTATTTTTACCAAGACGTTTTCAATATCGTCTGCTATCGAGTTTGTGCGTGCCGGAACCCGTTAAAGGAATATAAAGAATTTACTATGTGTACTTATATACGTTTTTTAAACGATTTTCTATTCCGTGTTTGGGGCAATATTGGCGGTACCGATCGTTTCCGCAAAATCTAAATGCCGCCATTTTAAATCACCGTATGAATTCATGCTGTTTATTCCATTCTATTTGTATCATAATGTTGCTTTCCTTCAATTAAAGACATCGCAAATTTAAATAAAATATAGTAGTTTATATATTCATTTAATACTAGTTTGTATGTATGTAATTTGTTTCGTTGGAACGTTATGTCATTTTATGTATTTATGTCAAGTCATTTCTTTGTATTCGCCGAGTCACCAATGGGCTAACAGTAAAGCAGCCAGTTGCTTGGAAAGATTGTTGTGTGAAAACCAGGAAACATATGGGTAGCTGAACTGGCCTCCGTGATATGACTGAACATTTTTTGAAAACCGCGTTAAACCCCGATCTATCAATATTTTTGTATTCGATATTAAAAGATACATTTCCAAATAATTGATACAGTATTTTTATTTTTCACACAGAGAATGACAGTAAAACCAATTCACACACGGACAATAATGCTGCGGACAAGCCTACTGAAGACGTGTATTACGAATTTCTTGTAAAAAAGTCGGATCTGAAGATATGTCAACTATGGGATTATATCAATCAGAAAAAGAGAGACGAAAATGTACTGTTTTATCAGGAGTTTAATGTAAGTAATGGTATAACAAAATTCATTTCAAATTATTCACTTCAAATTATTATAATGTGTTCAAGTTCTGAGTACAAATCAAGTTTAAACATATATTTATATTCGAACTAACATGATCGAATACTTATAGTTCGAAAATTACGTTTGAACAATGGTTTGAATATCCTAACCTCATGGATTGTGTGACGTTCATGCAATTCACTGTTGATTCCTCTGAGAAAATAACATTGTTCTGTTTGATCCTTTAGCATCGATGCGCATGTATATCACTAGTAAAACTTGTAATAATTACGCTAAGATTGGATCTCATGGAGCACCGGTCAGTCTTATCCACATTTTTCCTTTTGTTATTTCCAGCTGCTTACTTCCGGATTACAACATCCTCACGATGTAGCGATGGTTTCAAAAAATAGACCAAAGAACAGATATAGAGCTATTTGTGCATGTAGGTATAATTTAACTTCGTGGAAACACATTTTTACAATATTCAAGACTCTTCCTCAGTTTCCGCAATATATTATTCAAGTATGTATTTGATCTATTTATCTTTGTATTCAATTTTTTTTTTTATCTTCATCTCTTCCAACCCCACCACCGCATTATCGCACTTTTAATATTTAATTTTCGTTAACAATCTTTGGATAATCCTTTTTTCATCCTTAAACATGAATATAGATAACATGAGCAATGAGCAATATATACCATAACAATAATATCTCGTTTCATCTTATCTTATTATTTTGCCTTAAGAAATTGTATGGTAATTCTTACTCAGGTTAAAGCACGGTATGGAAATAAAACCATTCTTTTACTGGAATGCTTCATTTCACTAAGATTTCTTGAATTAATGTTTTGTCAAATGTCGTTTATATCAGTGGCAATGATAACACAGATATGACGCTGCTGATGGTGTAAAATAAACCGTTTCATGGTAGATTTTCAATATTCTTTAACGTTGCAGATGATCATAGCCGTGTTCCTCTGGAAGCAGAGGAAATAGATGAAAGTGAATATATAAATGCCTCGTTTATTAATGTAAGTGAATTTTTGTTAACATATTTCAAATGTAGGAAAATAACATTACTTCATTTTCAATTGACGGATGAAATAATAGATACCTCGCTACACACATTCGTAGGAATATACATCTAATGTAATATCAGTGGAAATTCGCATTCAAACTAAACAATTTATATTGATTCTGATAAAGTATATAATCATTAGGTTATATGTGAATATGTCAAACGAATCGTGTCATCTGCACACTTTATTGTGAAACTGTTGTCGATGTAATAACATCCTTTTTCGAACCACACACGATTTGAACACGATAATGTTTTTTTTGTGTCCTTAAATAGCTAAAATCTATATTAATTGATGTGTTTTACAGGGCGTGGGCAAACCTCGGAAATTCATCGCATCGCAAGGTAAGTTTGATGTCCCTTTATGTCCAAGCTGTCTCACGTAACTGTTTTACTTGCAATGCCTAACCAGCTTTTTCAATGCGACATGTGTTATTTGAAGATGACTGTCTAGTTATTTAAATACATGTGTTATTACAAAGTCTTGTTCTCTAGATATTTCAAAACATTTGAGTTATAACAAAATTCGAATGTTTAGATATTTATTTCAATACATGTTAAATCTCGATATCTATCTGTTTTGATAGTGGTCGTTACAATTCAAAGCTAAGCATTCTGGCTTTTTCAAACATGTATCAAACCAATGTCTGGCTATCTGAAATGTCAATACATGTCATGTTACTTCAAAGGTAGTCTGTCTAGCTATTTAAATATATGCCGTGTTATATCAAAGACTGACTGTACATATATTTCAATATATGTGCTATTGCATAGTCTGGCTGTCCAACTTTTCCAACACTTGGCGTCTTATTTCAAAGACCTGCGAGCTATTTCAATACATATGTCATTTCACTATATCCCTATCTAGCTATTAAATACTTTTTGTCTTCTACATAAATAAAAATCAGTTCGTGTAACTGATAAATATACATACTAGCTAATACATGTTTAGTCATTTCAATGTATGGCAATTTGTTTTCAATGCGAGATGTGTTATTTCAGAATGACTGTCTAGTTATTTCAATATATGTGTTACTGCAAAGTCTGGTTCTCTAGATATTTCGAAATATTTGTGTTATAACAATGTTCAAATGTTTAGATATTTCAATACATGTTAATTCTAGATATCTATCTGTTTTAATACTGGTCGTTACAATTCAAAGCTAAGCTTTCTGACTTTTTCAAACATGTATCAAACCAATGTCTGGCTATCTGAAATTTCAATACATGTCGTGATTCTTCAAATGCAATCTGTGTAGCTATTTAAATATATGTTATGCTATTTCAAAGTCTAACTGTCCATATAATATATATATATGTGTTATTGCATAGTCTGGATGCTCAACTTTTCCAACACTTGGCGTCTAATTTGAAAGACCGGCGAGCTATTTCAATACATGTGTCATTTCACTATATCACGTTCTAGCTATTTAATAAATATTTACTTCTACATACAAATGTAGGTTAAAATCAATTCATGTAGCTAATAAATATACATGTGCATGCTTACTCACGTTCAAATAAGAATTGTCTTAATTCACGCATTTTAATCAGATGAAAAGATAAATCGCAAATAGAATGATGAGACATATCTGCCTCAAATTGTCTGTATATATGTTAAATGTTAATATGAGAGTGTTTTTTTACGATTAATTAAGCTTGTTTTGTTTCGAAATCGATATAAAATAAAAACAGTTTAAACTTAACTGACCTACTTAAAAAATATTTTTTTCAGTCAGCCTCTGAGAATATGCCAATAGAAGATTTCTGTATAAAGTAGGACATTGAACAAGAAATAAAAGTAACTTTTTTCAAACTTATCAAACAACAAACAATCAGACATCTAATGATAACAAAACGGTTCTTGTTACTTTTGCGTTTAGTTCGAAAATATTTTGATATTTTATCAAAATAAATTACAGGTCCCACAGAAAAAATGCGAAAGGACTTTTTAAGGATGATCAGGCAACACAATATTACACAGGTGGTGATGTTGACGAATCTTATGGAGCAGGGAACAGTAAGTCAGTGGATTTTACCACCAGGAAAAGAACCTGGGTATTTGGACATGTTTTGCCTTCTAAGACCTAAAAACACTGTACATTTGCATAGTCAGAACAGGAACTACTTCATTCATTTTTTAAAACAATCTACTATTGTAGGTGTATCTTAAGCTACCCAAGGATCAGATGCCCGAAGATCTAATTTTCTATCTCAATACTCAGTTGAATAGTTAATACTAGAAATAGAAATGTTTTTCTTAAAAGTTTTACACTGTTTTATTTTTTACCTTCATTTTTTACTTAGAATTTTAGTTGTAATTATAAATGATATGAAGTTGCAAACAAATCCCTTTTCTATTACTCACATAAATAGTTAGAGGATGACATGCGTTAAGTATTATTTATGCTCTTTTTCTAACATCTTAACGTTACTTAATTAGGAAAAATGTCTGATCTATTGGCCCGAAAACAAAGACGAAGACGAAACATACGGAAATAATACAGTTAAACTAGTATCGGAGGACATAACAACCGATTACGTTATCAGACATTTACAAATCAGAAAGGTAAAAGACGACAGATCTTATACGATCTTTATGGCTAATGTGTTATGTATGGGTTTTCAAAGAGGTATTTCTGCATATCTCTGATTTTTATAATTGTAGCTTTTATCATTTTAGTAAACATTTGTATCTGTTCTTGGTTATGTTTTCCTATAAATTTAGATAAGCTAATTGTGTTTGTCTGGGTTAAAGTCGTCGACATTACTTATCTCTCAAAGCATTCAGACCCATAAAGGAATGTAAAACAATTATTTTTAAATCCTAGTCAAACAAAGCATTTTTATGTTATAGAATTCAGATCCATGGAGGGATGTTACACAATACCATTTTAAATCCTGGCCTGACAAGGATGTTCCTGACAGTACATGGGCACTATTAAAGTTATGGAGGATGGTGATGGAGGACACACGTGATCAGGACGGACCAATCCTAGTTCATTGCAGGTATATATAGGGAACTAATTTAACACATATCGATATATCTTTACGAACTTGATGTATGACAGGTTACGTATGTTCAAGCTTTGTGGACATATATTCGACCCAACATCATTTACTAGCATGTCGTTTAGTCAAACTTAAAGGCATGGCTCTGACAGTGCGTGTAAAAATTTACAAGAACATTTGTACCGTTGTGTATTGCAAAGGCTCGAACATGTTCAATTGTGGATGAAAGAAAACCACGATGGAGTCTGTCATATTGTGATGCCAACAGAACCTTTCGATTTGGGTACTCTTAAATTCCAGCATATGTTTCTAGCATGTCGTTTAGTCAAATTAAACAAAAACAAGGCTCTGACAGTACGTGTCAAAGTTTACAAGAACAGCTGTACCGTTGAATATTACAAAAGTTCAAACATTTTCAATTTTTGTTGAAAGAAAACCTCGATGGAGTCTATCATATTTTGATGCCAACCGAACCTTTTTATTTGGTTACTCTTACATGCTAAACATCTGAAATATCTTATTACAGTTTATTATTTGACTTGCTTAACCTGGTTGAGTGTCGTGGGAGACTTTGGCTAATATATAGACTCCTTGCTCGATTCCTGTGAAAGCGGAAACAAAATATTGGACTTACCCTACTCACACGGCGTGAGAAGCAGACACAAAGACTGAATGACATAACTTGTAGAACTTGTTTCACAGTCGATGTAACATAAATGTGTTTAACTAATCATATTTGCATACCATATCACAGTGCAGGTGTAGGCCGAACAGGTACATTCATAGCTCTTGACAACGCATTTCATGAGACGAGGTCTAGCGGCGTGTTGAAGATGTTAGAAATCTTAGAAAAACTGAGATATCAAAGGGTGAACATGGTGCAAACAAAGGTGAGGCTTATGTTGATAACTCTATATACCAGTAGGTGTTCTTATTTTGGGTGGACGACTGCTACGCATAACATCCCCGATGTTTCCTCTTTCGTCCTCGAGACCTTTATACCACTCATAGACTGATGTTAACTGCCATGTCTCCATAGACATTTTTCAACATTCCCATGATTATTCCCTTCAAAATCTTAATCCAAACACATAATTTAATGACCGATCTCTGTTCTTCGTCCATTTTAACGTCTGTTCTTAGAAAACCTACCAGATGTTTATTTTTCTTATGTCAGATATCAAAATGACGTCACAAAAGTTATGTCAGATGATGGCGAGAATGATCTTTTGTCATTTTGTACATTTGCATGTAAAATTAGAGATACTGGACGTAATGTCTCAACAACATATACATTTAGAAATACTGAAAATTGAACCGGGATGACGTCGGTGACGTTACTATAGAAACACTGTCGAAATCAACAACGAACACAGATCTGAAATTACAGATTACTTTTTGAATAGGAAATATCGCGATCTACATAATTACTTAACTTTACGGAAATGCTTCAAAAGATAAAGAAATGGGAGCACTTTTCCAGTAACCTTTTAAACACCCCTCGTACATACGATTTACCTTTATAAGAGGTTCACTTATGATTAATTTCCATTTGATAAGAGGTGTACTTATGAACTATTTCATTCTATAAGAGGTCCACTTATGTATAATTCAATATAATAATATGTTTTCTTGTGTACAATTCCATTCCATAACAATTTCAATCCATACAAGGTTCACTTATGTACAATTTTATTTCATAAGAAGTCGATTTTGAACAATTCCTTATTATGAGAGGTCAAATTAAAATCCGATCTATTGAATGTCCACTCATGTACTGGTCCATGTTTGTACAGTTTCTGATTATAAGAGGTCAACTTATGTTCAATTCCTATCTATAAACGTCATTCCATAACAGGTCACAGTTTGTACGATATCTTATTATGAGATGTCAACTTCAATTATAATGTATATAAGGTCCGCTTTTGTTCAATTGTTCTTATGTGTTAAGCTTAAAACCGTTTCAACAATGATATCACGTCGGGATTTCGATCTTGCGTTTGTTTCATGGCTACACCGCACTAATATACCTCACAACATTCTCCCAAGGCCGAGGCGGGGATTCGAATCCCATAGCACTGGATTGATATCCTCAGCCGTTACCGACTGAGCTACATGTACTACTTGAAGTTTAATCTTATACGATTTAAACCATTGACAATCAATAGCTGGTATAAATAATTAGATTAAGAGCAACTTGAAATCTTAAACCAACTGTTGAATAATGTTAGTCTATATGAAGCTGTGAATATTTAACATATATTTAATTTAATGCAAAAAAAGATATTTGCTTTCAGAAAATCATGCTTCTCATAACCTTGGATATTTCATCACATTTAAACACAGTATGTGTTCAATGTCCTCTTTAAATGAAATAAAAGAATGCATAACAATACATTTAAAGGTATATTTCTCAAGGAATAAAACATGATTTTAAATTGATAATTTAAACATACTTCGGCGAATATTGTTACTATTTTAAGTGGTCATAAGACTTTTGTTGCACATCGTGATTTCAGGACCAGTATGTTTTCCTGCACGAGGCTGTGGCAGACGCTCTGTGCTTTGGTACCCATTTTATATGGTCAAGAGATTATTTGGAAATCTATGATTACATGATGCAAATCGATGCGTTAACAAGGGAACAACGATTACAAACTCAGTTCAATGTAAGAAACACGTGTTTAATGTTATCTGCTTGTCTTAATTAGTTTTTAAAGATCAAAATATACTTTCAAATGGCAAACCAGGAAAACATGCGAGATCGCGACGACAAATGAACTTTGACTACTTTCTTAATTGTGGCTATGTGACAGGTGCTGCTTCCAAAACAAGCACGAAACAAGAAAACAGACCGATTATCCACTGCATAAATTACACACGAATAAATGGTAGTGAAGCATATAGCTCTGCATAAAAGTGAGGGTTTGTTAAAGAAATGAATGCATATCATGTACAAGCCATGCTATTTCCTTCACTGTATTCTGGTTTGCACTATCAGCATGAGACAATATATTTTAATTATTGTATTCCGTACTGCATCAATGGTATTTCATTCACAGCTGATTGAACAGAGCATAGAAGATCGCAAGACATTGGCAAACGAAAACCATGACACGAATGATCAAGTGTATTCAAATATATTTCTTCACAATCTCAAAAGCAAGACAGTAATTACAAGTAAGTGGGTTTGCTATATCTCAGAATATAGGCATTGAAATACCCATTATATGTGGTATTATATAAAAGGCCATTGTTAGTATAGTATATGAACCAAATACAGAGACTATTTATAGTAACACGGTCCCGTGGGATTTTCCAAAATGTTCTCCAAGGAAAGCAATACTGTCATTATTAGTATTGTATGTGGACCATATAGAGAGACTATGAGTAGTTACACGACTTTGTGTGTTATTTTCAAATGATCTCAAACGAATATCGGACGCCTGTTCCAGAACATAGAGTGTTAAGGTTAATGAAATACCTCATTATCTAGAGTTCTGAGTACCAATGTTTGAACACTGTTAGCTTAAAAGAATAAAAATCAGTTGTTTTTGACGCATCCGTGTCAATGGAGACCGTTAATATGATATCAGGTTCTAGACAAGTCGCATGACGTGTACTCGTATGTCACAAGGTCCATGTCCGATATCAACAATCAGACAAGTCAGCTTGGATATCGGTATCAACCTTTTAATGTATATAATCAAAACAATCAAATAGTATATTTGGAGTCATATACGAGGGTCAGTCGTAAAGTTCTCGGACTCTGCGTATCATTTCGATACTACCTGTTTTAAAACCAAAATAAACCAAACTTTGGAAAGATATATAAGTGATGTAGCAAATTGTACAGAAAACGACCATTAAATAACAACACATTGTTACACATAACCATCAACCGCACGGAGCATTTTATACACGTAACGTGACGTCACGTCTAACGTCAGACCTTTTCAAAGTATTCAATACATGAATTAACACATTTCTGGTGCCTCTCCACCCACTTATCGAACACACTTTCTTGTTAAGTTCATCCTTTGATATGTTATGAACCGTAACGTGTCTCATAACCTATGATGATGCGATTTCGCAACCGTCCTTTGTCTGTTGTCGGCAACTTGGCGTGTTACAGCATGAACATCTGTCACTTAATGTTGGTCGACTGACTTAAGAGCTGTTTTTGTCTGTCGTCTTTGAACAGTCGATACCAATCAAACACTATTTTTCGGCTGACCTTTCTATTCGGGTCCGTTCCATAAGTTTAAAAGTATCTGTAGGAGTCATTCCTGCATTTGCGCAATATTTTATCACCGAACGTTGCTCCGTGCGAAATGACGTTGACGTTTTAACGATTGCACATGTTGAAGGGTAGCAATCCTCAGCCTGCGATGTCATACTTGTTATGACGTATATGACGTCAAAACTTTCAGGAAGTATTCAATAGATATGATTCTGACAACATGTCTGAAATCATGACGTTAACGCGCTAAGTTTTGAAGATTTTAGATATAATACATTTAGATTTTGTTCCTAATTATGTATGAATTCAAACTGCTCCGTACCACGTAAACTGCATTATTGAATTTAAATGCAAAAAGCATTTATATCAAATAAATACATGTAAGTTTTTCTTTACATGACTATAAAACATCATATTTTAATGTTTCCGAGTATTAATACGATTTGATAAAAAATGCGTATTTTATGAGAACAGTCCGGGAACTTTACGACTGACCCTCGTCCATTCATTTTCATGTTTGCGATGTTACGAATCCTCCGAAATCAAAGGGCATCATTACTATACAAAGACAGCTGTGCTTCAAAAGCTCATAAAATACAAATAAATGCCTTCAAAACGTTGAGTTAATCTTTCGACCAATTGAATCATATTTTTACAATTCACGGATGCTGTGTTTTGGTTAATTACATATAGCTTACTCTCCCGAAGTAAGGTTGAAAAGGACATTCCACAAACTAAACTTACGTTAATTGGAAACTGATGCTCAGAGGTACAGCACCTGCTTCGTTATCCGAAAATCCAAGTTACGATTCCCTTGATAAATGGTTAACTTCTCCCACACTTGGCATCTGTGCTGGATAAGTTTCCAGGAAGTAGAGATCGAGAGCAGTGTAAGTTGTAAGAACAACATAATATATTATTAAACAAACTATAATTGCGTTACCTGTTATTGTAATTATATTAATGTTTTTGTTACATCTTAGTTGATGAATACATGCCGAAATCGAAGAGTATGGTTCAGGTGAAGGAGCTAGGTGCTGTCTTGCTACCAGTACGTATTTCTTTGTTTTCATTAGTATGGAAATTTAAATGATACATCAATTGAACAATAAAGTGTCAATTTAGTTAAACAATTGATAACTAAACCTTTCCCACTTACACTCACTTTCCGACGCCTCTGGAGCAAACGAATTCTGAAGACATTGAGACAACATGAGAAATTGCTTGAAACGAGCAATTACTCCTTTTCCAACAACGCCTTCGACTCTTTTCAATAATTAGAATATCATATATAGAAATTTACCACATGTTTACCGAGCTGTGTTCATAGTCGTCTGATGCAGGCTTGCTGTATTAGGGAAAGGGTCAATAATCTAAGATATGCAATATCACAATTTGCTGCACTGTAAATAAAAATAATAATCACAGAAAACACACACCACTGCATACTTTTGTTATAACATTCATTCCACTGGTTTGACATTGTAGCTAGATAATTTCTGGTTCACATATAGACACGATAATCGCATATATCGAGACGAAACCATTCACAATGGAGTCACGTCTCACAAAATTACACAGGAGTAACTCATTTTGTTGCAAATGAAGTGTAATGGAGTATATAAAGTGTATATGAATTAACCCGCTTATTCAAAGTTACTAAAAAAGTATTTTCCTTATGTATCAAAAAAGGAAACTTTTAACAATATCTTAACAAATCTTTTGTATTTATTTAACTTTTGTTTCATCGAATTTATTAAAGAAACTTTTTTTTGTCTTCTTATTTGCCAACAGAATTATGAAGGTAAGAACGTATTCATTGTGATTAAGTCGCCGACGCAAGCCACACTTGAAGGGGTTTGGTCTCTCATTGCTGAACAAAATATTAAAACCGTTGTCACCATACAGGCTTCTTCATCAGACCATGACAAGGTAATTAATCTAAGACATATTTTAAGCTAAACTCCTCGCAGAAAGGGCAAGCTATCATACTCGCGTCAGCGTCGGCGTCTGCGTCGGCGTCACGGCACACATTGGTTAAATTGTTTGTACCACTTCACTTTTTTCAAAACCATTAGAGATATTGCTTTGAAACTTACAAATCGTGTTCACCATCATTACCTGCATCTACAGACAAGAGTACATAACTCTGTCAAGGTTTCTGAAAGAATTATTGGCCTTTCGCGACTTTGAGTTTTGGTTAAGTGTTTTGTACCTCCTCGCTTTTTTCAAAACCATTAGAGATATTCCTTTGAAACTTATACGTGTCCAACATCATTACCTTCATCAACAAACACGAGAACATACATGTAACTCTGTCAAGGTTTTTGTAAGAATAATGGCCCTTTTTCGACTTAGACATTCGTACCACCTCACTTTTTAATTCGAAACCATTTGAGATATTCCTTTGAAACTTACATTACTTGTTCACCATCATGACATCCATCGACAGATAAGAGTACATAACTCTGTCAAGGTTTTTGTAAGTATAATGGCCCTTTTTCGACTTAAAATTTTGGATAAGTTTTACGTACCACTTTTGTTTCAATACCATGAGAGATATTCCTTTGAAACTTTATTATACTGGCTCACCATTATTACCTCCATCAACAGAATAGAGTACATACATCTGTCAAGGTTTTTGTAAGAGTTATGGCCCTTTTTATACTTAGAATATTGGTTAAGTTTAGTGTACTACCTTATTATTTTAAAAACTATTACAGATATTACTTTGAAACTTATAATACTTGTTCATCATTATAACTGTCATCAACTGAAAAGAGTAAATAACCGTAGATAAGAGAAGGTAACTCTGACAAGGTGTTTTGTTTTGCCAATTACTGCAAAAAGTATTTTTTATTGATAAGCACTAAAAAGTCGAGCGCGCTGTATAACGGATAGCTCTTGTTTAATTACATGTACCTTCCCCTTTTATATAAATATGTCATTGTCCGGAGCATGGCTAGTATTAGGTTTTCACATCAAATGAAATATGTACTAAGATTGTCATTGGGCTCATGAGCTAGACATATATGTGGTGAAGCAGCCAGTTGCTTGGAAAGACTGAATCAAAGAGATTGTTCTTTTAATTTCAGACATCGTTCAACCTCGGCGTAACAGACAAAGGTATCAAATCGCCTTTCGGAGTTCACCTTGTGGAAGAGTTGAACAGTGAAAGTTATTGTAAAAAACAGCTCACATACGACAGTGTAAGACTATATTTATGTTATGGTTGAATTAAAAGACATGGAAATATCAGAATAGTATATGCAAAACAGGGAAAAGATAATACATTTTTTAGGATAATTTTGATTAGTTTTCGTCAAAAGAAAAAGAAATCAAAATTTAGAAACAATTCTATTGAGAAACATTTCAAACAGTTTTACTTAAAGGCAAGCTGTTTTATTTGTTTTATATGTTTTATTGCGAATCGGTTATATCTTTATTTCGATCGAACCGATTGTTTGGACACCTTTAACTCTTTCCAACGTGCGGACGAATTTTGACACATCTATAGAAATCGATCTTTGAAAACAATGTACATGCAGCCAAAGAAAAATACCATTTGATATATTGCCACGATGTATAAAGTCTTAAATTACATCTTCCTTTATGGACAAAATGTCCCACGGTATTCTGCTACAGATTGTAGATTGGAATGGATGAAATTGAAAAACAAATGAAAACAACGAATACAAACCCCTCAAATATGTCCTGTCTAGACATAATTGTCCTGTATAAATTTTCACCGTATCAATATTTGTGACACTTGTGTTTTGTCTGACAGACTGACGGTCCAGTCAAGGTATCACAATTTGCATACAAATCCTGGGATAACAACAAAACTGTTCCGAAGGATTTCAAATCCATGATAGAATTTCTCGAAGAAGTTCTAAACAGAGAGAGACGCCTGACCCCTACACAACCGGTCCTAATACACTGCGGGTAAGCTGTATTAAGCCTTATCATGTACATTGAAAATGCAGTTTTGATAAGTCCAAGGACGAGTTTTTGTTGAATTCGTAACCGTTACAAAAACCGAAGCTGTCCCCTACCTATTCCATAATCTCATTAAAACCAGTTCTGAACTTCCCTAGCTCGTATATATATATATCTGATGCAAACCCCATACAGGTCGTCTCAGATTGACCTTTGCGTCAGCCAATCCATTTGTCGCTTACCAAATATTACGTTATAATACAGATTAGATTACCCATATAAATAAAGGATATAGATAAGCTGTGATTTTTTAGTGCTCCGATTGTATAGATTGGTGTAGCATACGATTACATTGGACATCGAATACGCGCTCATAAATATTTAGGTATATAAGTTCAACTGGAGACGACCCTTTATGCGTGGTATGCTGATCATGAAGATACATTATACGCACAGCGAAGTAGTTTGGTTTGATTTTTAAGAGATTGCCTATTCTTAACAACGAATGAAAATGTGTTGCTTCTTACCTTAGCGAAGCATTACTATTGTTATTTTCACATTTAGGTTTTTCTTTCTTTCTGAAAATGTTAATAAACATTACTTATGATCATTTCAAAATAATCTTCAAAAGGCAGAAGGCATGATTTCATGCAGCGCTTTCAGGCTGATAACGGCCATGTTTGGCACATCTAAACCTCCGGCTTCGGTTGTAGATTGGATACACTGAACAAGCATTCCAGTTTATGGAATTTAATTGGCCGTGGACTCGTAGTAATATATTCGGTTCACTGCACTCGAAAAAGAGAAGACTTGGTACTTTCGTGAATGTACGTGGGTTGGATCGCGAAGACAGACATGGCAAAAGTACATTCACGTAAATTTAGATTCACG
Source organism: Serripes groenlandicus (assembly GCA_031761405.1). Classification (NCBI taxonomy): domain Eukaryota; kingdom Metazoa; phylum Mollusca; class Bivalvia; order Cardiida; family Cardiidae; genus Serripes; species Serripes groenlandicus. The sequence goes on from JASEVX010000081.1 coordinate 519,480, forward strand.
ATATAAAACAATGAATATTAATTTCAAAATTTGATTTTAAATACTTATAGAAACAAATGCTGACTCGGTCATGCTATTTCAGACGATTCGCAATCTAAATTTTACGTCTGCAGCAAATAAGGTCTGTGTTAAGGGAAACAGTTGGTTACCGCGTTGTCAATCCATCAATCAAATAACAGCTACTTTAAGTTGTTAATCCACCAATCAAATTACAGTTACTTTAAACTTGTCAATCCACCAATTAATTTACAGCTACTTTAAAGTTGTCAATCCACCAATCAAATTACAGCTACTTTAAAGTTGTCAATCCACCAATGAACTACCTTGCTTCTTTAAAGAACAGAACAGAACAAAATTTATTTTCTTTTGACTTATACATAGTACATCGTCATACAATCACATACAAAGTACAAAATATACATTACATCACATGAAAACATGAACACGAACGGAATAGAAATACAAAAAGAAAAAAGAAAAAAGAAAAAAAAGAAAAAGAAAAAACGAAAGGAGAAAAAAAAGAGTTTACTTCAAGATTTAGAGGACAAACAAAGTAGCTGCAGTTCGATTTGTGAATTGATAAACGAGAACTGCGAAACAGTTTCACTGATTGATTGATAGTTTGGTTTTTAACTCCGCTTTAAACAATTGTTATGTTATATCAAGGCGTTTCCTGGGTAAGTTATCATTACTTCTGGACCATTTATCATGACAACAGCCAGTCAGTCGTAATGCTAACCCTGTAAGCCTGATAGCCAAGGAGGGCATTAGTTACTACCATTTTTAAAGTATTTGATATAACACGGCCGGGGATTGAACCCACGACCTCCCACAACCTTGGCGGACGCTCTACCATTACACCACCGATATGAACACTTTTGAGTCCTCTGAATTATAAACATTTAAAGAAGTATGTGTAAGACATTGTTAAGACATTTTAAAAAAGAACAGCTTTAATAAAGTTTTGGAAATGTTATTGGAAAAGGAGAAAATGCTCATAAAGTTTGCAAAAAAAGTATCGTACAAAAGACGCACAGTTTACAGTGGTGTGTACCAGTACAAAGTGTTACTAGTAATCGCCATTATCCACGAACTCTAAATTTGTTGTACATATATTTTAGCGATGATTTCGAGAGGAGTGGATTGGTGTGTGTTCTCCTGGCTGAATTAGAAAGAATGAAACGAGATGAGGGGCATATAAACATTATACAGTCAGTCAAAATGATGAAGGAGAGAAACGAAACTATCATTCCCAATGTTGTAAGTAAACAATATCGTATCTATCACTTTAGGAATGAAAACAAATATTACTAGCTTTGTAAATATTAAAACAATATCGTGTTTTTTTACTTAAGAAACGAAAATATTTTCCCTATCACCATAGACACAAAACTATCATGCCTAACGTTGTACGTAAAACAATATCGTATTTATCACTATAGACACAACACTATCATGCCTAACGGTGTGCGTAAAACAATATCGTATCTATCACCATAGACACAAAACTATCATGCTTAACTTTGTACGTAAAACAATATCGTAGTTATGCACAATAGACACAAAACTATTATGCTTAACTGTGTACGATAAACAATACCTTATCTATCACAATAGACACAAAACTATTATGCTTAACTGTGTACGATAAACAATACCATATCGTAGTTATGCACAATAGACACAAAACTATTATGCTTAACTGTGTACGATAAACAATACCTTATCTATCACAATAGACACAAAACTATTATGCTTAACTGTGTACGATAAACAATACCGTATCTATCACTATAGACACAAAACTATTATGCTTAACTGTGTACGATAAACAATACCGTATCTATCACTATAGACACATAACTATCATGCCTAACGGTGTGCGTAAAAGAAATATAGCAGTTATCACTTAAGACTCAACACTATCATGCTTAACATCGTACGTAAAACAATATAGTAGTTACCACTATAGACACACAACTATCATTTGTACGAAAAGCAGTATCGTATCTATCACCATAGACACAAAACTAGCATGCATAACGTTGTGCGTAAAACAATATCGTAGTTACCACTATAGACACAAAACATGTTTAACTTTGAACGTAACAAAAAAATATCGTATCTATTACCATAGACAAAACACTATAATGCCTAACCTTGTGCGTAAAATAATAATGTAGTTACCACTATAGACATAAAACTATCATGCCTAACTTTGTACGTAAAACAATATCGTAGTTATCACTAAAGACATAAAACTGTCATGCCTAACTTTGTACGTAAAACAATATCTTAGTTACCACTATATACACAAAACTATCATGCCTAACTGTGTACGTAAAACAATATCGTAGTTACCACTATAGACACAAAACTATCATGCCTAACGTTGTACGTAAAACAATATCGTATCTATCACCATAGACACAAAACTATCCTGCCTAACTGTGTACGTAAAACAATATCGTAGTTATCACTATAGACACAAAACTATCATGCCTAACGTTGTAAGTAAAACAATATCGTATCTATGACCATAGACACAAAACTATCATGCCTAACGTTGTACGTAAAACAATATCTTAGATATTACTATATACACAAAACTATCATGCCTAACGCTGTGCTTAAAACAATATCGTTTCTATTACCATATACACAAAACTATCATGCCTAACTTTGCGAGTAAAACAGTATTTTTTTTTTATTATAAAGAAACAAAAATATCAATCAAAGGTTTGTCAATACAAAACAGAATATAACGAATGTATCACTTATGAAACTAAAATTCAATTTTAAACTTTGTAAATAACAAAACAATATCGAATTTATCCTTTTGAAGATAGAGACTTCCAAATTGTGTTTTCCGCCTGCTGGCGCTCATGGTCACATGGAATGCGATTCGACCTTTAGCTTCTTATACATACCAAGTTTACTCTTTCCTACAAACAATCGCTTTCTGACGCATCAACCGCAGATGACTTTGTGAAAAACGGATACATTACTCATAATTAGAAATTTCTCCATTGACTCCACTGTTTTCAATTATATTCAATAATTATAATTTAACTTTTAAGAGATATTACCTTGTTTTCGTCTAAATGACTTCAAAGGCATCGGCTGAAGATTTGGTACATGTGGGAAAGGGTAATTGACACTTCTAAACTAAATGTCTCATTTTATTTACCTTCAGGAGCAGTACAAATACATATACGATGCTATACACACCACATTTTACAAAGACGACGTGTATGCTAATTGTTAAGAGAAAGTGTGTGTTGTATTCGCCATGGACAAATACAAATGTAAACCAAAGAAGCGAACGACGGCTGGTTCCATTAATCCATCCCTCCCAAATAATAGTTAAACGTTAAAAACACAAAATAATATGTCCATTTGAATGTTTGTACATGTACATAGTTGAACTTGTATTGTAATGTGATCCAATGGCTTTTGTAAACATTGTATATCCAGATCAGTCTTAGCATCCACACCGTCTGAATAGGCTTTACACTGTTCCGGTATTACTACCACAATAATAGATTAGTCCATGAACTTATGAAGAACATAGAAAGAGTGAGGAGATGAACAAGATGATCGGAAGCGACCATGCACTCATATACCAACAAGTACTTCTTCTCATTGACCGCCTCATTTCATCTCTGTTTACTCTAGTTTGATAGTCAACTTACGCACAGGCCATTCCACAAATGATAGTCAACTGTCGCACAGGCCATACCACAAATGATAGTCTACTGTCGCACAGGCCATACCACAAATGATAGTCAACTGTAGCACAGGCCATACCACAAATGATAGTCAACTATCGCACAGGCTATACCACAAATGATAGTCTACTGTCGCACAGGCCATGCCACACATGATAGTCAACTGTAGCACAGGCCATTCCACAAATGATAGTCAACTATCGCACAGGCCATACCACAAATGATAGTCTACTGTCGCACAGGCCAAACCACAAATGATAGTCAACTGTAGCACAGGCCATACCACAAATGATAGTCAACTATCGCACAGGCCTTACCACAAATGATAGTATACTGTCGCACGGGCCTTACTACAAATGATAGTCAACTGTCGCACAGGCCATACCACAATAATAGTCAACTATCGCACAGGCCTTACCACAAATGATAATAATATTTTGTCAAAATACAATTACTACTAAGAGTAAACCTGTTTGATATGTTTCATGATAAAGTTTAATAAGTGTTTTGTATATTTTACAATATGGTTTACGATATGTATATTTTTTTTCTAATTTTACAGATCATATTTAAATCTAACATATTGTGTTTACACTTCATTCATGTGTACTCTTCCATGTTTAAAATCGGGCGACCCGATCTTCATTTAATAACTCACCTTAACTATATTGTTTGCAAAACACCCTATTACACGATTGGCGCTGAACGAGTTTAATTCCTGTAAGCAAAGTTTCACTAAAAAATTAATTATATTGTTTTCCTAATTGTACAGATTATATTTAATCTAAAATAAATATATGAACCACAACATGTTGAGTTTACACTTCATTCATGTGTATTTATGTCAAACGCGTGTTCCCAGCAACATCTAACATATTGGTAATGTTCAATATGGTATAACGTGCTTGTCTCTCTGCTATGTTTACCAGCATCTATAATTAACTGAAAAAAAGAATAGAATGGAAATTGTCATTTATTCAAATGACGAAATATACACATATGGGTAGAAGCCCGGATCACAGTATCGTTTACATGTTTTACATATAAGAGCCAGAATGACACTAACGGGAAAAGGGGCATCATAAAAAGGCCATAGCAATTGCACGTCAGTGCTATTGACTCCACCCATAGGAACATATGTTCGTTAGTAGTAAGTTAATCTGCTGTAAGCAATGTATCAGGATAAAATTAAATATGTGTTATGTATATTTTTTTCTTATTTCCGGTTTTATATTTTATCTAAGATAAATATTATTAAAATACTTCAAAGCGTGATTACAGTTCATTGATGTGAATTGAAGGGACCTTTTTATGTTGACAATGTAACCGAAGTACTGGAATAGCTAACGACTGATTTACCTAATTGTTATTACATATTGCAAAGTACCTCGGTTGTGTAGTGGTAGAGCGTGCCTCGGGTGCATAAGGTCGCAGGTTGTTCGATCCCCGACTGAGTCATACCAAAGACTTCAAAAATAAATTGTAATAATGGCTTTTCCCTTTTGGTGCTCAGGATTGTGGGGATAGCATTACGAATGCCATTCTAGTGTAATGATAGATGAATCAGTAGTACTGTGATCTGACTGAGCTTCTGCTGAAAGCGGCGTGAAACATCATACAAACAAACACACAAACTATATGTGCATGTAACAACGACATGAAAGCATTAATGGCAGCTGTATCTGAATCTATGGTGCTTGCAATTAACACTATTATTTGGGCAAATATGACAGCTGTAGCAATCAATATTCCAATTCAGTTTGAAGAGCATGCAGTGTATCGAGTTTAAAAAAGTTGAACTTTCGTAAACGTAAACGTTATTCCAGAATTATATTCCTTAAATATCTTGGGATTGCTTAAATTTACCATTCAACATGTCCGGCCATTCAATTTTAGCTAGAGTTGGCAAAGTGCTATACAACTCAAACGATACGTTGCATTCAAATCGAAATTAATAGTTCCCAAAAGAGAAGACTTACACAGATTTAACAAAATGTAAGTGAAATACAAAACCTGCCGTGTATGTCCGATAATAAATTGCCCGGTTTAGCTCACCTAAGCACTTTAAGCACGAAGTGCAGACTATTCTATTGTGATCACCCACCATCCGGCGTCGGTCGTTGTAGTCTGATTGTCCGATTACAATTCTAACATAAAACCGATGGACCAATTTTAAAATAGTTTCATATAATGTGCATAAGGTGGTCCTCTTTCATTGTTGTTTAAATAACTTAATTCCATGTAGAACTTTGGAAGCTGCGGCATCAGAAAGAGGGGCAAATGTCAAAGCTTTAAAATGTTGTTCAAAAATACCAATTTGAAAATTATTTGGCACTCATGTTCTTTTGGCGTTAAACAACCTTATCCGATGAAAAAAATGGCCGCCGGGGATCTGTGGTTATTTTTCTTATATTTATGTTTAATGACAACTTTATAAAATCTTCCATTACAAAACCACTGACCCGATTAAATACTTATAATGCGTAATTTCTCCTTTTACCAAACCGTTTTTACGATGTTCGTTTTCAACATATAGACGCTTTATGATGCTTCTGCAGCAGACGACTTTTTGAAAACAACGTGTAAAAAAAGAAGAAGTTGCTCGACACGAAAAATCTTTTTCTGTGTTGCCTTGACGTTTTCAAAGTTGTCTCCTGCAGAACTGTTGTATGTGGGAAATATTTAAAGTTGCATTGAAAGAGATGTTCCATATTTTAACCAAGGTGTTTTAAAATTCGATTGCTGCAGAATTGACGTATGTGGGAAAGGATGAAGGAATATGAAGAATCTAAGTGACCACATCAACGCAATTGTGTTACGTCTCAATAGGATGCTACTTCCGGTGTACGGTTATCCACGCTGATCACATGATGTGAATGTGTCATTCGGGAAATAGAAAGCCTCATGTAGATACCGAAAACATTGTGGGAAAAGAGATTCTTCTAACTTTGATAAATTTTGCTTTCTGTCTTGATGTTATCACTAGTCTTCCGCTTAAAGTATCAATACTGTCGTCTGTTTCATTAGTTTATCCGAATATTGCGGAACTTTACTATTTATAACAGTTTTTAAACCATAATACAGCAAACAAAACCCCTTCCACTATATCAAAAATCAGCAACAGACGACCTTGTAAACCTCTTGGCATTTTTTTTTTAAATCTTATAAATAAAGGGTATATCTATTGTAAAGAAGAACAGTAGCTTAAGGAGAAATTGATAATTTTTACCAATTTCTCCTTCCGTCACAATGTTTTCAAATGTCGTCTAATGCATTGGATGAGTCAAAGTTCGTGCGCAGATAAGAAATACGGTTAGCTGTAAACTATGTCCAGGGAAACTTATTCTGGTTTATATGCGCGACCTAAACGGAAATGTGTTTAATCGAGATAATTAATACAGCTTAAAGGGACTGTTTCGCGAGTTTGATGGTCACACTTTACAATTAGCAAGAGCTATCCCAATACATACTTTAAGTCGATATAAAGCAAAGTCATACGAATTCAAATATTTTAAGTAGTAATTTTACAAAAAGTTCAATTTGTAAAGGCATGAAACTGTGCACAAATAATGTTACTTCGTAAGTATACCGGGTAAATGATTACAATACATCACATGGTTCAAGCCGAGACACTTAATACATAAACGATTCAAAGTACAAATGCCAACATCAATAATAACAATTCAATTCAATTCAATTCTATTCGGCAAATTCAGCATGTACACACGCCTTTGGCCAATATAAATTTTAACAGTGAACAAATATGGCAAAAAACCCCACAAAAAAACAACAACATATAAACAATATTTACGTACAACTATTACGATAAGAATGATAATTCGAGTTTATGATCATATATTACAACTTGGTATAATATTAACTGGCAGTATATCATGTTGTAATAATATTCTGTAATTGTTCATTACGGAGATTAAATTCATCTCGTAAATACTTGGCAATTTTAAATATCATTTTGTTCTGATTAGAAGACAGCATATTGGCAAAAAGTTGAACATTCGGCCATGGTAATTTTCCAAAATAATTAGTTCGTAAAGAAGAAACAAAGGGACAGCAAAGTAAAAAATGATATTCCGATTCCACTTTTATTACAAATACGATTACATCTGTCAATACAAGAATATCTCCCCATTTTAATATTTAATGAATGCGAACATAATCTAAAAGAACTTAATTGTTTTCTTAGAGTATCATTTTGAATAACATCAATGTATTTTTAAAAACCAAATATTGTTTTAAATTTCCTATAGTAATCCAATTTCGAAGAAGTATGCAAGGAAGTATTCCAATTTTGAATAAATTGGTCTTTCAATCGCTGTTTAAATAAAGGTAGATAATTTACATTTATCTCAAGCTGATTCCAAACATTACCAAAACCAAGATCATCTAATAGGGATTTTACTCTCATAGCCCAGCATTTTTCATTGTTACTATTGCATTGTTCATTACATATATTAAACATAATAGAGTTGTCACTGTTCATAATCTTTAACCAGAATTTTAGTACTCTTTCCTACCAAAAACGTCATAGCCCGACCCCCCCCCCCCCCCCCACACACACACACACGCGAGCGCGAGAGTATCTCTTTAATTCTTGTAAACGGATTTTCCTTGAATGTGTGTAATTAAGGAAGTAGGAAAAGACATAGAATATACAGGATTTGGTCTGGTAATATTGATTTCTTCATAATTTAATGCGTTATAATTTGTTAATATTCTTCTTCTTCTTTTTCTTCTTCCTCTATGTCTTCTTGTTCTTCCTTATTTTCTTCCTTTTCTTCTTCTACTTCTTCTTCTTCCTCTTTATCTTCAACTTATTTTTATTTTATAATATTCCTCTTCTTCTATAAATTATTCATCATAATCTTCTTCTTCTTATCATTATTAGTATTAGTATCATTATACAGGTTGATCTGGTTCTACGCAGTTCGCCAATTAGTAAAATATATTTGTTTGGGAATCCGCCGTGGTCGATTGTTTAGCGTCGGGGATTTGAATCCGGGCGTCCCGGTTTCGATCCCCAGTCGCGGCACGACGGTCATGATGGAGTGTCATTGGGCAAGACACTTTTCTTAGCCTAGATCTGGTTTGTTTACCCAGGGATCATGAGTCAGTGAAATGTTGTCGTGATATAACTCATATAATGTAGAAAACGACGTAAAACACCAATAAACCGAATCAAATATATTTTAGAAACCTTCTACCAATGGTTGTCCATTCGTTTCCGATAGCATCGGTATTAATCTACAGTTTTCCTCAGAACACTGTTGATGTTTGAATTTCAATATTTCTATAGAAGCACGGCTCGAACGAGGACACGCCTGTTTTAATGTAGGCGTAACAGTTGTTAACAGTATTCATCGTTTGAGAGGCGTTAAATGGGTTCCTTTTGCATATACATGTATGTAGAAAACCCAAACCACTATTTGTTATTAAACATCTGTTTGATTTAACAGTTAATTGTTATAAGATTTCAAGTGTCGTCTGCTTTCAAAATTACTAATAAATACTTTTACATCTCAACAACTGACTGATATCACTCAAATAATGTAGAAAACGGCGTAAAACATCGATAAAACGAATCAAATATATTTTAGAAACCTTCTACCAATGGTTGTCCATTCGTTTCCGATAGCATCGGTATTAATCTACAGTTTTCCTCAGAACACTGTTGATGTTTCAATTTCAATATTTCTATAGAAGCACGGCTCGAACGAGGACACGCCTGTTTTAATATAGGCGTAACAGTTGTTAACAGTGTTCATCGTTTGAGAGGCGTAAATGGTTTCTTTTTGAATATACATGGATGTAGGAAACCAAAACCACTATCTGTTATTAAACAGCTGTTTGATTAAACAGTTGATTGTTATGAAATTTCAAGTGTCGTCTGCTTTCAAAATTACTTATAAATACTTTACATCTCAAAAACTGACAATTATATTTTGATACATATTTTGAAATGTTATGGGCAAAGACGAGCTTCGTCGATTTGAGCCGTTTCTCTTCTTCCATTTCCCCCACAATGTTATTATAAACGTTTAATAAAGAGGTTTCCACAGTCAGCTGCATAATGTAAAGGATCAAACATTCCAAGAATACTGTCTAAATTTACTATAATAGTTAACATAGTAGAAAGAAGGAATGTATGAAATACTAGGCATGTATACTCAACTTCACATATTCTCTCATGCAACAAATCCGCAGCAGACGACTTGCAAAACATGTAGTCCAAGATATGGAAAATCTTTATAAATGAAAGGTGAATAAAGTTTGTACATTATGGTAAAAGAAATGGCTGATTATAAGCAGTTTTTCCTTTTGCCACAATGCAAGAAAGCGTCTGTGTGTTGGAAAGGGTTAAACGTGAATTTCTTGTTATGTCATTTATAAGATTAATTCATTGTTTTATTCGATGAAACGTGTGAGTCAAACTCTACGAATACCAGCCTTGCGGTATTTTGATAAGCGTAGATCCTATTGTACAACGTTACAAGCTGATTCATATGGACAATGTTTGTTAGTGACTTCTTCAATGCTACATGTACGTTGACTTATAACCGAACAGCGTACGTCCAGACCTGACCGCGCGACCGTTGTTGAACATATGGAGTGAACAATATTCTATGCTTATAGTCATGCTTTAACTAACTGATGATGTATTGAAATCGGTTAACAAAAAGTCAAGATTATTATCGGAAATCATCACACATTTAGAAACTTCACTGTCTCAAACAATGAAGAAGAATATCTCCAAGCTTGTTTGCACACAGTGACGTTACAGTCCATCAACTGTTCGTCTATGGAATAATATGCCAGTCCACTACCACCCTAGAAGCATTCAATTGTGGGGGGCGTCACTTCTTAACATCCTATAAGTAAATATTGTTAACTGCATTTGTTCGCGCAAACTATGGACTCTGCATAGGGTATCGATCCAGATCAGCATGCGCAGTCCGCACAGGCTAATCCGGCAGACACATTCCATCTCAGGGGGAAAGTGATATAAGGTAATGATTCCTGCAACAGAAAATTCGAAGGAGGCAAACAGTGTTTGCCCGGATTAGCGCGGCATGCCTATGCTGATCCGGGTCGTTACTTTACGAAGAGTCCACAATGTTGGTCTTCTCGTGGAAGGCTCATATGTTCGTGTTATTACTTTATATGAAGATTCATCCAGCTGACTTCAAGCGTCAAACATGCCCCGTAATCGTTTTTTTTTAAATGTATCCAACATGCAGAAGCATTTAATGATATTGTTACAAATGAAGAACTGAGTCAGACTGAGTAATTTCTTCGATTGTCGTCAAATAGTTCAACCCTATTCAATTATTAAACTTACATGTATAGAGAGTTTCTATATTTTTGCCGTGAAGATTTCAAAGTGGTGTGCTGTATTTGGGTAAGGTTTTACACGCTCTTGCATTATTTCCTGATAGTCTTTTCTAAGGATATAAACAAAAAATATCGACAAATATAGACTAAGACTAATCTGAACGAATATGTATATGTATATTATATATAAGCTCATCATCGTCAACATTGTCCGACAATGTTTTCAAAGTCATGCAAAGTATAACAATCAGCTATTGTAAAAAGTCACGTTTAGCAAAATAAATGTGAAAACAGTGGAAAAGTAGTTAAATCATGTTTTACTCTGAAAAACCTGGTTGTTCCAGAAATACATGTGTCGTATATAAAAAGGCAATTCTACGCACAAGAAAATATTTTACTTTTTATTTCTCTATTTTAGGAATAGAAACATGAGGACAGTAGTATTTTCTCTGCATATGATTTGCTTATTGTTGATGGGATTTATAATTGGTAAGTGGTTCGTCGGATGTGTCCAATTTGATCCTAGGATAACCCTTTACCATATATTACACATTCTGCAGCGGACGACTTTGAAGACATCTATATGATATTCTCTAAAAAGTTGTAACTGAGTAATATTGTTTAAAAGGCTAAACTTGATGATGTTAAGCAATGCCTACTTTTGCCATTGGTTTGAAATATCGCCTGCTACAGATGCTTCAAATTAAGTCTGCATGTAGCATTTTAGGAAAAGGTTAATTCTGAAGGGTTGTAGTTCCGCCCTTCTTGAAACTATCCCAATACGGGAAGTAAAATATCTCGATAGATTAAAGAAAACACTACTGACAAAAGATGGTATGAGGGAACATTATTTTGTAAAAGTATATATATTTATATTGTTTGGAGTTTTACGCCGATGGTAACATTTACCAGATATATCACGGTGGTTCCTTGGTAAGGTACTCGTCTTTTTTTCCCGACATCAGTTGATCAGTCATAAAACTAACCCCAAATACCTGAGCGCAAAGGAGGATGAGCATATTACTACCAAGTCGTTGGTATGACCCGGCCGGGGATCTAACCCGCGACCTCTCGCAATATACGCGGACGCTTTACCAATACACCAACGAGGTTGTCGACAAAGTACATAGCTAGTTAATGTGAGTGTTCAAGAACAGTACACCGCCGAGGAGGTCGCCAACTCACATAGCTAGTCTATGTGAGTGGTGAGTGTTTATCAATACACCGCCGAGGTGGTCTACAAAGTACATAGCTAGTCTATGTGAGTGGTGAGTGTTTATCAATACACCGCCGAGGTGGTCTACAAAGTACATAGCTAGTTTATGTGAGTGTTTATCAATACACCGCCGAGGTGGTCGACAAAGTACATAGCTAGTTTATGTGAGTGTTCAAGAACAGTACACCGCCGAAGTGGTCGACAGAGTACATAGCTAGTCTATGTGAGTGTTTATCAATACACCGCCGAGGTGGTCTACAAAGTACATAGCTAGTCTATGTGAGTGTTTATCAATACACCAACGAGGTGGTCTACACAGTACATAGCTAGTCTATGTGAGTGTTTATCAATACACCGCCGAGGTGGTCGACAAAGTACATAGCTAGTTTATGTGAGTGTTCAAGAACAGTACACCGCCGAAGTGGTCGACAGAGTACATAGCTAGTCTATGTGAGTGTTTATCAATACACCGCCGAGGTGGTCGACAAAGTACATAGCTAGTTTATGTGAGTGTTCAAGAACAGTACACCGCTGAAGTGGTCGACAAAGTACATAGCTAGTATATGTGAGTGTTTATCAGTACACCGCCGAGGTGGTCGACACAGTACATAGCTAGTTTATGTGAGTGTTCGAGAACAGTAACTTTATAATAACTTTGCATGACAATGGTGACAAAAAGAAGTGCGAGTAAATGGGCTTTCAAGTGTAAACATAGCAGGATGGTGTATACCTGAAGAAGCATATAACCCTTTAACACCTGTAGACGCGTTTTTACGCTTCTGCAGCAAACGACTATTGAAAACATTGTGTTAAAATTGCCCACAATGAGCAATTTCTCATTTTGTCACAATATATTAAGTTTTGTGCAATGAATAATATTTCCCTTTTAAAGAGAACTTCCAAAATTTACCAAGATGTTTTCATATCCGTCTGCTGCATATTTGATGTTAGAGAGGGTTATATTTCCACGAGAGTACCATTGCGTCTGAATCTGGGAAGGAGGGTGTCATTTGCCATGTTTACGAAAGTTTTGAGATCATGACGATTTTTGAAACACTCACAATCATATTCAAATGAGACATTTCTCTTTTTGCCAAAACGTTTTAAGCTTTATTATGAAAGTATGCTTATAAAGAGTTTAAATATGTAGGAATTTTAAAGTTGTCTGCTGCCAAATTATTGTATGTGGGAAAAGGTTTAAGTGAAATCAATGTAATCACATTATTAGAGGAGATCCTTGACATCATATTGGCATGTCGTAATAACCGTTTCCAACGTACAGCAAATCTGCAGCAGACGTTTTTAAAACTATCTGAGCAAAACTATTGGAAACGTTATAAACTGAAGTTTATTTTATTTAAAAGAGTTGAAAACATTGTAACAAAAGGAGAAATTAATCATTTTGAGTAATTTCCTCTTTCGTCAAAAGGTTTCAAAAGTTGTCTGCTGCAGAGTTGTCAGAAAGCGTCTATATGTGGCAGAGGGTTAAGAGGAAGCTTTAGAATTGTCATCCTTTGAAGTTCATTCAATATTTTCTGCTTATCACATTTCAGATCAAACTTTGTACGCAGCACGACTTACAGGAAAAGATAATGTCAAGGTTACATCCAGTAGCCAATATTCGGATTGGGCTCCCGAAAGAGTCATTGACAACAATGATCGTAATGACGCGAAAAGCTGTAGATGCTGTTCGGGCACACATATTGAATTAAATCCATGGTATCAGTTAGACTTCGGAAAACACTATAGAGTACGAAGGGTCTACATCAAGGGTAGACAAAAAATAGACGTTGGTCGTGAGTATTTTAGCTGTTTAATGTACGTTGGATCTCCATCAAGGGTATACATAACACACAGTGTGATAATGAGTAGCATAGCTATATAAAGTGCGAAGGGTCTACATAAAAGGTTGACTTGATACACAAGATGGTCGTGATTATCATAGTCATATAACACATAATGTGGTCGTGAGTATCATAACCGCATAATGTACGTTGGATCTCCATCAATGGTATAGATAACACACAGTGTGATCATGAGTATAATAGCTATATAAAGTGCGAAGGGTCTACATAAAAGGTTGACTTGATACACAGGATGGTCGTGTTTATCATAGTCATATAACACATAATGTGGTCGTGAGTATCATAACCGCATACTGTATGTTGGATCTTCATCAATGGTATACATAACACAGAGCGTGATCGTGAGTATCATAGCCGTATAGAGTAGGAAGGGTCTCTATCAAGGGTATACATAATACACATTGTGGTCGTGAGTATCATAGCCGTATAAAGTAGGATAGGTCTATATCAAGGGTATTCATAACACACATTGTGGTCGTGAGTATCATAGCCGTATAAAGTACGATGGGTCTATATCAAGGGTATACATAACACACATTGTGGTCGTGAGTATCATAGCCGTATAAAGGAGGATGGGTCTATATCAATGGTATACATAACACACATTGAGGTCGTGAGTATCATAGCCGCATAAAGTAGGATGGGTTTATATCAAGGGTATACAGAACACACATTGTGGTCGTGAGTATCATAGCCGTATAAAGTACGATGGGTCTATATCATTGATATACATAACACACGTTGTGGTCGTGAGTATCATAGTCGTATAAAGTACAATGGGTTTATATCGTTGATAAATATAACACACATTGTGGTCGTGAGTATCATAGTCGTATAAAGTACGATGGGTCTATATCAATGATATACATTACACACAGTGTGGTCGTGAGTATCATAGCCGTATAAAGAACGATGGGTCTATATCAAGGGTATACATAACACACAATGTGGTCGTGAGTATCATAGCCGTATAAAGAACGATGGGTCTATATCAAGGGTATACATAACACACATTGTGGTTGTGAGTATCATAGCCGTATAAAGTACAATGGGTCTATATCGTTGATAAATATAACACACATTGTGGTCGTGAGTATCATAGTCGTATAAAGTACGATGGGTCTATATCAATGATATACATTACACACAGTGTGGTCGTGAGTAGCATAGCCGTATAAAGAACGATGGGTCTATATCAAGGGTATACATAACACACAATGTGGTCGTGAGTATCATAGCCGTATAGAGTACGATGGGTCTATATCAAGGGTATACATAACACACATTGTAGTCGTGAGTATCATAGCCATATAATGTACGATGGATCTATATCAATGGTATGCATAACCAACATTGTGGTCGTGAGTATCATAGCCACATAATGTACGTTAGATCTCCATCAACGGTATACATAACACACAGTGTGATCGTGAGTATCATAGCCTCATAAAGTACAAGGGATCTATATCATTGATATACATAACACACAATGTGATCGTGAGTATTATAGCCATATAAAGTAGGAAGGGTATACATCAAGGGTATACATAACACACAGTGTGGCCGTGAGTATCATACCCGTATAAAGTACGATGGGTCTATATCAAGGGTATACATAACACACATTGTGGTCGTGAGTATCATACCCGTATAAAGTACAATGGGTCTATATCAATGGTATACATTACACAGAGTTTGGTCGTCAGTATCATAGCCGTATAAAGTAGGATGGGTCTATATCAAGGGTATACATAACACACAGTGAGGTCGTGAGTATCATAGTCGTATAATGTACGATGTGTCTATATCAAGGGTATACATAACACATATTGTGGTCGTGAGTATCATAGCCGTATAAAGTACGAAGGGTCTATATCAATGGTATACATTACACACAGTGCGGTCGTGAGTATCATAGCCGTATAAAGTACGCAGGGTCTTCATCAAGGGTAAACATAGAACAATTGATTGCATTGTGTTCAAGACCGCTTTCAACCATTGTTCAGTTATATCACTGCGTTTTCTGGGTAAGTTACCTGTAATATTGGTCCATTTATCCCGATACCAGCCAGCTCGTCCACAGGACTAGGAGGGCAGCCATTACTACCATTTTTAAAGTATCTGATTTAACCTTGCCGGGGATAAAACCCGTAACCTCCCACACCCGAGCCCGACGGTATAATACTACACAACCGACGAGATGACATAGAACAAAGTATGAACATGAGTATCATAGCAATATATAGTTTAATTTTATAATTAATGTTATGCAAGTTATTAGAAAGATGTTGATCAAAAGCCCTGTGTTCCATAGTCACACAACTCAAAGCCTGTTTTTCGAAACCTATATAGGTTTTGTCGATATACCGTTCCTTAGTCGGTTAACCAAACATGTTCTACATGTTTTCAATCATAAAACAGGTAGGTTTCGTTCCGTTTGATAGGCATAGCTTAAACTGTTTATGTTGTGTTTACTATGGAACACAAGGCTGTATTCATGTGATATTTATGGTCTAGAAACGGGTTTATATGATTTGAAAATCACCTATTCGATAGACACACTATTAACGTCATTCGAATGCAGTTGTTTGTTGTATTTTTTATAAACCTTTCTGCTGTTGTTTCCCACACTACTACCTACATCTGCATTGTCCCTTACTAATTGTTTTTAATCTACAACAGTAGACAAAGGTATGGTAATGTCTCACGTGACCGTTATACGTGTTCATGTTTTGTTATTTCATAACGTGACCGTTATACATGTTCATATTTTGTTATGTCATAACGTGACCGTTATACATGTTCTTGTTTTGTTATGTCATAACTTGACCGTTATACATGTTCATGTTTGTTATGTCATAACGTGACCGTTATACATGTTCATGTTTTATTTTTTCATAACGTGACCATTATACATGTTCATGTTTTGTTATGTCATAACGTGACCGTTATACATGTTCTTGTTTTGTTATGTCATAACTTGACCGTTATACATGTTCATGTTTGTTATGTCATAACGTGACCGTTATACATGTTCATTTTTTATTTTTTCATAACGTGACCATTATACATGTTCATGTTTTGTTATGTCATAACGTGACCGTTATACATGTTCTTGTTTTGTTATGTCATAACTTGACCGTTATACATGTTCATGTTTGTTATGTCATAACGTGACCGTTATACATGTTCATGTTTTGTTATGTCATAACGTGACCGTTATACATGTTCATGTTATGTTAGGTAGGTGACGGGTTTGGACAGGACTGAGTGACAGCTTAGAAGTTTACTTCTTACCGTTACAGAACCGGTTTCAACGCATACCATAAAAACGCTACACAATATGTAACGGTTGTGTGGACATTTCTAAAACCTGCAATCTACCGCTGTATATTCAATACTGTGTTACAGAAAATGTTCAAATCTACATTTTTTTCGAACAGAACATTTACAAATCTTCGTTTTTCTTGTAGAACATTTTCAGAACCTACAGATTTTCTTTGAAAGTATTCACGCGGGACCTAAGAACGTAGAGATGACGGAAGCACATCCAGTCCATGAAATCGATTACATTCTTAACGTCTCAAAGTCAACTCGATTTGTCTCCATTATACTCAAAAACGTGACTGGTCGATCTTTCACAGTGTGTGAACTTAATGTTTATGGAGGTATCGTTGTTTTGTTTGTTATGTTCTTGTACAATGCAATGGTATTTGTGGTCATGAGGCCTTCATTAAAGGTTAATGCATTTTATTGTTATTGCTTAAACACTGCAAACTTGAAAACGGTAGCAGTGGCTTCCCTAGATTGGCGCCTGGTTTAGATACCATTACCACTGATGTATTTCTGTCATAATAAAGTCAAGCTTTGTATTTAGTATAGCCCATAGCCAAATCTAAAAATATCACCATAAAACATGTTGAGTTGATCACCACACTGTATAGAATCTGGTCAGACTGCGCAGATGGGCCGACTAATCAGGCTCTGTACTCATAAGGAGGATTATTCATCTCTTTTTTTCCACTCACACTATCTCTCTTTTCATCCAAGCAAACCTTATGATGTGGGTACTCAAAAGAATCGTCTCATTAAGACGATTTTTTTGAGTGACCACAACACCGAGTTAAAGGGTAAAATTAGGATTTTAGAAATTAATGAACTCCCCTTATCTAGAGCTCTGACTACTGACACAGGCTACATAAAATCGATTCCAGTTGTCAAAGAGCGGTACTTGTGATTTACCCTGGTAACGTAATGCTCATTTACAAAAAATATTATCAAAAATAGAACAAAATACAATTGAAATATGGGGTACATACTTGTGTGTTCGAAATTTATCTTTGATGAACGCTATAACTTCATCATAGTTCTAAGAAAAATTGATCAAAGCATGGCCAGTTACTTTGCATTTAATTGTTCTACAACTGTTTGTCATATTTATTTGTATGGCTAAATTATCCGTCCAGAATGATAAGCAAATAATTGATAACAAACACTTGCAAAACATGGCCTTAATACTAGGGTAGGAGTTAACATCAAAAGTCACAATGATGAACTCATTAACATTGTATGTTGACTAATACAACGATCATTCTTTTCCCATTGATCAACCCATTTTCGTGTCCGGAATATATCTCGATAACTATTGGTCGGAATTCAATGACACTTTAGTCGAATTCTTTATACCTATAGGTCATGCGTATTGCTTTTGCTTTTTCAGATTCGGCATTTATCGATAGAGTTGTGGCCATGTTATATTTGACACGCCATTCGTGGAATATATACTTGTTTAACACATTCTATTTGCTTAAAATCTTGCGTTCAAATACTCGATCTCGATTATACAGTGGTCCGACGAAAATTGAGAGTCAAAATGGTCCCATAAATAACTTCGAGATATCGAAGCGTGCGAGGGATCCTTCGATTTAAGATAAATTAACTTATGTATGTTCATCTTCGTAATTCATTTATACTTCAATGTGTTTTATGAAAAGCAAACATATTGAAACATATCTGAAAACATCGAAGAAACAGTCCAAGAAATTAGAACTGCTGCAACGCTGTTTTCAAAAGAAAGGTCTGCTCCAGGAATTTCTTCGATTTAAACGATACATTAGATTATATAAATATTCGAGTTATCGCGAGTCCATTGTATTATAAATTTTACGTCCGTCGATTTCGAGCTGGTTTTTGTTTGTTACAGAGTGTGCGGATGGGGAATACGGAGATAACTGTAACAACGTATGTCACTGTAAAGGAAAGCCCTGCAACAAAGCCACCGGAGTGTGTCCCAGCGGCGAATGTTTACCCGGTTATCATGGACAACAATGCGACAAACGTGAGGCTTTATTGTGTGGTATTATTGTTGTTTTAAGGGTGGGTGGTACAGATAGGGGTTGGTTGACTGTATTATCATTGTTACTTTTAGAGTTAGGGGGTAGGGGATGGTGGCTGTATTGGCAATGAATGGAGAAACAGTGTCAAATACATTTTGATCTGATACAAAAAACATATTCAATTGGTTGGTGTATATTTAGACATGTAGTATTGACAATAAGTACTTCATTACGGATTCTTAATTAAATGTTCTTAATCAAGACTTCAATTACAATAATATAACCTGACCAATTGAGGTTGTGGGCCCATTAATTTATTTCTGTGTGGATTACACACCGTGTGTTTTACCTTTAATTGATGAGCATTTTTTATTTCACTCTATATGTGTCTATGGTTGCTCTTGCTTTTATAGCGATAAAGCTTGTGTTTGGTTTGAATTAACAAACTATGCGTTACTGTTTATTTGATTTTATGTCGTACAATATTTCAGTTTGCTCGGATGGTAAATATGGACCCGGATGTAAGGATACATGTGGCAATTGTCTTTGCAACAACGCAGTGTGTGACAAAATGACGGGAACATGTCCATCGTCTTGTTCAGATGGCTATCGAGGTGAACAGTGCAAAACAGGTAACAGAATCAAACATACTGAATGAAATATACTGCACAAAACATACTAAATGAAATAAACCGCATAAAACATACTGAATGAAATATACTGCATAAAACATACTGCATTAATACATTTTCAAAAATAAAGGTTAAATTCCGTCGACAATAGGTGATAAATGCTTGAATACAGATAATTGTATATTTGGTCATATTTTGGCGTTAGATCAAGATAGTTATTTTAATTAGTCTAGCCTTTCATTAAATGGAAAATCTCACCTATTTGTCTCTTACCTGTGCGTCGACATCGGGTGACGGAGGTTACGTGTTCCATACGACCGGGTCATAAAGACGACTTTAAAAATGGTAGTATTGACTTTTCCTTCTTGGCGCATATGATTGTCAGGTTACCAGTACTACTAACTCGCTGGTGTCAGGATAAACATGTATGGACCAGAAGTATTGGAAATGAATTCAGACAATGAGCCAATAAAACATCAACAAAAAAACATGAGTTTCCAGGGATAAATTTGTTAATAATACAATGCAAGCATTTTGTTCTCTCAATTGCGAACTTTAGTTAGCGTTTTAAATGACCCGATTGGCAAAGAACAATTTTATACGGCGTTTTTGTTTATGACCCAATTACAGGAGAACCATTTAAGGTGGTGTTTTAATGAGCTGATAACAAGAGGCCGTTTATGTTTGCGATTTTAATGATTCTTGTGGATAATTTGTATATTACAGAATGTGTTGCAGGAAGCTATGGTCAGAATTGTACAAAGACATGCGGTAAATGTCTAGATAACAGACCTTGCAATGTAACTACTGGGACATGTGTAAATGGCTGTAGTGCTGGTTACCTTGACCTTCTATGTGATCGTGGTAAGTTTGATATTATCCGCGTTTAGCGATTTGGCGTATTCAAACAAAAGTACACTATAGACTCAGATTAAACAGAATTAAACTGACATTTTAACTAGAGGTTTCACTCTCCGTCGACATGTCAGTAAGTCAAAGAAGCATCTTTTTGACAAATAACTTGTATCCTAATTAGTTTTTTTCCTCCAATTTACATGTATATGATCCCGCTATGTAGAGCCATAAGACACCATAGTAGCATTTTTCACTCGGGTGTTCTTTGGCAAACATACAATCTCATTTTACAGTCTTCAGTGTACGTCTTCATGAATATAGCCTTCAAGTTAAGCTTAGTTCAATAACAATAAACCAAATCGTGCCACGTGTCAAACGACGATGAAATAGTCATTCTTTATTTTTTAAATAATGTTTAAATACAAATCTACTCAACTAAGTTAAGCATAAAATCAACGAAGTGCGAGACCAGTATGATTTGTATTACTGTAAAATATTCTTCCGATTGATTCAAAGGATAGAGGTTCCTTGTACCACATGAACATATATGGTAATTATTTGCGCCGTTGTTGGAATATATTTCCTCTAAGTGAATACCAAAGATAGTACTGTCGCAAATATTTTTTCCAAGAGAGAAAATCACTTATTTTAGTGTTCACGCGCAAATACAAATACAAACTCGCTATTGCTTGCATTATCAAAACAATAAAAAACCACAATTAAGGTCAATCAGGCGTGTAATGTAAACTTTATCATAGGAAACTGTGACAATGAGCATGAATATTTCTCATTATAATGTGGGGTGGGGCCAATTTTGAACTCAGGGGCATATATATCTATAGCTTAATGCTTATGGTTTCAGACAAGAAGGATTTCAACGTGTGTCCATATACACATGTATATATATATATGCATGTAAAATGTGAAAGTCAGTGTGGTAACTGTAAATGCGATACTGTCTGTAACAAGATAGATGGATTTTGTGAAACTGGCAGTGCAGCAGGTTACAAGAGACAACTATGCATTGAAGGTAGATTTGTAAACTAAATGAAAGGAGCGCTCGAAAACTGCCCTGCATGACCGGTCATATGATATATCCTGTATGACGATCAAATACTTATACCATGTTGTGTGACTATATGTATATATATTACCCAATCTGACTACAATGAGCTTGAATACCTTATTTTGTTAAGCAAAATGAAGGTTGTTGATAAGATACAAAAACGCAATAAAAGATAAAATGACATTCCCAATAGTTATACTATACGACTGTCTTTTTTTGAAATTTATGTTTTTGACATTAAATTCAGCCTGCATCCACAAGTATTACAATTTCCTGTTTAGAAGTATGATTTGATTTATTTTATGGATGAATCTTTATGAAACAGTTTCTAACATCGATCTATTCATTGATTTTTAAAATGATTATTTGTTCTGTATGTCTGGATATACCCCTACGAGTGAAAACAGTTCCCAATAAACGGCTTATGAATTAGCTAAACATTACACGGTACATTAAGGCAAACCTCTTTGTCATACATGTAGTGTCTGTGGACAATATTCGTTGGTTGAAACATGTCACCATGCGTATAATTAGACTAAAGAAAAATGTGAAAAGAATAAAAACTAAACATCCTTTTTACGATCTCAGTTGGACATAATTACAGAGTGTACTGATGGTACATACGGAGATGGGTGTGTTTCTCAATGCGGAAGATGTTATAACGACACTGTGTGTGACAAGAAGAGCGGGAAATGTACAGGGTGTGCTGCGGGGTTTAAAGGGGTGAAATGTGATGCTGGTACGTATTTAACCGACTGGTTTAGTATTAAGAAATGTATAATGTGTTCTGTTTGTAGGCTTTAATTTCATGCAATTAAAGTATGTCAATTTTCCATACATTTTCATTGTTCCATAATCTTATAAAAGCAATCCCATCTCCCGGACGGCTCTAAAGTTTGGATTAAGAATGAAAAAATGTTACCAGAACATACAAGAGAAAGTTGATGCAACGCATCAATGTCGCCGGATATCCATAGTGCAGTTATGCATAACACTAACATTATAGTAGTTGAATAAACAGTTATCAACTGAGGGGCATATTGGAACATCAGGGGTGGGGTCAAGTGAAAATGTATCATAACTTGCATTGTTTTGTCAACGAAGTGAATGATAATTGAAGCCTTTCATTGTTTATGATCAATCTCCATTCCAAAGTAGGTTGACCATACACACAACCAACTAATTATTGATCATAAACAGTAATGGAAATGAGTAATCTTGCCAATCATTAGTCTTAGTATGTATACAATGCTTTCATTAAGGAATAATTATAAGATTTGTGAATTCCACATATACTTTTCAAGATGTTTGTCAGAATATTTGAATTTTATTATTTTTCAATAAAACCACAAAACAGACAATTTAGGATTTGCATGCAATAGCACGTCATTTTACCTTTTCCTCTTTTAAAGTCAACAGTGTACACCTTTGCAGCAATCTACTTTTAAAACAATGAGATAAGGGTTAAATTGCTGAAGACATGAGTTTTCTCTTTTTCTCAAAATGATATTAGCTTAGCATCCTAATTATATCATACTTATATCATACTTTAACAAATGTTGAAATGTAGTCCAATATTTATAAATAAGACCACCTTCGAAATATAATATATAATCAACTAAACAGTTAAATCTCATTGAAATTGTTGTATAATTTAAACTTAATTTCGAACATAAACTTAGCCCTACAACATGTTAATTTATTTTAATTCTTTCCTTCCTTTTTTATAATGAAAACAACAAACTACTTATGTTTTAAAATTATATTATGATGAGCGCCCTTGTGTCAATGATGCATAACAATATGCAGATCGGAAGCAATATGCCTTTAGGGAATTAAATGACACATTTAAAATTGTCAAGGACGAAATAATTTTGTACGAAAGACCCGATTCTTTCTTATTCGTAGAGGTGTCGTTCTTGAAACTCTCTTTATAGGCAGAGAGTGTTCGTTCAAAGTCTTTTTTCCATTAAAACCAGTTTGATCTCGGTTTGTTCTTTTCTTCATTTGTTTCGAACCAAATAAACATTTTAAATCACCTGTAATTTACTATTTGTAAGTGAGTGTAAAGAGCGGCTCTCTGCAAAGGAGATTGATCTACGCAGTTGGTATTCGCGAGTCACGCAGGTGCGCGTAAGTAAACAAATTAGACTGCGACGTAAAGGTTTGTAGTTATCGACTTTTGATTACATGTACATTTTAAATCACCTATGATTTACTATGTGTAAAGTGAGTGTAAAGAGCGGCTCTCTGCAAAAGGAGATTGATCTACGCAGTTGGTATGTAAAAAATTAGACTGTGCGACGTAAAGGTTTGTAGTTATCGCCTTTTGATTACGTGTAGTATATAGTGTAAAACAAAGTATTTCAGTCTAGCTAATAGGGACTGTTTTGTCTTCGTAAATAAAACAAAAAAACATAAATGCGAGTCAAAATAAAGAAACTGAAAATACCTAAAACATCGGAATATTTATTTCACTTTAGATGTGTCATTACTTAGTGTTTTTAAACAAACACAATTGTAATATGTTCAAGACATCTAAATGTGTTTCTTTCTAATAATAATCCCCCCTCCCATGTGATTTCAGAAAACCTATTAAAAATAGAAGTCGCGGGCTTCTGCCCGGCGATTAATGAGCAATTGTCCAAACAAGTACTGGGTGTAATATCGCAAGCGCATTCTATAATGTTGAATGAATTACAGATCTTTCCGAAAATGAAATATTGCGTAAAGTTTGTTGAAATTAAATGTATACAATTATTAAATAAATTCTATGTTTTAATATTGTAGGATTTAATCAAAGTATTGTTTTTAAACACAGACTTGGTTATATTTGTTACCGGTATGGTATGATGATTTAAAAACTCTTTAAGTGCCAAAAAACGAAAACTTCATTCAAATTCCCTCTTTCAATAATATTAAAAATCAATTAAAATCGATCAATTCAAAATAGTTCATGACAAAAGCTTAATATTCTGCTCATAAATAAGCAGTATAGTCTGAAAGAATGAAAGTATGATTACTTGTCAATATGCACAAAGATTTTGAAATAAGGAACATAATACATAATGCAATTTTAGCTGTGTTTTACATGTGAATTACTCATAAAGTTAATGTGGAAAATTTAGCTACTTAGTCACTTTCTACTAAGATTTCTGGTTGATGTCTATGTGTTTTCTTCTCAAATAAATGTTATACTTTTTTTTATCATTTCAAGTATATTTTAAAATATGTTAGATTTAAGTAAATAAAACTTGAATAGATCTTTCTTCATTCTGCATAAACAATTGTATCTCCCGTTGTCCATTATAACTCTATGTGACTTTGTTAAAACCTTTGTGTTAGATGCGCGATGTATGCTAAGAGTGTTTGACATTTTCTTGAATACAATTTACTTATTTTAGATATGATAGAAGTGATATACACAAACTAACAAACACATTGTACATTGTAGAAGAAACTTCATCCGAGAAAGACTCTTGCTTTGTTCCGATAGGCGTATCGATTGGTGCAAGCCTGTTTATTGAAGCTTTTGTCGGAGCAGTTGTATACATTATCTGGAAGAGGTAAACACTAAAACTGTCGCCAGTCAGAAGTCTGCGAGTATATTTTTAAAAGCTTTTAGGAAATTACATGGGAGGACACGTTGTTATTAGAAAAAAACGACTGTAAATGCATCGAAACTATTTAGGTGTTTGTTTAAATCACTAAGTTATGATATATTTGAAGAAAACTATATGTTTCAAAGGTTATAAGTTTGTGTTTGATTTACGTAGTATTTCATTTTAGTTCAATCTATTCGAGATTATTTGCTCGTCCTCGATTAGACATGCAACAGACGCTAATGCTAAAATGTCATTACAATATCAGCATTATATAAAGCTATTTTCTCCTTTTAGTAGTTGTTCCACACTACTGAACATTCTTTTCAAATAAAATATATTTCTTGATTTGTGTAGTTAGCATAAAACATTATTGTATAAATCTCTTAAATGGTAAAATGTATGGACTGTTTCTTGTCTACTAATCAAAAAAAGTGTCTGGTATCAGCATGCTCTTTGATTGGCATGCAGAGGCCATGTTTCAAGATATTAATTAGCCCAGTGCTGACCTTTGTCGTCTTTTTAGGTCAAACTACGCTAAATACACCTGCCGACTTGCTGATCTACATTACTAAAGTACCTAAAAAAACATTTGTTTGCGTAGAAATGAGTGTATACCATCACCAGAATGTATTGAATATATGACATTGAGTTTAAATGCATTGTGAATGTGTATAGGATGCACGTGAAATGATTGATTTGATCACTTTTAGTATTTTGACATTCTTTGAAAGTAAAAGTAGAGAATGCTAAACACCGGTTTTATCCGGGCTGAATTTGGTCCAAAATGACGGTTACCATTTTCGCCTGGTGAGTTCTTTCCTTATTCCATGTCACGACGACTCGATCTTGACACGAGGTGAAAAAGATGCTTATAAACCTAATATTACACACTGAAATGTTTAAATATAGGAGATATAAAATGTTCATTTGGCTTGAAACAAATTAAACAAAGTTCAAACTCTGATAAACACTAATTATAGAATTAAA
The DNA here is from genome assembly GCA_031761405.1 of Serripes groenlandicus. Classification (NCBI taxonomy): domain Eukaryota; kingdom Metazoa; phylum Mollusca; class Bivalvia; order Cardiida; family Cardiidae; genus Serripes; species Serripes groenlandicus. The sequence continues at coordinate 546,123 of JASEVX010000081.1, forward strand.
AATAATCGGTTCTTTCGCACCCAATTTGTTTCATACATACCACCTTTTAAATTGTCATAAGACTTGCAGCTAGCCTTTTTTTACGCCATACATATATTGCATTAACGCTTTAAATAAACAATTTAGCCTATATGGTATTTAAAGTGTGCCTACTGTTTAAACTTATGAGGATAAATTTTAACATCTGTTAAATAATTATTATAATTATGATTATAAAGGAGAAAGTTCATGTCTTCAGCAATTTAACCGTTTTCACAATGTTTTAAACGTATAGAAGTTTTCAATGTTGCTTTAAACATGGAAATGGTAAAATAGCTTTTTATTGCATGTAGATCGTAATCCCAAACTGTTTAATTTTGTCGTTGTATTGACAAATACAAAAATTCCAAAGTTCTGACCAAAAGAAATCCTGATAATTGTATGTTGAATTTCAAAAATCCGGGAATTAGTCCTTAATGAAAACATTAAGTGTATGTTTAGACTAATGAATGTCAAGAATGTATGTGTTGGAAATATAGTTTAATGCAGTCTTTTCCGGCGACATTGTTACCTTGCATTAACTTTCTTTTGTAATAATATTTGGTCACTTATCAGTTCCGAATATGGAACAATTTTAACCTAAAACCCGGAGATACAATGTACCTAGTCTTTACACATATAACACCACCTTAGGTATTTATAATTTAATACCACAGTAACTAACACTATTTATAATTGTTAACTAACAGAAACAGACACCAACCGTCTAACACTAACTTAATTTAAGGTGAAAATACAACATCCTATGTGTTAAACAATAACGATATGTGTGTATTGTTGGCTCAAATCAATCTTGATTTATAACTGCGGTTTGTTTTATATGTTATTTTCAAATATGTCGTGAAGAAATAAATAGAATAGAAATGTTTAATAGAACCGCTAGTGTAGAGCAAAATGTAATTTGTAATGTGTTGAGATCATCGCTTAATGATAATACACAGGGATAAGTATAAAATGGGCCATGTTACACTTACGTGCAGTCTGATCACGATCTGTCTTTTTCAACATCTAGTCATCCAAAACACCCTTGAAGCCTCTAAAGATAGATATTGGCCAATATAAGCATGCCCTCTGAACACAATCGCTTCCGAATGTCGCATTGCACATGGCGTGTCATGGGGATTAATTTATCTTTGATATGTTCATTAAGAAAGGTTTTATATATATATATATCATTGTTTATCTTCCTTTCTTCAGACGACAAGTACAAGCCGATAGGAGTTAGTTTTTTATATGTTGTTTTCAATGATGTCGTGAAGAAAACCCAATAATTTAGAAATTTAGCAGTATAAATTGGGCCATGTCACATTTAAGTGCAGTCTCATCAGGATCTCAACATCTGGTCATCAAAAAAAGACCAGAAGCTTCTAAAGATTTATATTGGCCATACACTGACTATATAAACATGCTCTCTGATCGCAATCGTTATTATATTCTGTAACCTCCGAATGTTGCTTTTCACATAACGAGTCGTTGGGATTAACGTGTTTGTATTATTTTATTGCGATGTGTTTCATATATATCTCATTGCTTGTTTTCCTTTTTACAGACGACAAGGACAAGCCGAGAGGAGTTCTCCTCAAGAAGTCAATATATACGAGATGCCCGATCGTGAAGCATTTGCATCTGAACATCCTTATGAAATAAATCAGCAGACTGACACAATAATACCAACTTATGAAAACACACTACGCTCTCCAACTAACGAATGAATCGTATGAGTCGTATTGTGAAAAACAGGATGATATTTCTGTCTGTTTTCTTTTTCTGTTTTCAATGAAATCATATATACCAATGGTTTGGATGCGCAAATTTACAGGAGAGTTATTGTATCCTTAAAAATATATTCTAATAGCACATATCGGCCAGTTTTATCGACCAATCAAAATGACTTAAATAAGTTTTGCAGATAATCATAATAGGAACAATTCTACCAAGTTGTCTTAAAATCAAACAAACACTTTTTGAAATGAAGAATAAAGTTGTTAATGGTGGCTATGCTATCAACAAATTAATTGACTTTACACGAAAGAGTAGATGGTTACGTAGGAGACATTTCTCCCAAATTATCTTGAAGTCAGATAAGAACTACCAGAGGATAAGAACAAACTAAATTCATGGCGTTGACATTTTCACCTCTCCCTCTTTCTCTCTGATGCCGCAGGAACGAAAGCTCTACATATAATTTAAATAGTCGAAGTAAGATCAGAATGTGAAGTTCGAATACGGAAATAAGTATACAATGGAAATGTTGAAATGTGCATAAAATATTTAAATGCAATGCAATGGAAAACGAAGCATCATTAGAGAAATTATATCAAAACCCATATACACCGTTAATTCAAGTGTTTGAACCTCCGTCAATACGTAGAGCCGACTTTACAAATACTCGTAGTAAAAGGGTTTATACAACGTTTATAACTCGTACATGTGTATCCACTTCATATATGATTGTACGAACCTCAGTCTATACGTCAACCTGCTATACAAACCCTCGTGGTAAAAGGGTATATACAACGTTGTTCTGTCTATACGCAGACAGCTAAACCGTAACAGGAACGATAAAATACGTCGAGAGACTGTTCACTGCTTCAATTGGTGAAAGGATACAAAACATATGAAATACCAATTAAACAAAAGTTAAATCAGACCAAATACCTAGACATAAGTGCCGCAGCTCCTAAACTGCATATATTCCAAGGGAGGCAAACCCTTAAATACCAGAATTACAAATGCCTGAATGAAGCAATAGTTTTTCCCCTTGATACCAATCCACAGACCCACAGCATTCTCAAAGATTGAAATGTGTCACTTTCAAAGATATTATTATTTCAACAATAAAGCTTGACAAAAATATCATTGTACACATCAAAACAGCATGCAACTACCTATGCAAATGCTTATAAAAATCAAACGCAGAAAAGCACATGATTGCAGAATGTTTTCAAAACAAAGTTACTGATTCGAGTTCAATGCCTAAAATAACCAAATGATCGGTCAAATGTATATAAATGAAGAAATGTTGAAAAGCGGCAACAACTACTAATCATTAATCAATGCAAGTAATAGTGCTTACATCGTGGATCACAAGGATTAGCCCAAAATGTTAATGTAAAAAGGATGTGTTTGTCATGTTCGTACTACAAGTATGGTGTCTATCACCCTCGGTACCAAGGATATTTATAAATTATATGATATCATATATTTTATGAATAGCCTGGGTACCTAGGATAGGTTTCTGTTTTTAATCGGAAATCAAGCATCAGGAAAACGAATTCAATATAATGAACAAATAGGAACAAATAATTGTTTCAATCCAAAATGTCAGAATGTAATCGTTGTTTACCATATGTTAACACAACTTTATAATTATAATAAAGACAGTTGTGTCTGCTATTACAGTATCAACCCTTTTCCAGACTATTTTTCGTTGTGTTCTAGTGTGTTCCTCTAAAACCATGGTCACATCTTACGATAACGCATGTAGTTTACCGTAGTTTATTTGCACGTAGTTTACCGTAGTGCCACTATGGAAAACTAGGTAGAAGTAGGGTGAAGTAGCTTCGAGCATAATGTATAGTGTATCACAACGTGTAGTTAAGGACAACTTCGTTGACCTACGTGTGAACTACGGTCAAGAAGGGTCAACTACGGTCAACTAGCTAGAAGTAAGGTGGAGTGGGTTCGACCATGATGGCTAGAGTTAACTAGGGTATCACTTCGTGTAGCTACGGACAACTACGTTGAACTATGTGTAAACTACGGTCAAATAGGGTCTAATACGGTCAACTAGAGTCAACTACGTTCAAACTACGGTCATAATAGGGTAGGGTCTTGGCATCACAGCTCACCGTAGAGATTATTTGAACATGTTGAAATGATTTGCTAACTATGGCCAAATCATGGGTTTATTGAAGTTTAAACTACGTTTAAACCTACGTTGAACTACAGTTAACTACGTCTTACTACGTTTAACTACGGTCCACTACGGTCCACTGCGGTCAACTACGGTCATCCCCCACTACAGTCAACTACGTGCGTGATCATAAGATGTTACCACGGCTTAAGAATATTGTATTAAGTACTCGGGTTAACTATACAATATATATATAGATATAACGCCCATCCAGATCAATGTTTTACGAAACTAAAATGCAATGTATGTCATTAAGTGTTCCTAAATGTGCAACGAAAAAGTTATAATTTTGAATTTATAATTTTAATACATTTGTTAAAAGATACAATCAAGATATGTACCCCTTACTAACATTGCCTTTTAAATAAACATAGCTAAATTTATCATTTTATTATTGTTTAAAGTTTTAAGGAACTTAAACAGTTTGGTCTTTTCCAATAATACATAAGGATGAATATTTTTCTTAAATTGGTATTAATGGTTTAAATTCCAGCTTAAATTATATAATTCGTTTACCATGTGGTATAGTGTATTTACAGAATATTTTAATCGAATACTTTGCTTCGATGGAGGTAGAAATTCGTAAAACTAAATGTAGAAAGCAAGGGCGTTAGACTCGTAGTCTACCTCTAAAACAGACTGTACAAAAAAAGCGGACTATAGAACCACTGTCAGTTCGTAAACTTGAGTGTAGTGAAGACGTTTGTGAGAATAGAAGTCGATTTGTGAACCTGATTGTACATAGAACCGTGGTCAATTGTTTAAACTGACTATACACATGAAGCGTTCTAGAACCGCGGTCAATTCGTTCAATTCACTGTACAAAAGAAGCGGTATAGAACCGCGGTCTATTCCTTAAACTGACTGTACAAAAGAACCGAGGTCAATTTGTTAAACTGACTATACAAAAAAGCTGTCTAGAATCGTGGTCAATTTGTTAAACTGACTGTAAAAAAGAAGCGTGTTAGAACCGTGGTCAATTCGTTAATCTGACTATACAATAAAAGCGATCTAGAACCGCAGTTAATTCGATAATCTGACCGTACAAAATAAAGCGATTAAGAAACGCGTTATATTCGTTAAACTGACTGTACAATAAAGGCGGGTTTAGAACCGAGTTTAATTCGTTAAACTGACAATACAAAAGAAGCGGTCTAAAACCGCTGTCAATCGTTCAAACATGATTATACAAAACAGGCGATTTAGAACAGTGGTAATTCGTTAAGCTGACTGTACAAATGAAGCGGTCTAGAACCGCTGTCAATTACAAACTGACTGTACAAAAGAGGCGTGTTAGAACCACGGTCAATTGGCTAAACTGACTGTACAAAAGAAGCGGTCTAGAACCGCTGTTAATTCGTTAAACTGACCATACAAACGAATCGGACTAAAACCGCGATCCATTCATTAAACTGACTGTACAAATGAAGCGGTCTACAACCGCGGTCAATTCGTTAAACTGACTATACAAAAGAAGCGGTCTAGAACCGCTGTCAATTGTTTAAACATACTGTATATAAGAGGCGGGTTAGAGCCGCGGTCAATTCGTTAAACTAAATATACAAAAGAAGATGTCTAGAACCGCTGTTAATTCGATAAACTGACCATACAAAAGAAGCGGTCTAGAACCGCTCTCAATAGTTTATACGGTCTGTAAAAAAGAAGCGGTCTTAGAACCGTGGTCAATTCGTTAAACTGACTGTACAAAAGAAGCGGGTTAGAAACGCGGTCAATTCGTTAAAATGACTATACAAAAGAAGTTATCTAGAACCGCGGTCAATTCGTTAAACTGATTGTATAAATCAAGCGGTCTAGAACGGCAGTCAATGTGTAAAATGACTACACAAAAAAAGCGGTCCAGAAGCGCTGTCAATTGTTTAAACTGACTGTACACAAGAGGCGAGTTAGAACCGCGGTAAATTCGTTAAACTGAGAAGTGGTCTAGAACCGCTGTCAATAGTTTAAATGGTCTGTACAAAAGAAGAGTTCTAGAACTGCGGTCAATTTGTTAAACTGACTTTACAAAAGCAGCGGTCTAGAACCGCGTCAATAAGCTAAACTGACTGTACAAATGAAGCGGTCTAGAACCGCTGTCAATTGTTAAAATTGACTGTACAAAAGAAGCGGTCTAGAACCGCTGTCAATTGTTAAAATTGACTGTACAAAAGAAGCGGTCTAGAACCGTTTTCAATGTGTTAAATTGACTATACAATAGAAGCGGTCTAAAACCACGATCAATTCGTTAAACTGACTATACAAAAGAAGCGGTATAGAACCGCTGTCAATTAGTTAAACTGTCTATACAAAAGAAGCGTGTAAAACGGAGTTAAATTTGTGAAACTGACTGTACAAATGACGCGGTCTAAAACCGCGGTCAATTCGTTAAACTGACTATACAAAAGAAGTGGTCTAGAACCGCTGTCAATTCGTTAAACTGACTATACAAAAGCAGCGGTCTAGAACCGCGTCAATTCGTTAAACTGACTGTACAAATGAAGCTGTCTAGAACCGCTGTCATTTCGATAAACTGACTTTACAAAAGAAGCGGTCTAGAACCGCTGTCAATTGTTTAAACTGACTATCAAAACGAAGTGGTCTAGAACCGATGTCAATTGTTTAATCTGACTGTACAAAAGAAACGGTCTAGAACCGCGTTCAATTCATACAACTAACTGTACAAAAGAAGCGATCTAGAACCGCGTTCAATTCGTTAAACTGACTGTACAAAAGAAGCGGTCAAGAACCGCGGCCAATTCGTTAAACTGACTGTACAAAAGAAGCGGTCTAGAACCTTGGCCAATTCGTTTAACTGACTGTACAAAAAAAGCGGGTTAGAAACGCGGACAATTCGTTAAACTGACTGTACAAATAAAGCGGTCTAGAACCGCTGTCAATTAGTTAAACTGACTTTACAACTGCAGCGGTCTAGAACCGCGGTCAATTCGTTAAACTGACTGTACAAATGAAGCGGTCTGGAACCGCTGTCAATTCGTTAAACGGACTGTACAAAAGAAGCAGGTTAGAAACGTGGTCAATTCTTAAAGCTGACTTTACAAAATACTAGGATAAGAACCTCGTTCAATTCGTTAAGCTGAATTAAAAAATTAAGCGGTCTAGAACCGCTGTCAATTCGTAAAACTGACTGTACAAAAGACGCGGGTTAGAAACGTAGTCAATTCTTTAAGCTGACTTTACAAAATACGCTGAATAGAACCTCGTTGAACTCGTTAAGCTGACTTTAAAAATTAAGAGGATTAGAACCGCTATTAATTCGTTAAACTTACTGTATAAATGAAGTAGTCTAGAATTACGGTCAATTCGTTAAACTGACTGTACAAGTAAAGCGGTCTAGAAACGCGGTTAATTCGTTAAACTGACCATACAAAAGAAGCGGTCTAGAACCCTGGTCAATTCGTTTACTGCCTGTAGAAATGAAGCGTTATAGAACCGCTGTCAATTCGTTAATTTCACTGTACAAAAGAAGCGGTCTAGAACCGTGGTCAATTCATCAAACTGACTGTGCAAATGAAGAGGTCTAGAACCGCGGTCAATTCGTTAAATCAAAGACCTAATAACGTGTTGTGTTATTAGGTCTTTGGTTAAACTGACCATACAAAAAAAGCGGTTTAGAACCGCGTTTAATTCGTAAAACTGACTGTACAAAAGAAGCGGGTTAGAAAATCGTGGTCAATTCGTTAACCTGACTAAACAAAAGAAGCGGGTTAAAACCTCAGTCAATTCGTTAGACTGACTCCATAAAAAGAAGCGGGTTAAAACCGCACTCAATTTGTTAAACAGACTGCACAAGAAAGCGGGTTAGAGCATCGTGGTCAATTCATTAAACTGACTATACAAAATAATCTGGTAAGAATCGCGGGTAAGAACCGAGACCAATTTGTTAAACTGACTATATGATAGAAAGCGGCTTATTGCCGGTTTCAATTCGTATAACTAACTGTCCAGGAGTTGCAGGTTCGACCCGATGAATCGGGTAAGCGCATTGCAATCGTTAATTTATTGTAACGAGGTAGCGGTATAAAACCGTTATTAATTCGTGAAACGGTCTATTCGTAAAGTCTAGTGTACATAAGAAGCGGGTTCGAACCGCAAAAATGCATTTGTTAAACTGGCTTCAGAGAGACAGCAATTCATAACCGCTGTGTACATGTGTACAGTTGACTGTACAGAGAAAGCAGGTTAGAACTGCAGTCAATTGATAAAACAGACTGTAAATACACCTGTTGTACACTGTTTTTTAAAGGTATCATATGCTCCGCAACGAAGATGTAGAGAGGTAGCGGGTCAGAGCCGCAGTGAATTCGTAAAACAGACTGTACGGACGCTCGTGGTAACGGGACAAGCTTAACACCTGATGCACTTATGTAAGGATACACGTACGAATGTATTATTATCACATAAAGCCATATCTGGGAGTGTCATAATCCCATTACATAAATATCATATGACACTACTAAATATCATATGACACTACTAGTTTGATTTCCAGTATTAGGCACAATTCTTTGTTACAACAAGGTAACCAAACTATGAAAATTACATAACTTCAGCTGTTTGACGTCATAACGTTAGTAAATTTGGCGCTAAAACTGGCAATTTTCATGTAGAAATATGGTAAACTTTAAGTAGATTTATCGGAATAAGCCTCATGAATCACTTTATGTGATAAATAGAATATTTCTTTCGTGTTTATTTATAATCACTTTAACAAACTCGTAAACTAAGCTGAGTATGACGCTCGCCAAGGCTCGTGGTATATCATCTCAGTAAACTCGTTCAATCAAAGTGATAATAAATAAACATGAACGAAATATCCTCTATTTACTATATCAGAACCATATTGAGAGGCTGTTTATACTACTACAGTCCTTTAAAGGATTTTCAAACTGTTTTCATACGAAAGCATTACGGTCATTATGATTATAGCATACGAACCAATTAGAGAGATTAGTTGTATTATCTTAACCTGTTATTGTTTTTTTTTTTCAAAAGATTATCAAATGAAAACTTGGTGGCCTGTGAAGTAAGATCAGAAGGTAAAGATCGAATACGGTAATAATTATACATTGTTAATGAGGAAATGTGCATGTAATATGTAAATGCAATGCAATGGAAAACGAAGCATCATTAGAGAAATTATGTCAAAACCCGTATACCCCGTTTACTTGAGTGTTTGAACCTCCGTCAATACGTAAAGCTGACTATACAGACACTCGTAGTAAAAGGGTTTATACAACGTTTATAGCTCGTACATGTGTATCCACTTCATATATGATTGTAGGACCCTCAGTCTATACGTCAAACTGCTATACAAACACTCGTGGTAAAAGGGTATATACAATGTTGTTCTGCCTATACGCAGACAGCTAAACCGTAACAGGAACACTCAAAAACGTCGAGATACTGTTCACTGCTTTAATTGTTGAAAGGCTACAAAATAAATGAAATACTAATTAAACAAAAGTTAAATCAGACCAAATACCTAGACATAAGTGCAGCAGCATCTAAATTGCAATCATTCCAAGGGGGGGGGGGGGGGGACCCTAAAATACCAGAAGTACAAATGCCTGAGTGAAGCAAGAGTTATTGCCATTGGTACCAATCCATACACTCACAGCATTGTCAAAAATTGAAATGTGTCACTTTCAAAGATATTATTATTTCAACAATATTTTCTGATAAGAAATGCTTGACAAAAATAATATTGTACACATCAAAACAGCATGCAACTACTACCTATGCAAGTACTTATAAAATTCAAGTGCAGAATAGCACATGATTGCAGCATGTTTTCAAAACAAACTTTCCTATTCGAGTTCAAAGCTAAAATCAACCAAATGTTCGGTCAAATGTATATAAATGAAGAAATGCTGAAAAGCGGCTCAAATTACTAATCAACAATCGATGCAAGTAGTAGTGCTTACATCTTGGATCACCAAGATTAGCCAACAAATAAATGATAAAGGGCTAAGGACAACTTCGTTGCCTTACGTGTGAACTACGGTCAAGTAGGGTCAAATACGGTAAACTAGGATATAAGTAAGGTGAAGTGGGTTCGACCATGATGGCTAGGGTTAACTAGGGTATCGTGTACGGTCGACTACGGTCCATTACGGTCCTCTCCGGTCAACCACGGTCATCCCCCACTACGGTAAACTACGTGCGTGATCGTAAACTGTAACCACGGCTTAAGAATATTGTATCAGGTACTCGGGTTTAACTGTACAATACATATATAGATATAACACCCATTTACATCAATCTTTTACGAAACTAAATACAAGTCTGTCATTATGAGCTCCTAATTGTGAAACGAACCTGTTATAATTTTGAATTTATGATTTCAATACATTTGTTTAAACATACAATCAAGATATGTACCACTTACTAACATTGCTTTTTAAATAAACATAGCTAAAAGTATGATTTTATTTTAAGATTTAAGGAACTTAAACAGTTTGGCATTTTCAAATTACTTATGGATGGATATTTTTCTTAAATCGGTATTAAGTGGTTAAAATTTCAGAATGAAATGAAATTATATACAACGTAAATAACTTCTGTATGTGATGATGATGATTGGAACCTCATTCGTTAATCTGACTGAACAAGCCACGTGGTAAAGTGTATTTACAAAGAGTATTGTTATCGAGTACATTGCTTCGATATAGGTAGTGTGTGGAATCAGAGGCAATTCATGAAACTAAATTTAAAAGCAAGCGCGTTAGACTCGTAGTGTACTTGTAAAACAGACTGTACAAAAGAAGCGGTATCGAACAGCTGTCAATTCGTACACTTGAGTGCAGTGATAACATTTGTGACATTTGTGAACCTGATTGTACATAGACTGACTGTACAAAAGAAATGGTCTAGAACCGCGGTCAATTGATTAAAAACCTCGGTCCATTCGTTTAACTGACTGTACAAAAGAGGCGGTCTAAAACCGCTGTCAATTCGTCAAACTGGCTGTACAAAAGAAGCAGTATAGAACCGACCGACTAACTGATTTTGTTCTTGAAAGATAATGATCATGACACGTCATAATAGGTAAAATAATAAACTTAATACAATGATAAGTCACACACATTTACTGTCCCTAAATTGTCAAGGTCTGAGAGACAGAAAAAAAAGAATGCGATTAAAGCAATATATGACAGAACAAAGAATTGATATTTTATATCTGCAAGAAACCCATTTTACACCTGACATGATGCAAGAATTACAATTGCAATTCACTGAGTGGGATATGCACAATTCATACGGCAGCAACCTAAGTAAAGGATGCACAGTTCTTATTAACAAAAACCTAGAATATGATATAATAAAATGTATTTCTGATCCAAACGGTCGTTATATTTTGCTAAATATCACACTTGAGTTGATATCTTATACCTTAATCAATATTTATGCAAACAATATTCTTAAAGAACGAAACAAATTGTTCAACACAATAAACATATTAATCAACAATAATGCACAGGGTGCGTTAATAATATGAGGTGATATGAATGACACACTGACAAACAATGACAGACAGTCAAGACATGATATAAAAAAATCTGTAAAAACAGTAAAATCATTAACATACTTAATAAAGAATAAACAACTATGTGACATATGGAGAGAATTTAACCCGGAAAAACAACAATATACATGGAAAAGAACATCGAATTCAGAAAAAAGCAGGATAGATTTTTGGCTAATCGACTATTCTATGGTGCCCTTAATACTCAATTCAGATATTAGACCAGCATGTATAAAATACACCGATCACTTAGCAATATCTTTAAAACTTGCAAACCAATCACAGCGTGGACCGGGATATTGGAAATTTAACAATTCATACTTAACTGAAACCGAATATACTGAATTCATGACTGATTCTTTAAAAACATTATTATTAAAAAACAATAAATTAGGTTTGCAAGCAGAATGGGAATTATTAAAAATAGATATAAGAGAAAAGTCTATTGCATATGGACAAATAAATAGCAAAGTTAGAAAGAATAAAATACAAACGCTTGAAGATGAATATAAACTTTTATCTCAAACAAGTAAAAATGAAAAAAAAATTCAAAATATTGAAATCGAATTAATGCATCTTTACCAAGTTAAAGCAGAAGGTGCACACATTAGATCAAGGATAGAACATGTAGAACAAGGTGAAAAAAATACAAAATATTTTCTAAATCTCGAAAAAGCAAGACAAAAAAACAAAACTTTAAATAAGGTTGAAAGTAATGGAAAATCTTATACAGATGTACATGACATTCTTGAAGAAGAAGTTAAATTCTATGATAATTTATATCATTCAGATAAAGCAGAAATTACAAAAATTAAAGATTATATATCACAGACTCAGCATGATGTCAAACTCTCTGACGCTGATGCAAATTCGTGTGAAGGACACTTTACACGTTTCGAATGTAATCAGGCAATCAAGGAAATGAAATGTAATAAAAGTCCTGGACTGGACGGCTTAACCATCGAACTTTACAGTAATTTTTGGGATATACTGGGTCCTGTGTTGACCAGAGTACTCAATGAAGGATATAACAATTCAGAGTTGACATACACACAAAGAACAGGAGTGTTATCATTACTATACAAAAAAGGAAATCCAACATGTCTCGAAAACTGGCGACCTATATCTTTACTGAATGTTGATTATAAAATAGCAGCCAGAGTACTAGCTAATAGGTTGCAAAAGGTTATTCACAAAATAATTAATATGGATCAACAAGGATACATCAAAAACAGATTTATTGGTTATAACATTAGACAAACTCAGGATATTATTGATTATGCTGAACTTTTACAAATAGATGGAGCCATAGTTTTCCTAGATTTCAGGAAAGCTTTTGACACATTAGAATGGAATTTTTTATACGAGTCTTTGAATTTCTTTGGTTTTAAAGATAGTCTCATCAGATGGGTAAAAACACTCTATTCAAACTGCCAATCTTGTATCATAAACAATGGTTGGAGGTCGAAAACGTTCAAACCTCAAAGAGGTGTCAGACAGGGTTGTCCGGCATCTTCTCTGCTATACATCATCGCAGCCGAAATCATGGCTCTAAAGATACGAAGCTCCAAGTTAATACACGGTATACATATAAAGCATTCCAATGAAGAATTACGAATTTCGCAATTAGCGGATGATACTACCTTATTTTTAAAAGGTGCAAATGACGTACAAAACGCATTAAACATTGTGACACTATTCGGGAAACACTCTGGACTTAAGTTAAATTCTAACAAAACTGAAGCAATGTGGATTGGAAAGCTAGCATTAAACCACAACAAACCTGGTAATATAGCTTGGCGATCTAGCCCAATCAAAGCACTTGGTGCTTACTTCGGAACAAATGTAGATGAATGCAATGAATTAAACTGGAATAATAAATTAAAACAGTGTAACAGTATTATTGAAAACTGGAACAAACACAAATTAACATTTTATGGCAAAATTCAAGTAATAAATAGCATAATAATTCCAAAATTTGTTTTTCTATTCCAGTCATTATTAGTCCCCAAAAAAGCAAATTGTAGAAATAAACAAATTAATTTTTAAATTTCTTTGGAACAACAAAAGGGAAAAAATTAAAAGATCAGTAATTACAGGACCGAAATCCAAAGGTGGACTTGGAATGATTGACCTAGATGCCTTCATCACTTCTCTAAAACTAAAATGGATAAAATCCTTAATCGAAAAGCAAAATGATAAAGCCCATTGGCAAATAATCCCAAAATATTTCTTAAATAGATATGGAAACAATTACTTGATATTTCACATGAATCTGGATTCTATACGCAGTATTGATACATCACACATAAGTGACTACTACAAAAATTTACTTGAAATTTGGATTAAAGCAAAAAAATAACGATGAAATAAATCTAAAAACTTTTGACGATATCAGAAAACAGCTCATTTGGGGAAATAAATTCATCAAACACAATCGTAAATGTATAATATTCAAGAACTGGGTAAATTCCAACATACTGTTTATTAATGATATAATAAACAAAAATGGTTATGTCTGTGAGGAAACAATTTACAATAAATTGAATTTGAAGATAAATTGGATAGCCGAAACGCATACGTTAAAGCAATGTATCCCAAAGGCATGGTTAAACATACTCACATCGGAAAGATCAATAAAAACAAAAGTCAAAACCAAACTGGAAACTACAATATTCAACACGCAATTCAATTCGATAAAAAACAAAGAAGTATATCAGATTATTGTAAATAAAAAGTTCGATGAACCATACATTCATAAATATTGGAATGAACTACTTCATCACAAAGCCAACTGGTCGACTATATATGAATTCATTAACAATATATACGACAACAGAATAAAACAATTCAAATACCGACTAATACATAAAATCTTCACATCAAGAGAAACACGTTTCAAGTGGAAAATGATAGATTCTCCTAACTGTCACGTTTGTAATATACCTGAAACATACGAACATGTCTTTGTACATTGTCCATTAGTTGCAGACAGCTGGTCACAATTACATAAACTGTTGGCAATATGTCGAATAGACAAAAACATATGTTCAATGCAAACAGTAATCGAAGGGTATAAACTACGCCAGACTAAATATCATCAACTTAACATCATACTGTCACTATTTTGTTTTTGTATATACAAAGCCTATTTCCTTAGTGAAAACAGAACAAAATTCTACAATATATTTTTACTGTTCAAACAAGAGTTCTCCTATCTTTGGAAGATAGCAAACAGGAAAAGTACAGTTGACGCCATGCTTAAACAATTTCACGACAATCTTTAATAATATTAAGCAAAACATTTTTCATGTTAAAATTAAAATGGCGTTAAAAATCAACATAACATAACATAATCAAACTTACTCATAAGAGACACACATATACACAAACATTCGAACGCACGCATGCCACACTCGATCACTTCATCATTCTAGCGATTTTTTCGTTTTCGTTATGTACTAGATTGATAATACAGTGAGGATTCTTTATACCTTCAAACACTGCAACAGCAGTATTTTATTTGCTTTCTAATAATTGGAATTGTTTCTTACAATATCCTGTATTTTCTCTTTCTTTAAAATTTTGTTTACAGTTGCTGTAAGTTGTGTTACCTATGTAAAAAACAAAATGTATGAAAAAAAAAAATAAACGGGCTGTCAAGTGACAGTTGGAAAAAAAAAAAAAAAAAAAAAAAAAAAAAAAGAACCGACCGCTTTTAGTTCGTAAACTTGATTGCAGTAAGGATGAAGGAGAGAACAGCAGTCGATTTGTGAACCTGATTGTACATAGAAACGGGTAAGTACCGCTATCAATTCGTAAAACTGACTGCTCAAACAATCGTGGTTAAAGGGGTAAACCTTATTTAACTCGAATACACCTCAAATATGTAGATGAGGATTGGAACATGTCATTCGTAAATCTGGCGGAAAAAGTCATGTGGTAAAGTGTATCATTAGAGTATTTTACTTAGATACATTGCGCCGATGTTGGTCGCGCGTTAAAACCAGAGTCAATTCCTAAAACGGAATGAAGAGAGCAAGAGCGCTAGACTCGTAGTCAATTTGTAAAACTGACTGTACGGAAGTAGCAATTAGGAAAAGCAGTCAATTCGTAAAATGGACTGCACTAAGGAAGCGGGTTAGTACTGCAGTCAATTTCAGCCATAAGGTCTTCATAGAAAGCAGATAAGACCCGCGTTCAATTCGTTAAACTGACTATTCAAAAGAAGCTGGTAAGAACTGCGATCTATTCGAAAAAACTGACTACACAGAGAAAGCTGGTTATAACCGCTGGTAATTCGTAAAATTAATTGTACAGAGCAAGTGGGTGAGAACCGCAGTCGAACTGTAACACTGACTGCATTTATTCGTTTTTGATTGCATGCTCCGCAACGAAGATGTAGAGAAGAAGCGGGTCAGTGCCACAGTGAAGCCGTAAACCAGACTGTACAGACGCTTGTGGTCGCGGAACAGGCTTAAGGCCTAGTGTACTAGTGTAAGGATATACGTACCAATTGGAAAAGTTATTTTACCCGAAACTGTGGAAATTACCGTAAAATACTATTTAGCAACACAATCTTGAGTATACAGAATTTCATGTAAACATATTCTAGGTCGATAAAAAAGAAGAACTATTTCTTGAACTTGTTCATTAAACATGATACCTATGAACCTTTGTCTACCATACATATTCACTTTGTCTCTCACTCTTCCTCTTTCTTTGTCAATGTGTATCTCTTTCTCTGACTGTTCTCTCTTTCATTACCTGTATATTAACCTGTCGTTGTCTCCTATTTGTCTTTCACTGTTACATCTTATTAAATGTATTTCTCCGTTTCTCTATGTCTCCTGCTTCCTCTCACATTTTATTTTTTTGCTTAATGTTTGTCTTTCTCTCTCTTTCACAATACTGCACTCAATCTTACTCGCCCTGTCTCTCGATTTGTATTTTTCTGTATCTCACTCTATGTCTCTCCATCTCTGTTTATGTCTCTGTATTTATATTTCCGACTCTTACCCTTTCTACTTCTCACACAAATACTAGTTATGTCTTCGTTACTTTTAAGAATCTCTTTTACTTTGTCAAATGACTTCGATTTCACTCTTTATATATCTCTGTCTCTTTCCCATCATGTATTTGTCTAGTCTGTCTCTGTTTCACGATTATTCGCACAATCCCTATATCATCATGTGTCTATATACTCGTGTCTCTCTATAAGGAGAAACAAACCAAACCTACTTACTTTAATTGATCGGCAAACAAAATGTTTGCAAATCAAACTGCAAGGGTAAATAAACCGTGGAGACGACGACTTATCTTCAATATTCGAAATGGTTTAACAAAAGAACAGGAAGTATTGAAGTACAATTCGTTGAGGTGTTTTTTAAAACCTTTTTAATTTTTTATATGTATTGAACTCGAAGCTCTCAAATCAAGCTGTATTATTGTGTACATATACGTCTGTTCTCTGTTATTAATGTATTTTATAATTATGTTTATTTTGTCGTGAGAAATGTTTATGGAAATAAATTCCGTCATTGGACGTAAGTGTTTGGTTAATATAATTATTTCATTAATTTCAAAAACAAAATTACAACAAAAACGCATAAGAGGGTGGGGGTGATAGACATACACACAAGCTTTTCTGGTATATTTATAACGCTAACTGTTTGTATTTACATAAATATCTTCTGAAGTAATTAATGACATCGCTATTTGTTGATTCGGTACGCTATCTATAAGTTGACTGTGCTAGTCCGAGACCAAAGTAAGAAAATACTCCCATTATGAATGTTATTCAAATTTAGAACAATCGTTGCACGTTTTATGGTTTCAGTTTGACAAGGAATTACGTTCGAGTCGATAAGTCGTAAATGTGGATTTAACAAACACATTCTAAAAATTAACGATTTTCTGAATATTCGAAGTATTTTAAAAAACAAACATAATTGACAAATTATGTTTAGACACTATCAAAATATACAAAACAAATGTAACAGCTCTATTGCCCATAGACGGACTCATACATTAATAAAAAGCAATCACAACAATTTTTAACCAGTTTTTAGCAAGGGGTTCTTTAGAACCAATTGCTATAGTAGACGAATACTGGTATCGGTCCCTTATATGATAGTATTTTTTCAATAGCGGCAATGAATTACTTCAAATATCGCTTTCTACAGTAGCT
The DNA here is from genome assembly GCA_031761405.1 of Serripes groenlandicus. NCBI lineage: Eukaryota > Metazoa > Mollusca > Bivalvia > Cardiida > Cardiidae > Serripes > Serripes groenlandicus. The sequence continues at coordinate 563,811 of JASEVX010000081.1, forward strand.
CTCCATTACTAAACACGATTTTGGGTTCAGACTGCTGTCTTAATATTAGTAGAGTATCTATATCATTTCAACGAAAGCAAATGCACCTGTTGAATATTTTTAAAAGGTGTATGGACTGGTTCCAGTTTAGTAATGTCTTCAATATGGTAGCACCAATACCTTCGTCACTAAAAAAAAGGGGGTTAATTTGTTTGGATATAAACCTGAAAATGTATTTGATTTGATATTATTATCTCACTAGAAAGAACTCCAAAGAAATGTATTGTTGAAATGTAGGAAATAACTGAATCGAAAACGAAAAATGTATTTCGACGCTGTCAACAAAAAGTCATGGATAAACGATGAATCGTATACTATAACTATAAACTTTGAAAGAAAGTGGATGTGTTGTAGTAATTACGACGAACGCTTAGCACTCGTGAAACTCGGTTCAAATCTCACTCGAAGTGGATTTTTTTCTAATAAATTAATGTCATCGTTATTTTATTTGTGTCAAATAATTTGAGCATATGAGCGGTTTAAAGTTTCACTTTAAACGCCCTTTTATAATTGTGTTACCTATTCATTCCAACATTTTGAGAATTCACACACATAACATAACACTGCATTTATCATTTTGCCTAATGTAAGTGAACATCTTCTTGGAAAAGAGCGTATTAAGTTGTTTAAATAGCTGTGAAAGTTTATATAACCACGCTAGACGGACCTCTTGGTCGAAGAAGGTTACTGTAAAATAATATTTGTTTGAAATATGCTTAATATGCAGAACTATTTAGTATGGCAATGTTCCATAAACTTTCTTGGTTCGATAAGTTAATATAGTTAATATATACAAGTGCTTTTAAAGTGAACATGCAGCCGTTTCGTCATTTCGTAAATACCGCAGGAATCAGACATTAAGCATAAAATAATTCTATTCATCATTGAAAGTAGAATAAACTCTTTGTTTTATGCTTTCATAAGTTTAAAACTTTCCGCAGCCTCGAGGCTAAATGGATTTTTTTGTCACGTGACAGTTTCGGGTGTGACGTCATGCAAGACCATTCCTTTCTAGATTACACTTATCTTTATAGAAATTGAGGAGATTTTAAGCGTCTTATACATAATAAATGACAACACCAGCATACCGTTTGATTTGTTAAACCTTCATTTTGTATACGTTTCATTGCGGTTGCGATAATATTTACCTGTGTAGGTTGTATTTATCAGGGTCTATGCTAGAACCTGTATGAATCAGTATATTGATACATACCTGGTGTCTTAAAGTAAAACCAATATATGTTTTAAGTTCTATAACTTACTAAGTAATTTGTAAGAATAATAACGTTAACATCACATGTCACATATTTATAACTAAACCTATATAGACAAAAATACCGAAGAAGGTAACCATATATTTATGTTTTAACTAAATTGTAAATCCAGCCTAAGAACCTATAATATATATCATGCTACTTTATCAAACCTAAGAATGTCTTTCCTGAGTCAACTTCGTTAACGCATGTAATGAAACAACAATGTAAATGAATCAAAATGAAGAATTTTTTCCTATGAATTTAAATATTAGCACGCAATTTCATTGTTCATTTTCAGAAATTAAACACTGAGTTAAGTGGTAGACAGAAACATACACACAATTGTGTCCTGCCACAATAACTGAAGCTATTTGACTGAAAGAGGATTTTATATTGATGATTTCAAATTGTTAGAATAATTTTGTATTAAAAAGGAGTTAAATAAAAGAGATTGATAGCGTTCTTTGTAAGAAAAAATTCCGTTTTTGTTAACGAAGAAAAAACAAAGGTAGTTAATACAAAAGGATAATTGTTATAAGTTTGAAAGTCTTATGCAATACTTTTGTCATATAATTTATAGTTAGGCTAACTATAAAGCATTCAACGTGACAGGAAATGATTACGTAATGTATACTGTACTATGGTTTGGTCTTATGTGCGCCGTCCACTAATTAACACTTTCCCACATACAACACATCTGCAGCAAACTACTTTGAAAACAGTAGGCAAAACTATAAACATATCTCTATAACTACCTGAATAGTTTTTGAATGGAGATGTAAATATTGTGGCAAAATTTAGTACTTGCTCATTATCAGCAAATTTCCTTCTTGCTACAATATTTATAAAATTCTTCTGCTGCAGATGCGTTAAAAGTGCATCATACTTTACTAGACCCCCACATCTTTAAAGCTTAGTTTCTCGTTCTGGAGATTTTATGATGCTACCTGCTGTCGTTATAATATTAATTACGCCAGACTATATCAATCAAAGTGTCAATACTACTTTAATGTTTAATTGATTGCCGTTAAAAGCCATTTTCAACAACAAAACTCAGTCATATATAGACAAACTGTACACATGTTCATGCGTTTCCTGACACCAGTACTCAACATAACAGTATAACCAAGCAACAGGCTGCTTTTCCACACGAATCACTACTCCATTGCTGGAAAAGCCTGTAGAATTTAATTTTTTCAAATGACTGGAAAATATCGAGCTACCAGAAATTGGCCGGAAAAACAATACTGAAGTACGCTTATTTATTTGAATAATGTTTTCACTCTTTCCCACAGCAGGCAACTTTTAAAACGAGTGTATGTCAAAACCCATATTGTTGAAAAAACAGGGTAATCAAAATCCATACGGTAGAAATGCAGGGTAGTCAAAACCCATATGATGTAAAATGTAGGGTAGTTAAAAACTCATATGGTTGAAAATGCAAAGTAGTTTTCACGATTTGCTTCAGCACAGGCTTTGATTTCTGCTTTAACCTGCATAGCTTCTGTTGCAAAGGAATCACGGGAGTGACTGTGGTCTTAGGCAGCTTTGACAACTGTTACCACCAAATCCGAGGTCTGTAAAGACCTTCAATTAATAGAGAACCTCTTTGAGCATTCCCAATGTATAGAACTAAGAGTTGGAAAAATTGCAAATAAGAAAAAAAACATTGTTAAAAGTTACAAACTGCAGTGATAGTTAATGTAGATCTTCAATTATTGAAAACAGTCAACAAAGGACATCTTAAGATAGTGCTTACTAATATCATAGTAATTATGATTTACACATTCAAAAACTGTGACAAACAGATAGATTAAAAACTTAAAACAATTATCACCTTAATTCAATTACCGCCTATGACTGAATCAATCAGTGGTGTTTTGTCTACTCGGCATTTTCAATCGTATGAGTTTTGACTATCCCGTTGTTTTTAACCAAATGGGTTTCGACTTATGACAAAAATGGAGAAAATGGATTTTGACAATATAGGTTTTGAATGTCCCCCTTTAAAAACATCTGGGCAGAAATATGGAAACTTTCATGAGATAATACTGAGTCAAAAGGAGAAACTGCCCATTATGAACAACTTTTGTCACACATCTTTCAAAGTTCCTCTGCTGAATTGCATCAAAAGGTACCTGTCTATATGTGGGAGATCGTTAATCTTAATTTAAACGAAGCTAATTATAATTCCGTTCAGTAATATGTGTGCTTTAGCATAAAATAAAAATGACAACATTTGTGCATTCAGAAACCTGAATTAATAAAGGCCTATTATTTTAAGATTGTGGCGAAGTATAGATTTAGATTACTCTTGGTATCAGCTTAGTTTGATCCGATCATATACTGTTCACTCATTAGTTAAAGAAACTTTTAAAAGAAAGACTTAATATAATAAGAACTCGGATTAGATCCCATGGATGCAGATCTGTTAATAGTTCGCGAATAGATGGTATAGAGTTGGTTTTAAGAGAGTAAATAGCCTAAAGTAAAAAAAAAACTATAAAAGCTAAGTTTCGTTTTCTTTATTTTTTGAACTCTCTATTAGTAGAACATTAATTGTCTGTCATCCTGGGATTAAATATGTGCACCATGACATAATATTCTGTCAAAATGAATCACGAACTGCTAAATCTTCACAGTAATCTATACTATCTGCTTATGCGTAAAGGAAGTCACAGCTCGGTTCGCCTTGTCGTGATTGTTTGGAAAGATAGGATTGACATGGTAAATCACACAACTTTGACCATACATATCTTCCGTTTTAATATAATTACTGGAATATGTGGACTGAACAGTCTGCTTTGTTAGAATCTAGCCTCGTTATATGTGAAATTTCTTTTATTTTTAATCTTTTTTTACATTTCTCCTTACAATAACGATCCTTATTAAGTATTCAAATACGTTGTGGTTCACATATAGCTTTAAGATGGAATTATTGTGACAATTGAGATATTCATTCCATTGAGGAACTTTTTCACTTTTTACCAAGACTTATGATTGATTTCTTTGTGATTTTACCTCTCAAATAACGTTTATACAACCGTTATCATTTCAGGTATATTATAATGATGATAGATTCATAGACATATCAAGCGAGTAAAACATTTTTCGAAATAACCTTTATTCATTTCTATACACGCATATACAAACACATTGTTTATTGTAGAAGAATCGCCTTCTGGGATGGCAACTCGCTCTGATCCGGTAGCGTAGCGGTTGGTGGAACGGCTGGTACAATCCTGCTTATTGAAGCCATTGTCGGATCAGTTGTATATCTTTTATGGAAGAGGTATAGAAGAGTTGCATAATATGGTCCCTTATCAGTCTAAAACATGAACTACCCCCCCCCCCCCCCCTACCTCATATAATATAACGTCGTCTTTACAAACCTAATATTTCGTGAGAATATAAAGAGTACGAGGTACAGTCTAACAAATCACGAACTAACTGTTTTTCATCAAAAAGTGACGTCCAATCATGATGAAAGTTGTTATGTATAATTATATATCAGTTTAAGTGATTGAAACAAAATTTATATGGCTGAATCGGGATATCGTTATATATATTATTTTAATTATATGCATGACTTTGTAACGAAGTACATTAATATATTGAGTAACCCATTTTTTTATCCGCTGTTTTCTTTGCTTAAATATGTTCGTTACCTGGGCCCATTTCATCGTGTTTTTAGTATGACATTACGTCAATGTGTTTTCAAAACCTTTACCTAAAACCAACGTATTCATGTCAAGATGAATTGTTTCCTACTCATGGCAAGAATCCGCGATATTCAAAGGAAGTGAATATAAAGCCATATCACCCATAGACGGTTACGCACTGAAGTGATCAGTTTTATGCTCCCAAATTAGCGCAACATAATTTATGTTAATATTATAAACCCAATGTAATGCAAAACTATGCAGTGTTAATTTATATTGACCATTAGTATAAATAAATAGGTTTTTACGTCTTAATCGAGATAATTACTACAGCTTAAAGGGACTGTATCGTGAGTTTGATGGTCACACTACTCAATTAGCAAGAACTATCCCAATACATACTTCAAGTCGATATGAAGAAAAGCTATTTGAATTCAAATCTTTTTAGTAGTTTTTGTAAGTATACCAGGGTAAATGATTACAATATATGACATGGTTAAAGCCGAGACATATACTAAATATGTCTCTGGCTATGGTAAATATTTACAACTACAGAATATATATCTCCATGTTGAAATGGTGAAATGAGATATTTTGCAGATATAGTCACGTTAACAAGGATTCAAAGTACAAATGCCAACAACAATAATAATAACAACAACATGCTCTCCGCGAGAGTGTCCATTAAACTCTTGTATGAAATTCGTCACATCCCGGATTTGTCTTAATAACGTGTAAGCAATGAAGATGAAGAAGGAGGAAAGATAGGATGTACATGGTTTGGTCTGATAATACTGTCTGTCTTCATAATTTAATGCTTAATTATTTTTCTTCTTCTTCATCTACAACTTCTTTGTCTTCTCTTCTTCTTCTTCTTCTTCTTCTTCTTCTTCTTCTTCTTCTTCTTCTTCTTCTTCTTCTTCTTCTTCTTCTTCTTCTTCTTCTTCTTCTTCTTCTTCTTCTTATTCTTCTTCTTAATCTACTTCTTCTTCTTCGTCTTCTTCTTATTCTACTTCTTCTTCTTCTACAACTTCTTTTTCTTTTCATTATATTCTTCTTCTACTATAAATTATTCATCATAATCTTCTTCTTATCAACATTATTGATAATAATTTATACAAATAATAATAACCAGCACAGGTTGATCTGGTTCTATGCAGTTCTCCAATTAGTTAAAGGTTTTTTGGGGCTGGTCGATTGGTTAGCGTAAGGGATTTGAAACCGGGCGTCCCGGTTTCAATCCCAAGTTGCGGCACGACGGTCATGGTGTAGTGTCTTTGGTCAAAGCACATATTCTAGCCTAGAAGTGGTTTGTTTAACAAGGATCATTCGCCGTGATACATTGTAAAACTGAAATTGTGTTAAAAATGGCGTAAAACCCTGATAAAACAAATATCTCTCATTATCTTTCTCGCTCATCAATACTCTCACCATATATATCTCAAGAATAAGATGTTAAATGTTCTATCTATTAAATAAACCTCTCATAAAGGGTTTATCCAAGGTGTAAAAAGGCGATTATAAGCGATAACTAACCAACCGTACTTTCTTTTACCCAAAATATTTTGTCAAAGGAACAGGAAGTTCATATGTCAAATGTTAACTTCGTTGCGGAGTAGATGTATAGCGTTCATCGTTTCTATTTATTGATTTAAACATTTTCGTTTGCGAAATAGGTTTTAAGAGCACGGGTCATATTTTACAAAACTTTAAACTTTACACACGAATTTTGTAAACTAAATGAATATATATATTTATTAAAAACAAGTACGTGCAACTATATAAACAATATAATTATTGAGTACATAGACTTACATATTGTTTGTTGATATTAATATTATATGGGGATTATTATATGTACCTACATTGACACGTAAGTGTTTGAATATTTGTTTTTGCATCGTTATTTTGTATAAAGAAAGCAAGTATATTTATAGCATTTTCATGTAAAGTTTTAAGAAATAACATCTTATAATTTCATTCTCTTTCGTGTTCTTTTGTCTATCATAAGACATGTTTCCTTTTTTAGGCATAAAATATCATTTGCGTATCGTTCAAAATAGTGCTACAGTACGTACTTTTATAAAAAGATCATTTCCAATGAGATCCTCGGATTCTATACATTTTGTTTTGTTTGGATTTTACGCCATTTTCAACAAAAGTATTCTAGTTATATCACGGCAACAGCTCATTTATTCATGATCCTTGGGTAAACAAACCAGTACTAGTCTAGGAAATGTCCCTTTCCCAAAGGCACTCCATTATGACCACAGCGCAGCTACTGGGAATTGAATCCCGGCTCCAAATCCCTGACGCTAACCTTTAGGTCACGGTCGATTAAGATTCTGTACAAAGGTGGTAAGTATTTACAATATGCAGGCTCGGCGATTTTCGTCAGAAGTCGTGAGAGCTCGGTATTATTCGTAGACGTGTCGGTTATTTATGGTGGATAGGACATGTGTAAAAAGGTAAAGGATGAACGTATTAACACATCGTTATTTTATCTATACAAGTACACATTGTTGCAGAATGTATAAAGAAAGGAACCTCAATTCCCTGGGTCCAAATTATTCCCAATCGGACAGGAAAATATTAGGAACGAGTGTTTATAATATTATCGGAAATACGAGAATAAACAAAATATTTACTTAACCCTTTTCCGCATACAAAACACCCCAGAAGACAGCTTTGAAAGCATGAACGCAACACTATGAACAATCTTTTGATTTGCACTTAGAAATATTGATGGAACTGAAAACATTGTGGTAAAACAGTATGAGCTCTTTCCCCTTTTGCCGCAATGTTTACAAAAAGTCGTCAGCTGCTGATGCATCAAAATGCGTCGACACGTGGGAAAGGGTTAAATTAAAACATTGGAAATATGTAATTCATATCACTATAATATCTATTTAAAAGAAACACTTTAATTAGATAGTTTATAAATGATAGAGCCGGCATGTACTCGTGCTTCTATCTATCTCCATTATATATTGCAAAGAATCAAAGACGCCGCGCATGCTTTTGAAGCATGACTTAAAGGAAGCAGATGCAGTTCAGTACATTTAAATAACCTGTGCAAGCAGACAGGATGTAAATATTTCGAACAAGAAGGCCAAATGTCCCTTTATTTCAAACAAGAAGGCCAAGATGTCTCTATATTGGTACCATAGCCTATATACAAAGGTTACCAAGAGCAGAAAGGGTCAATATTGACGTAGGAATTAAACGTTTTACATGCTACAATCTATGAGATATTCAGCATGTGAAGTTTAGTCGTGAAAATGACAAGTTTAGTCCTGAAACCATTTGGTTTACGGTTTGCTTAACATTCACTGCAACTATAATGTGTCATAGTTAAATAAGTTAAGTGTGACACAAGCTTAGGAAGGAGAGGTGGAAGGCTATTCTCCTTCCAGTTTAGCAGAAGTATGATAGCAAAAACAGGAGTATATAAACAAAAAATACGAAGTAATTGAAAAAGAAAAGAAAGATATGTATGATCACATATAGAAAGAATTATTAAGTCTGTTTTGTTTGTTTGTAATGTCACTTTATCGTTTTGAACATGCCAGTAGAAAACTGAAAAATAAACAAAAGAAAATGGTCAAGTCAGTTCCCCAAGAGCAAAGAGTAATCAAAGTACTGAAAGTACTAATGGAAGGTGATTTAAGATTATGTCAACCAGGTGCAGATGGGATAATGAAATGTATGCAAGTTACGCACATATCATGGCTACGATGTGTGGATAGGAACGAAAGGGGAATAAATGAAACAAAGAAATTAAATCTTAAAAATGCGGGTCCCGGGTTCGATCCCCGGTTGAGGCACTACGGTCATGGTGGAGTGTTCTTGGGCAAGGCACATTTTATAGCCTAGTACTGGGTTGATTACCCGGGGATCATGAATAATAATCAAGCGCTCTAAATGACCTTAGCTGTCGATGCGCCATAAAACAATATACATTCATTCAGTGTCCATAGCTAATGCTTGTTCTTTTAACCACATATGCTAACAATACAAAAATGTTTAAAAAAAACCAACAATAAATATATACAAAAATCTGGCCACTGGTTAAAACGTTTAACTGTCTTTGATCAAGAAGGACTTCAAGAAAAGCAACAACTTCACTAGACAATGTGAATTACAAATAAGAATAACAGCTTTTCTTAGCCTGGGGTTACACAATATAACATGATAATAAATACTAGACATTAAGATAAATACTTCACCGATATGAAATCCCATAAGTTACTCTCTTAATGTGTATTAAACATCTGAACTTACTAAACGTTCAGCAAAACGTCGAATACTCAAGAAATTATTTTCTATTAAAAAGTGTCCTACTTAAGTCTCTCGTGGAATGTAGGTCTTTAACAGCTCTTGACCTATTTTGTATCTGTATCTAAACGTTGATTTAACTCGGTAGGAACTCCAATTAGTTGATTGATTTATTGATTAGTTGATAGTTTGCGCCCTTTACAGCATCGTTTCAGTTATAACTGTACATATATATGAAACATATTTTACTTGAATACTTAAGGATGCTTGGGATTTTGAAACCGGGAGAATGCAGAGGTGAAAAGAGACGAGAAGTGGCATATTGGAAAATATATAGACAAAACTATGGATAATTTCTGTCAGTGAAAATGTTTGAAATACAGTTGCAAGGCGTTGTAAAATGGTTGTAAATTTATAGTGTGGTATCCAGAATATTGAAAAAATATTTTTGGAAGAGGGTCGACACATTGCGTAAAAAGGAGGAATAAGTGGTTTTGAGTAATTGTTATATTTTTTAGAAAAGTTTTTTAAATGTATCCTAGTCGAGTCCCGGAAGCTCTGTTGGTAGCGTCAATCCAGTGGCTGTGAGTCAAATCGCGGCTCGGATCACTTTTTTCCGTCGTTTGACACAAGTCAATACATCATTCGTCTTCCACATATGGGCTAAGTCTATACGTAAAAGCAGCCAGTTGCTTGGGAGGTTGTTGTGTGGAGTTCTAGTGTGAAAACATCAGGAAACGCATGAGTAGGTGACCGCCGTGATATGACTGAGAATAATGTTAAAAGCGGCATTAAACCCCAATCAATCAACATTTGATGTATTTATATCCCTTTAATTTGTGTATTCTATCATGTAAAGGGTTAAACACGGAGAGTTCGGACATGCAAACGTACGATTTTGTTGTTCTTGATGAATGTTATTGTTGGTGTTATAATTGTATTAAAATACCTAATGAATACGTCTATTGTAATCGATAGTTAATTTAATTGTTGTTTACACTACTATTAGATAATTGTTAATTGCGCTGAAATTAATCGTATATAACATTTAAAGCAATAAAGAAAGTTAAAGAAACTTATTGTTAATTGAGATGAATTAAGCAATTAATATAAACATGTAAAACTTTATTATTAACACCTGATACATACAAACGATTAAAAGATGAAACCTTGCCTAATTCTCCTTTTACCACAATGTTATCCTGTCACGATGTTTTCATAGTATACGGCCTACATATCATGTAAAAGTTCCCCATTTTTCACACTGTATGTACATATGTCCTTATTTCTCCTTTTACCACATATACGGCCTACATATCATGTACATGTCCCAATTTATCCCCATGTTTGTACATTTCTCCTATTACAACAATGTTATCCTGTCACGATGTTTTCAAAGTATACGGCCTACCCATCATGTAAAAGTTTCCCATTTCTCACCATGTATGTGCATTCCTCCTTTGACCACAATTTTATCCTGTCACGATGTTTTCAAAGTTTACGGACTACGGTTTATTCCCATTTGGTCTACACTTTTTGCACTTTGTCCCATTTGGTCTACACCCAGTTTGGACCCCAGTGTCATTTCGTCTTCACTTATATTTAAGTTGACAGACAGCCCCTTACACATTCAATAAGACAAACATCTTTTGTTAAAAATATGTGGGTTAATAATGAGATGGCATTCAAACACTGCAAACAGTGTAAACTAAGATCATCTGATCTTTAATGTAGACTCAGACTACCTGTCAGTTCAGTATAAACTGCAGCAGCCAGTCCTAGTCTACATTATGTTGAGACCCTCAAAAGTAAGTTTTCACACCATTCAGGTGTGAAAGATAATTAAAGATAATATGTGTTATTTTAGGAGGCATAAATGCTAAAATGCTTTAATGTCAATGTCAGATAAATTAGCAAGCTCCATAGAAATAAAGCTTTGCATATTCATGTTATGAACAGTAGACGAAATGGGAATTAGGGTGTAGACCAAATGGGACAAAAAACAGTAGACCAAATGGGATTAGACGAAATGGGAAGTTACCACGGCCTACATATTATGTAAATGTCCCGACTTCTCTCTATGTTTGTACATTTCTCCTTTATCACACTGTTATCCTGTCACAGTGTTTTCATTGTATACGGCCTACCCATCATGTAAATCTTGTACAGAGTACAAATGTATCATGTAAATGGTTCCCATTTCTCCCCATGTATGTACACATTTCTCCAATTACCACAATGTTATCATGTCACGATGTTTTCAAAGTATACGGCCTACATACCATGCACAAGTTCCCCGTTTCTCACCCTGTATGTACATGTGTCCACATTTCTCCAATTACCACAAGGTTATCATGTCACGATGTTTTCAAAGTATACAGCCTGTAAAAGTTCCCCCTTTCTCATCATGTATGTACATTTCTCCTTTTACCACAATGTTATCCCGACACGATGTTTTCAAAGTGTACGGCCTATGTATTAGTGAAAACTCGTTTTGCCCGATGTTTTCAACTTCACTGAATAATTGTTGTGATTTCTGATAAGTTTTTCAAAGTCGTATCATGTTTTATTGTATACTTTGTTTTTTAATCTGCAGCACATGTTTGAAAAAAGGTGGAAAAGGGATGATCAATGCCTTGTTTTTCCCCAATGTTTTCTACTTCATTGAAGAATCACTTTTATTTGATATGTTTTTAGAATTAATATTCGTGATTACTTGTTTTACCCCAATATTTTAAATTCATAGAATAATTGGTGTGGTATCTGATTAGTTTTTCAAAGTCATCCTCAACTATTTATAACACATCAAGATCGTTTTGCCCGATGTTTTCAACTTTACTGAATAATTGTTGTGATTTCTGATAAGTTTTTCAAAGTCGAATCATGTTTTAATTGTATACTTTGTTTTTTAATCTGCAGCACATGTTTGAAAAAAAGGTGGAAAAGGGATGATCAATGCCTTGTTTTTCCCCAATGTTTTCTACTTCATTGAAGAATCACTTTTATTTGATATGTTTTTAGAATTAATATTCGTGAATACTTGTTTTACCCCAATGTTTTAAATTCATAGAATAATTGGTGTGGTATCTGATTAGTTTTTCAAAGTCATCCTCAACTATTTATAACACATCAAGATCGTTTATTTAATCATTATTTAAAGATAATTAAATAGCCAATCAAATTTTTTATTATTTAAACATGACTGTTAATAGGGTAAAATAAAAGTGGGGTCGAAATCACTTACGACACTGGGGTCTAAAATATTTGGGGTCGAAATCACTGGCTACCATATGATGTTATGAAGCGTTGTTAAAAGTAAGTTCGTGTCAATTATACAGTGTTATACTATTCAATTAAATAAAAAGTATTTGTACATATTGAAAACAATCTAGTCCACATTGGAATTATATTACGTTTTGATTTCATAGATTGGGTGTAATAATTCGACGATAGGTCAGTCCTCGAATTGACCTAGTTCGTTTACTGCGTATCGGTGTTGTTTACAAAAGAAAGCGTGCGGCGTAGGAATATTCATAAGATACTGTTTACTGCAGAATCATTTGTATTTCTCAAAATAAAACTTATTTAAAAAAACAAACCAGTGTCTACATCAAACTGGTTGTAATGAAAACACTTTAAGTATGAGTTTACGTTGATTTTTGCGAACTATCTTGAGTAGCGTATGTATGAAAAGATCATATAGTTTATAGAGAGGATGTGTGTTGTTGGGCATATTCCATCAGCCTGTGCAATCCCATAGGAAGAAGATTATTATTACATAATAATCACCTTCCAAAAACCAGTTGGTACGAATCGTTCATCTCGAACGAAACATGAAAAACCGGGTACGAATCCAATGAATTTTAGAAATCGGATTAACTCGTGAAAACAGCGAAGTATTCATAGCGGAAGGAATTTAATTACTCTATGGGAACCGATGACACCTTGTCGTCTATTAGATAAGAATGACCAAAATCGCCAAGCGATGACATGCTGCATTTACAAATAATAGAATGGGTCACGTTACGGCCATGCGTATTGCATAGTTGGGTTAACGTTGTTTTTACAGTTTCTAGAATTATAGTGTTATATGTAGTAACTAAAATGAATCATCATTGATTACCCATTTAATTAAAAATCTCAATATCGTAAATAGGCAAAAACATCGTCAGAAACTTCTTTCTGAGCTTTGATGAATCGGGTCGTAAACCAAACTATAAAAGAAAGCGTAGCCTAGGCAGTTAAGCGAAAGTTATTAAATAGCCATTTCATGTGTCTAAATTTTTGTAATAACGGTAGAAGACATACGTATTCTGTATCTTGGTGTTTCTTAAATCATTTTATACAATTGATTTATTCATAAAGGTTGTTTTTTCCAAACATATAACAGAGTTTTCTTAACAATAATAATGTTGCTTGCTCCCTTTTCGATTACGTCACCCCATGGTACAAAATTAAAACCTATCTCATACTGACGCCGCGCTTCCACGCGGCGTCAATGATACAGTTGACATTCGACACCTGACTGACCTCCATCTATTGTTTTACGGTTGTGACGATGGAAATAAAGACGAACGTGTTCATTGAAAATAAACCTGTAAATGCCGTCCTCAACAATGCTCTCTACACCTTTCCCACATGTAGATGCATTTGGTATATATAAGCAGAGAACACGTATCTACGTATTGTAAACTGCTGATAGTTATATTGTCAACAGTATTATCTTCAGTATAACATACAGGTATGTTGTATAGAAAGGTTTGAGCGGTAGTATTGATATATCTCTGGAAGAACTCGTGGTCCTCTTCCCATTTTGATATGATACAGTTGACATTTGTCGCCTGACTGGTTATTGTCAGGTTTTGATAAGACAAGTAACATGGAACATGGACTATACCGTTCTTGTTTAAATACTTGACCATGACATGACAGCTGATCAACCGATCAACCTAAATGTTTTGTTTTGGAAGGGTAAGTTTTTGATAATGTGTTATACGAATCAAAGCGCCAATGGCACTGTAGTGGCGATCGTATAGAAAATCCTGCAAGCAGTATATCGGTGTAGGGCTTGCGATGACTCTGGTGCGGGTAAATTTGAGATGTATCAACCCTGCATCTTTTGACAGTAGAATAATGTTAGTTTGCCAGAATGTTGTCTTGGTGATTTTTTAGTTACGTTCTGAAATTGGTCATGATGTGTTCAAAATTAGGCCATTCCAAATTCGATAGACTACCGTTTTAGCTCATTAGAATGGCTATTTGTAATCTAAATTGTTCGGGTAATCACATGTTCATCACCAGGTCGCTAGCCATATTAAGATAAAATACTTTTTACACTTTAGAAATGACTAAATTATCAAGAAAGGAGAGAATACAGAATCCATTATTTTGGTCTTTGTTTCAATGATGTCCGATATTAAACAGGTCTGTTCAATTTAGTCCCTTCACATTGCATGATTGGGGGTTGTCAGAGACATATAAACACTGAGGTTGTTAAACTGCTTCGAATAATGTAAGTGCAAAAACAAACACAAAACATGCTCAAAAAGCACAATTTCACTATTTGCCAAACTGTTCAATTTATAACAATATATGCGCATATATTATAATGCTCGATCTCCAAACTAAATTAGGCTACACTTTCAGCATCGATTGCTAGTTGACTCTAGAACGTGCAGACGTGTATACATAACGTGTGTACACACACACTGACATCGTGTGTCCTTTAAACCTTTGTAAACCAGGATTATCATCTAGACGCTTTCATATATTTAAACACCTACACAATAAAGCATTTATAATATTGAGAGTTACTTGCAAGGCAATGATATTTATTATCTGCCCAATAATGACGAAGATAATATTTACATATTTTAACTCTATGTAGATAATGTCTCGATAAAACTCAAATATTAGTAACAATCCGGTACCAAAGTAGCACTGACATAATTATTATTAATCACGTCTCTGCATCAATGATGGAACTATAACGGATGTGAGTAAATTAGTTTGCAGTAAGGAAAAAAAATATCAACCGATTGTTCAAAACCGACTATGTAAATATCTTTCGTTGTTGTTGTTTCTGTTAGCATTGTGGCGATTGTCAAACCAATCGCTACAAAAACTACATTATAAAACCACCAAATACAAACAACAACAAATGTGATAAATGGTACGTTTCAAAATACCGGCCAATAGTATACACGTTTACCCTTTTTGTTACAAATTTATTTCATTGTCCACCAGGTCATAAACCCATATGACACTTATAAGGAGTCAAGACAACAGAGAAACATACAAAAAAAAAACATAGAAATATCTCACATACATGTATACAAGTGCCCATAATATCTATATTTCATGTTCATTTCAAACAAGCATATTCCTCACACAGCTTTTCATGAATGAACAAATAGAACTGCAAATTCCATCACAACTTATCCTGAAAGCTTATAAATGGAGATATCTTAAATTGTAAAATACCCATTCGATTGATTGTTGTATTACCTCATACGTGTATGCTGTACTTTTGGACGAAGACCTACATTGTTTTTAATCCGTGAATAACAACTAAAATTGTAAGCTAATCAGAGTCTCCAACAACTATCAGGGGATGTCTAAATCTTAAATGGGACTTTTTTCGTCAGACATTTAAAACTTCCTGATTTACAACGTAATCTGTGTAAATAGGATTTACCAGTATTATCCATTTTGCAATTAAAAGCGTTTTCAATAGAACTTCATTCAAATGAGTTGTAACTAGATATAATAGCCTGTAGCTGAAAGAAAACAAAACACGTATTGAAATCGCGCCAAACCACGCGAGACCTTCACCCGGATGTTATGTATTAAATGACGATAACGACGAGCCGTTCCACAGAAAGAATGACATTTAGTTATTAACTCTGTTGAAAGGAGAAAGTGCTCATAGCCGGCAATTTCTACTTTTGCCTAAATGTTTAATACCTATTTCAGTAATCATACTTTCAAAAATAGAGATTTTCCATATTTTGGCCTTGATGTTTTCACATGTCGTCTGCTGCAGAGCAGAATCTATGTTGATGCTTGATCTTGATGTACAGTGGTTGCAAAAATCCGTGCTTGATCTTGATTTACAGTGGTCGCCAAAATCCGTGGTTGGTCTTGATTGACAGTGGTCGCAAATACACCTGGTTGGTCTTGAAATACAATGGTCATAATTACCCGTGGTTGGTCTTAATTTGCAATGGTCGCAAATACCCGTGATTGGTCTTGATTGACAGTGGTCACATTTACCCGTGATTGGTCTTGATTTACAGTGGTTGCAAAAACCTTGGTTGTTTTTTATTTACAGTGGTCGCAAATACTCGTAGTTTGTTTTGATTGACAGTGATCGCAAATACCCTGAGTTGGTCTTAATTTACAGTAGTCGCAAATACCCCTGCTTGGTCTTGATTAACAGTGGTCGAAAATACCCGGGGTTGATATTATTTACAGTGTTCGCGAATATCTGCAGTTGGTCTTAATTAAAAGTGGTCGCAAATATCCGGGGTTGATCTTAATTTACAGTGTTTGCAAATACCTATGGTTGCTCTTGATTTACAGTGGTCGCATATACCCGGGGTTGATCTTACTTGACAGTGGTCGCAAAAACTCATACTTGATCTTAATTGACAGTGGTCGCAAATACTCCTGATTGTTCTTGATTTTCAGTGGTCGCAAAACCCCGGGGCTGATATTAATTGACAGTTGCTGAAAATACCCGTAATTGTTTTAATTGCAAGTGGACGCTAATACCCGGGGTTGATCTTACTTGACGTCGCAAATACTCGTGGTTGGTTTTACAAAAGCACGGCTCCTATATTCTTAATTCTATTCAAATCGTATATCAAGTTTATATATCAAGGCCCGATAGCGAGCAAAATATGACATCATTTACTCTTCTTATTACACTTAGCGCGACTAAACTTTAACAACATTTGCATATAAAGCACATGTTATACACGATTTATAACTACATTTGCGAACAATGTAGGTCAAGTTCAGCCTGCACATTCGTCAATATTTCGAACCCAAAAATTCATACACCTGTTATAACTTGTAAAGCACCAGAAGCTGCAGGCATCGAACGGGACAAGGTTTTAGATAGCAATTATCTTAGGTTCTTAAAAAAGAATTTAACATAAGTGGTGATGAAACCGTTTACGTGCAAATAACGGAACAAGCTATAAGGTTGCGAGTAGCGCAGACTGATCTGTATCCGCGCTGGTAGAAAATTCCATTTAGTTGGTTTACGCATGGAGTGACCAAAACGGTATCGCACATTCTTACGTCTTGTGTCTTTATGCGTTAAGGGTCATATCTTTTAAGTCATTTAAATATATAGTTGTGTAAAATGATCGATATTGGAAAAGTTGTTTAACATGGTGAATGAATATGCGTCTTTTGTAAACGTTTTCTGCACATGGTCATTTAATGTTTTATGTCAACATTAAATGCCTTGTATGCGGGAACTCTATGAAAGGAAACGAAATCTTAACTGTTATAGAATATTCACAGGTCAGACTGAAGTGACAGGTGCTTTCTTTCTCCATGTTGTTCATTGTCGACTGCCTTTGCAAGGATACATATAGGGATATCTGTGTATGCATGAAGGATCCACAATTTGTTCTGTGGCAATCCGTACCGATCCTGGATAATCCGTGACAATCACCATGATGTAATTACTACTCGGTCCTTTCTATGTGTATAATGATATCGATTATCAATATCTTAAAAATAAATGTATAAACCGTGTAAATTAACCTGTATTGAATTGTTGAATACATAACAAAGTCAGTTTAACATTCACTGATCTATCCATCACGTGACTGCAATTATTCAATGTACGTTCAATGTAACGCATTCACAATAGCGACTGCAAGTATCTACTGTACATGCAATGTAAGACCTTTACAAATAAGGATTGATTCTTATGTTTCGTGCGTCCATGCAGTATGAACGCTCGGCCGCGATTTTGCAAAGCTATGAAGCGCGCTAGCGCTTCATGGATAATTTGCAAATTCGCGGCGGAGCGTTCATACTGCAAGAACTCACGAAAATTAAGAATCAATCCTTATATTTACATTTCCCCCTTTTTATTACTTTATTTTTATCGACCTTAAAGTGTTCGCGAACAAGTTTTTAATAACAATAAAGAAATATAACCTTCTATTAAATGAATAGCTGATATTTATAACGTCGTATATCATTGGTTAATGACGTCGCGCTAATCCAATCGGAGTGCAATATTGAAATAAACAATGACGTCATAATCCCTACAGAGGTTATGAAAGGTCGACCGGTTCATGCAAAATGAACTCATATTTTATTGTACAGAAAATCAAGTGCGATTGTAAATGTTAGTGTATGATGTATATTTCAGTGCTGACAATGGATCTAAGTTTGAACAAGCTGCTATTCGTCATCCTGGCGTGCAAGTTTGGTAAGTTAAATACGTATAGGTTATCAAAACTAATATATATCGCTCTTCATTAGCCTGTACAGACGTACATTATCCATAGAACCTTTACCGTTTGCAGGTTTCACTGCCATAGTCCTTTATATAATGTTCGTTATGTAAATGAAACAAAAATATTTCTGCCGAATGTGGTCCAAGTATATATGATACAAACGATTGTTTTGATCAATAATTATTTAGGGTAGAATATGTTTAATGGGTTCCATGATTTTCGTATGAAGTTGTTACAGATCGGTATTGTTCGTGAGCTTGAAATGACTGACAAGTCCAGAAAGAATGCCAATCTCTTACGACCTTGGACGTCAAGTACAGAGCCTACATAAGCGGTGCTTTCCAAATACAATCCTTGAAATTCTCCATTATCTTGAAAGAGACCTGCTACCTCTAAATCCATGCTACCTGATCTAAAGGGATACTGCTTTACAGAAGTTTCTTAACACCAACTTAGGACTTATCGGCGAACAGTGCAGAGTCAGGGCAGACTGTGTGGATACGCTTGCTTAATTGGATATATACTGGTTGAAATGCCTTACGGTTGGATTCCGCAGAGCTTGGATTAAACAATGTTAGCAAATACCTAAATACGTAATACGGAGTCCATTAGATGTGTTCTTAAATAAGTTATATAGCGATTTTACTGCATATGACGATGTATATGTGAGATGTGTCGTTGCTCGTTTAAGTTTATTTCCCCTTAATTAACGACATACGACATACATGTACAAGTACTTGGAAATATATTAACAATACGCATTTTGCAAGTATTTTAATTTCAAGCGAAATAATTGGTAAGTTTTATCATTGTGAGTAATAGAAAACTGTTGGTTGCATTATTCATATACTGAAGGGATAATACATCCAACATGATATGTTGGCTGATTAATTGTTAATAAACAAGTTATTTGTTTTTGGTTATCCATTTTCATGATTAAAAAACAAAAAATCCTTTTCCCCAAGTTGGTATATGTACCGAATACCGACTATATAGGTATGTCAGGGACATATATCTTATCACCGTCGGACACCCACGGTTATTGATGCCGCCATGCTCATATATCACCCGTGGGATTTTCACTGCCGTTTCGTTTTAACAGATAGCCATTATTGTTTCTGATTGGATGCAGTACTATGTAGTATTGCGCAAAATAGCCAATCAGATCCATCGTAATAATATTTTATAGGTTCACTTAAAAAATGGCGTTCTCATCTTAAATTGACTTTACCTTGGCGTGTGAAATGTTTAAATGGACAAGTTACGTGAGTTCCAGAGAGATACAGTTCGTGTATTGATAAGAAAAATATATATTTTGTTATCAGCAAATAAAGGCGATTGGAACATTTTGTGTAATCAGATATTACGTGTTATGTGTACGCAATAGGAGAGATTACATGTAAGCGGTCCGGTTAGCTCAGTTGGTAGAGTCCTCGACCCCAAAGCGAGATGACCCGGGTCCGAGCCCCTGACTGGCTGCATGTTTTTCTTTCCCTGTCGCATGACTCTTCTTCAATTATGATATTAAGATCAGTAAATATGAACTCGTACTGCACCTTGTTGATTTCAAACTTCGGTAATGTTTAGTAATTAAAGACAGAACGCACATTTACGATCCGTGGGCGCAACCAGTTTTCCTTTCGTCTCCACGTAGCAGAGTATCGGAAATGTAAACGTCAAATATATTGGTGTATGTGTGTATTCTATTCGATTCTATCAAGACGGCGAAATGAAAATGGACAACCAAATACGCTGCTTTCGGAATTTTTCGAATAATATCATGGGTAAGTTTCCAGTACTTAAGGTCCATGTATCCTGACACAAGCCAGACAGTCGTAATGCTAACCCAGCAACTCTGAGCACCAAAGAGAGCAGCCATTACTACCATTTGTAAATTATTTGGTATGACCCGGCTGGGGATCGAACCCAAGACCTCCCGCAGCCGAGGCGGAAGCTCTACCTTTGATATATTATCTACGTTCCTGGTTTGTATAATAAATGTAAAACTTTGTTTTATAAACACTTTTGATCGACTACTGTCTAATCATATCAACCAGTATAGTCAATCCGGATTATACTTATAAACCGAGTAACGTTTATCGTACAATATATATACATAAGCAATAATTGCTTTCAGGTGGAAGCCATTCGGCAATATTGTCAAGAAACAAAGCAGTAAAAGCCATTAACGACTATTACGACTGGGCACCAGCGCGAATGGTGGATGGTGATCTTAGAACAGACGCTGGTACTTGTTTCTGTTGTTCTATAACTCCTAATGAATTGAACCCCTGGTACGAACTGGACCTTGGTAAAAGTCATAGGATAAACAAGATTGATGTCATAGGGAGAATCGAAGGGAAAACAATCAATCGTAAGTGTTATTTTGTTAAGGCCCCGCGCACAAAGTGTGGCGTGGAGAATACTTCAATCATCGTGTTGATTGGTTGGTCAGTCAGTATGACATATGCATTTGCGAAGTAAACGACTCATCCAATGTTAATGAAAAACGATAGAAATATGCATGCTATCATTTTATAATTTCATGCGTTCTAGATTCATCATCCTATTTATCTTAACCGAAACGCTTAAAGGGATAGTAAGACACACATGATGACAGTTGTAGTTTATATCACTTTGAAATGTCTATTCCATATGGAATAACTTCTTAAAACATATGTCTTTTCACTGCTGTAGTAACATTCTGTTTTAATTTTGGCCGAAGGCATCCTACAGGACATTTTGAATATTGTATCATTTTTATGAAGAATGTCCAGTGACCGAATATGATAGAAATCGCTTAAGTTTCATGTACTCGTATTCAAATTTTGGATACCTTTATTTCATACGTTACAATTTATTGCAAATGTGAACAAATTAATAACACGAAATACAGATATTAAGTTGTCACAATAAACATACATGTATAGCTTTCTTTCAAATTAAATACAGTGTGATATTACTTGTGCAACGTGTACAGGGTCCTTCACGGAGTTAAGTCATCACGGGTCACCCGTCCTGGCACTAACCCCGATGTACGTTTCTTCTCTTTGTGAAAAAGCAAACCAACATCGCTATAAAAGCCGGCTTCTATAGCAAGGCCGTACAAATGGTATTCCGATTAAATTTCTCTCACTTCGACCCGAAGTCACACAATTACACACAAGTAGTATACCAGAGCTGGGTCTATGTAACATCACTGGGAACTAGCAGGGTCCGGCGATTATGGTGATGTCACCCCAAAATCTCACCGCTTCCACCATTTGTAACGTGTATCGCGTAGTTCATGGAATTAAGCCACCGCATGTCACCCATCAGGGCACTAACCGCGATGTATGTTTATTCACTTTGTGAAAAGTCAAAGTACTGAAAGTATTGAAGGTAGAATTGCGATCGTTAATATTTATCTAAAAAAATCACTACCATGACAACCAAGAAATGATGCAATGGCTAGAATGAAATGTTTCCAAGATCTTAATTTCTTGTCGGTCTTGTGATAATTAAAATTGACCGCAAATTGCACAAATGCTCTATTCTGATTACTTTCTGACCGTCGTCTGTAGCCGTTGACTTTAAGTTTGAAACAGCATCTGCAAAGGAATGTTTATTTGGTGGTCCTCTTTCGAAGTTGTACAAAGATTTAATTATAAGAAATTTGGTTGCTGCGGCATCAGAAAAGGAGTAAAAGTGCCAATCTTTAAAATTATTCTTCTCTATATCTGCATGTCCGATTCCAATATCTAGTTAAAAATGATCCTTACACAAATTGTTCAAGCCATACTGATTGGTTGAAAAACATGGCAGCCAGGCGACATCAGAAAAGAGGCAATATGAAACAAAAATCTTTTTCATCAGGGCCTCCGCTGTCGGTCGCCAAAGTTGCCAAATGTGAAAAACAAATCCAAGTGGCGAAAGAAAAAAAGAATTTAAGAAAACGGTTGCGAAAGAAAATTCTCGGCAAATTGAGCCGCCATTTTTTTTTTATATAAAAGCTCTAAGCTTTGTATTTTTCAATGACTCAAAGAAGCTATCGATTTGTTTTCTCTGTGTATAGCTTATCGCGATAACATTATGAAAGTGATTTTAAGAAATTTGTATAGAAATCTAACTTAAATTCTCTACTCAATTTCTTCAAGCCATTTTAATTGTTTACAAAATTCAACTAAACTTCATAGGAATGTTCCTTTGTTGGTCCTCTTTCAAAATCGTTGAAAGACTCTATTCTTTGTAGAACTTTGGTTGCTGTGGCATCAGAAAATGAGAAAAAATTACAAAAGTTTTAATTTCTTCTTCTCCAGAATCCGCTTGTCCGATTCCAAGATAATCTAAGACATTTCTACCACATTATGTTTTGCATTTTTCAAAAAGTTAAGAAACAGTAATACTGCTTGTTCATTTTTATATAGCAAACACATTATTTACGACGATTATAACAATCTATATAATCAAAGCACTGCAGTGATGACGGCCTGGGGGCTGCTGGAAGGTTGGAGAAGTAAGGGAAATGTGAAAGGAAATAACAATTGCAGCTTATGTTAATGTATTTATTGTCAAGAAGTTGAAAGATCATGTCAAGAATAGTAAATGTTATTAAACTGCCAATTTAAAAACAGAAGGACCTTGTTCGCACTATATCGCTCACCTGAGTGCAAGAGCTCATCAGTATACACATTTAAGACATGCAGAATCAAAGGGAAATTTGACAGCAGATTTAGGCAGATTATTTTGAAGTTTCTGCATTATTATATAGGGAAATATGTCAATGTTAAATCACATTCCATCAAGTTGAAATAATTCTCTAAACCATGTACTAGACTGGAAGAAAGTGTTTGAAATATGCAAAACTCATCAAACAATTATTCTGACAAAGATTCAAAATGCAACATCGAGTGTGCTATCAATATTTTCCTTCATTTGGCTTAGAGACCTATTTTTGTTTACCCGATATGACCCTTATTCGAACATGGACTAGATAGTATTAAGATAAACATTTTGACCAAATTTTAAAAGAAATGGACTCGACAGTGTTGGCAAGATTTTCCTTCAATTTGCCCTAGTGAACTAGTTTTTTAACAAACATTACCAATATTCAAACTTGGCCTACATATCACCAAGAAAAACATTATGATACAGTTTCAACATGCTCAAGTTAAAAATGCAGCTTCCAGTATGTTAACAGCATTTCCCTTCAATTTGGCCTAGTGACCTAGTTTCTGACCCAATATGACCCATATTCGAACTTGATTTAGATATCATTAAGACAAGCATTCTAACGAAAATGCCGTTGAAACCTCCACATCACTTGCGAGCACCTGCACAGCACGATTGAGGGAGAGTTTGTGTTTGCACGCTACCTCTACAACTTAGTTATTGGTGCATCGGTGGCTGAAGAGGAGAGGTCTCATTCCCTTTACTGCCACTCCCCCTCTCTTGAGGGTACTGCCCTCTTCTTCTCCTTCAGTCCTCTCTTCTTTTATAGGGCTTCTTGTAGTGCATTACTCTGACATTTTTGTGATAAACTGTGTGTTAAATTGCTACCTTCTGTGAAGAGCGCGATTGGAATCTTAATTAATGACCTGGCTTTTATAACCTGCGAGACACATTTGATGGTCGGCCAGATTCCCCGGTCAATGTCTGCCCGATGTCCGGCCGGGCTCTGAGCGGCGAATTTGGCCAGGCGCTTGCCAGACATGTATGGTGTCGTGTGGGGGGGGGGGGGGGGGGGAGTCGGGCACGGGCCCTATGGACCCCCGCTAAATCCGCCACTACATTTGCCAAGCTTTTACTTTGTTTACCATTCATTTTTCGACGCACGGGCCCTACGGCCCCCGGTTAATCCGTCTCTGTATATTTCACGTGTCTTCTTTCGTGGGGTGGGGGAGTCGGGCACTGGCCTTATTGGCCCCCGCTAAATCCGCCACTACATTTGTCACGCTTTTTCTTTGTTTACCATTCATTTTCCGACGCACGGGCCTCGTGCGTCTCGGCGCATTAATTTCTAAAACATTTCTTAAACTTATATTGGAGTACTCACGCCTTAAGTCTTTCACAATAAGTTCCCTTTAGATCTTCGCTCAATGTTCAAAGGGAAAATAACCTAAGCAATACTGAAGTGCTGGCAAAATATAAGATTTGACATCATACTGAAAACGAAACACTGGCCCAAAACGAAACTGTGGTTTAAGTACAGAACGGGACGTATACCATCATCAAATGTTTATGCCACTTGCCAAAAAAATACAGCCAAGCCATCAATGCCAGTTTTGCAGAAAGCTTGTAATGATCAGGCCAACCATAAAAAAGGCACCAGTACGTTATCCAGTCCTATTATTGCTTTGGGGAGGACAGAACATGTTGCAAAATCGGTCTTTGTGTCTAAAGGGAGGACAAACCACCAGAGAATTGTTTTGAAAATACAAGGATGTGTGACAAATAGATATTATCTTTAGTCTGACATAAGTATTCCATGTAGGTGAGGATGCTTACAGATAAAGTGCCTATACGACATTAAAGATGAGAAAAAAATTAACTTGACATATATGAAACAGATAATGGTGTAACAAAACAAATGCAATGTACGAGGGGTGATCCAAAGGTATTCGGACTTTCTTAGAAATGTTGAATATGTTGATACACAATGTTGTAATGCATCCGTATGTATAATTGCATATGCTCTATGTTATGGTGACTTGATATTTTGAATATTGTGATAGTTGTAGTTATGTAGTCATTGTCATAGAATCTAGATGAAGAATATTTGGGCCGCACTCTAATTTCACAATCAAGTACCAATTTAAACTGTGTTTATCTCGAATATAAATCGACAGAAGATAACAAAAATTCAAATAGCATTATTTTTGTCTAATATTGTTTTACCGTTGTTCCATGAATACTATCAGAATAGTAAAGTTCCTAAGCAATGTGCAAGAACGTCACATACACAATGACTTCAAATGAAATATTCTAGATAGTAAAATTAAATTACAACGTAGACAAAACCAAAATAATGAAAATTCAGTTGAGTTGTATGGAAGGGTATTAACGCATAAATTGCATCTTTCCTTCGTACATTACAACTTGCATTCGTACATTCACATCTTGCATTCGTACATTCACATCTTGCTTTGTGACATTCACATCTTGCTTTGTGACTTGCACATCATGCTTTGTACATCTTGCGTTGTGACATGCACATCTTGCTTTGTACATCTTGCGTTGTGGCTTGCACATCATGCTTTGTACATCTTGCGTTGTGACATGCACATCTTGCTTTGTACATCTTACGTTGTGACATGCACATCTTGCTTTGTACATCTTGCGTTGTGACATGCACATCTTGCTTTGTGACATTCGCATCTTGCTTTGTGACTTGCACATCATGCTTTGTACATCTTGCGTTTTGACATGCACATCTTGCTGTGTACATCTTGCTTAGTGACATGCACATCTTGCTTTATGTCTTGCTATGTGATATGCACATATTGCAATAAATATTGTCTGTTATTCTCGTTATTTAACAGAAGGCATAATACGATGCGACACCTGGTGTAATAATAACGCGACAACCAAATTATGCTAACAAGTGGCGCTACGTGTGTGTTGTCGCCAATTTCCGTAAATGACTCTCAAATATACTTTGAAGATACACATAAGTTGCGTCCCTTTATAATAAATTTTCGAAGGATCGAAGGTTAGTACACAATATGAAAAACTATATAGTAACGCTTTTTATAGAAAATTCATATATAGGCCTAATGTATTATGCATATAAAGCATATAACTATACGCAGATGTTCCTTAGGAGACCCTCTACCAAGATTGTTCAAATTTGGTGGATCCGTGAAAAAACATGGCTGCCAAGGGCGGGGCTAGTTTTCCTTATATGTCTATAGTGAAAACTTAAAAAATCTTCTTCCCCAAAACTATTGGTTGTATTTCAAAATATTTTGGCGTAGATGTTCCTTAGGAGACCCTCTACCAAGATTGTTCAAATTGTTTGGATCCGTGAAAAAGCATGGCTGCCAAGGGCGGGGCTAGTTTTCCTTATATGTCTATAGTGAATCTTCTTCCCCAAAACTATTGGTTATATTTCAAAATATTTTGGCGCAGATGTTCCTTGGGAGACCCTCTACCAAGATTGTTCAAATTTTTTGGATCCGTGAAAAAACATGGCTGCTAAGGGCAGGGCTAGTTTTCCTTATATGTCTAAATTGAAAACTTAAAAAATCTTCTCCTTCAAAACAACTGGCTGAATTTCAAAATGTTTTGGCATAGATGTTCCTCTACCAAGATTGTTCAAATTATTTGGATCCGTAAAAAAACATGGCTGCCAGGGGCCGGGCTAGTTTTTCTATATTTATATTCATTAATGCAATTCTACTAATGAATAAAATCAACTAGCCCTAAGGTGAGCGATCCAGGGCCATCATGGCCCTCTTGTTTTTCAAGTTATCACCTGGACATGCTTTGATCTACCGACAGATGGGCGGCTGACCTACAAGTGCAAAACAATATAAGCCCTCTAATTCAAAGGAGGCCATAATGAGTAAATTTTGTTATATGTTTTTTATGTTCTGTTCTATGACATGTTCTATTATTTGTTTACAGTTAGACGATGAATCGCCTATCTGGCGAAGAATTTGAAATAAGGCTAAAACATTAAATAAATGCATCATGCCATCAAGCGAAATGTTCAAGGACGATCCTAATGTCAGATAACCGAATATTATATTGAATGTATGAACGCAAAATGTAAATGTACGGAAGCAAGATGTGCATGTCACAACGCAAGATGTACAAAGCATGATGTGCAAGTCACAAAGCAAGATGTGAATGTCACAAAGCAAGATGTGCATGTCACAACGCAAGATGTACAAAGCAAGATGTGCATGTCACAACGCAAGATGTACAAAGCAGGATGTGCAAGTCACAACGCAAGATGTGAATGTCACAAAGCAAGATGTGAATGTCACAAAGCAAGATGTGCATGTCACAACGCAAGATGTACAAAGCAAGATGTGCATGTCACAACGCAAGATGTACAAAGCATGATGTGCAAGTCACAACGCAAGATGTGAATGTCACAAAGCAAGATGTGAATGTACGAATGCAAGATGTAAATGTACGAATGCAAGTTGTAATGTACGAAGGAAAGATGCAATTTATGCGTTAATACCCTTCCATAGAGTTGCCCATGAGTCATGTGGTCACAGCAGATGCATACAGAACAGTTGTTCATGGTTGGAAAAGAGTCATAAATGTAAAACTCCTGCCAACTTACAAAAGAACCAGTTCTGACGTTGATTTGAACCGTGCAAATTGAGTTTAACACCATAATATATGTCATCTGTTACACACCATATTTAGCGCATTTCGGTGAACAATGGTTCCATTGCTACAGGGATTATTGATGCAAAAAGTTGTTTCGCCTCAAATTGTGACGTCAGAATGACGTTACTACAGTGGACCGCCTCATGGTATTATCAATATTAATAATCCCACATTATTGTTTTTCGTGAACCAATTATTCATATATTTGCCATATATGAAAGAGAAATATGGAATTTTGAGAACACCAGGTTCATTTTCTAAACAATTCATTTAGGT
Organism: Serripes groenlandicus; assembly: GCA_031761405.1. Lineage (NCBI taxonomy): Eukaryota > Metazoa > Mollusca > Bivalvia > Cardiida > Cardiidae > Serripes > Serripes groenlandicus. The sequence continues at coordinate 592,143 of JASEVX010000081.1, forward strand.
CGAAAGTATGGCAAAAGTCCGAATAATTTGTTGGATGACCCCTCGTATGTCTAACACAAACAATATTGATCGTCAAGTCTGAAAGAATCTTTCGCTCTTGAAAAAATGTGCAGAAGTATGCGTACGAAATCCGGTGACTTTCAAACTCACGCCAATGAAGCAAACATATTTGGAATAAAATATATAGTTATAAACCTTTTAAACACAACCAATATGCATTAGAAGATATATGGGGATAATTATGGAACATCTCTTTACATGAATGATTATTGGATATAGTGGCAAGTTATATTATAAGCAAATACTCATTTTGCCACAATGTTTTGACAAAAGCAGAACTTGCTCATATTGCTCCTGTTGCAATAGTGTTTTAAACTGTATTAAAAAAATACTGTCATTGATAGATATTTCCCTTACAGCCTTTGTTTGCAAAGTCTTTTTATATGTGAAAAAGGGATCATTATATTTTATGGTACACTGTTCTAAATTGAAACAGTTGTTGACAAAGGCGTGTATGTTTTTTTAAACATTTTCAATGACGTAACTCGATTTTAGACGACATAAGTAGCTTCAGTATATTTTGGTTCAAATTGATACAATGTTTCTGTTTGTGATACCTTGACAATTGAAAAAGAATGGGAAAGCAATGAAGATGGGATGAAAAGGGAAAGCAGATTATTAGATAATGTCGGTTAATAATATGTGTTATTTTCTAAACCAGTATCCCTTTAACAAGCTCCAGTAGATAAGGTGGTAGCGACTTGGGTTGTCAATCCAGGGGTTGTGAGTTTAATCCGATATCGGCACAATTTCTTTCCCGCCTTTGAAAAAAGTAAATGCGACAGGCGTCATTTAATTTCCAACCATTGGCTATCAATCTATGTGGAAAAGCAGACAGTTGCTCGTAAAGACTCGAGTTAACCAATTGGTAGGTGATTGGCTGCCCGATAAGTGTTTTTGGTTAAAAACGGGTTAAACCCCTATTATTACATAACATCTATGTTTTACGCCCGCTTAAGGGATACACAAACATTGCAAAACCCGGACGTAAACGGCGAGAAAACGTGTATAAACAGGGCGATTCTCGCGCGCACGTGCCGTTTCAGACCGTTTCAGACCGGTTAGATGTTTTACATATGCATACCCGGGCACCGTTAGTAAACAAAACATTGACGCTACATCTCCCAGCTACTGGCCGAAATTCGGCGATTTATGTCAGCTATTGTTTAAACATGATGGTATTATTCACAGTGTGATAGAAATAGATTATATGCAATAATAACGTTCATAATATGTCTAGATGAAATTTTAGGGTTTTGGAGCCAACTGACTAGCGATATGTAAAACATAAGTTGTTTATTTTATAACGTCGAATGTGTCAATCGTTATCGGGTCATGTTCATCAGTGGTTATCGTACATCTGAACGTTACAGCGGACTATATATTAGATGTTTGCTCTTATTTTATGCAATAATAGCGAAAATACACGTTTTCTCGGGCGTGAACATCTGCGGACGCCCTTCAAATATGTTTATGCCCTCGTGCTTTGCACTCGGGCATAAACACATTTTGCGGGCGTCCGCAGATGTTCACGCCCTCGAAAATGTGAATTATCCCCATGTCAATCTCTTATAACCAAATATATGTTGTTGATGTTCAGAAGATTCGAGAATGTCTTATACACCCCTGATCTAAGGCTGCGAGAAATTACAATCTCAAATTTATATTGACTGCATTTTTGTATTATATAACTATTATTTTATAAAGGATATGACTCTCTACTGATTATATTTTACACTGTAATGATGTAATTATATGATTATTCATGGGCCATCTGCTATTAAAACATAATAAAGGTTATCCTTTTGATAATTTCAAATTGGAAGTATAGTTTTTAGCTCCACTGGCTGAAAGCCAGTCAAGCTTATGGCATGGCGAATGGTCGTTATACGTCCGTGCGTGCGTTTCTGTAATCATTGGGTCAATTGGGATGAAACTTCATAGATAGCATTCTCTTAATGTCATGCGCTAAATTCCTTCCCTTTTCTTTAAAATCTATGTAATATTCTGGTTTCCATTGCAACCGAGTGTAAAGGTAAATAAATGTTCTCCTCCCAATTGATGCTTGGTTGTCCATCTATCAGATTTCTTCAATACATGTTGATTTGTAATAGAAACATTGCCGCCAGAGGGCTTGGCTGCTTTTCTTTATATGGCTTTAATGAAAACTTTAAATCTTCTTCTCCAAAAGTATGAAGCCGATTTTCAAGAAAGTTTTTAAAGAGTTCTTTAAGTGAACCTTTATCAGATTCCTTCAACTCATATTGTTTGATGAAGACAAACAGGGGGTGGGGCTAATTTGCCTTCTAAAGCTCTATCGAAAAACTACAAAACTTCTCCTCGAAAAGTATTTTGTAGAAATGATCCTTGTATGAGATTCCTCGAAGCCATGTTGATTTGTCGAAAAACATGGCGACCAGGGAAGTTCATGTGTTGCTCTTCTTTAAAAAGTGTTCAAATGATTCAATTCCATATGGAACATTTGTTAAGAAAGAGGGAAACATGCAAACTCTTTAGATCATCTTATAGTCCAAAAGTACGTGCCCGATTTGACTATTAATCTACATAAATTGTCCTTGGGGGACCCTCTACAAAGAATGTTAAAATAATTTCAATTCATAGAAAAACATGGCCTCCAGCCGATGGAGCTTGCTTTCCTTATATTCACAATAGCACTGGCCCGATGTGAAAATTATTCGGCGCAAATGTCCCTCTACTAATCATGTTGGAAATGTTCCGATCCAATTAAAGACATGTCGTCAGGGTCGGGGCTTCTTTTCCTTATACGTGTACATAGTGAAAACTTTAAAAATCTTCTCGATAAAAGATATATAACTAACTTTGAAATGAAAGGGCACACAAGTTTCTTCGGTGACCCTCTACAAATGTTGATGAAATTAGTTTGATCAGATAAAAAGCAAGGCAGCCAGAATGCGGGTCTTGTTTTCCTTTTAATGTTTTTGAAACGTGAAAACTTTGAAACCGTTTTTGTTCCGTGGGTCTCTACAAGGAGTGTTCACATTATTCCGATAGGTGATAAACGTGGCCACCATTGGGCGGGGCAGGCTTTTCTTATATGTAAAGAGTAAAAACTGAGAAAACTATTGAAGTCGATTTGTACAAATGGTAATAGGGTTTTCCCTAATTCGTACTCAGGATGTATAACGACTAACTCGCTGGTGTCAGGACAAATTGACCAGTTGTACTGGTAACATACCAAAGAAACTCCGTGCATTAACTAGAAAAAGAAAATGTGAATGAAAACAAGTGGTAATTAGCAGTATCATTATTATTTTATATTACCAGACTAAACGTATGTAGAAAAGTAAATAGTTTCCTGGGAAGTATGTTATGTACAATACTGGTGAGTGACAACAAGAACACATGTACAGGGCAATAGGCGTTTTTCATATACAAGTAATCAAAATACTATTGACAATGGCATGACAATCAATCAATCATATTAAGGCATTGGATGCATATGAATACATATTTGCTTTCAGCATGAATTGGCCTAGTTAGCAAAACTGAGATTTACGAGCACATGTTTCGCTGCTTTAGAAATTGTTTATCTTGATATACATTGTATTTTTGATACATGGAAAATGGGAAAAAAACACTATTTACTCCACTATTGTGCATTTCGTTTTTTGTTTACATAGTAACGACATCATGTAGAATATTATTGGACAACTTTTGGAAAACATATACATAATAGTATCAAGTGCATACAAAGGCTTTTGTTAAAACACCTTTTGAAACCATCTGAGCAAAGCTGGGGTGATCTGTTATGTTCAGTCTGTCCGTTTCCCGTCCGCTGTTAACGTTCAGATTGAAACAGCGAGAATAATTTCAACCAAAACTTACACAATTTCTACACTTTCAAAGTTGTTCGAATTTTTAAATAATATGTTCAACTTTGGTTGCTGTGTGTGTGGCATCAGACAGAGAGAAAAATGTCAGTTTGCTTGTTTCCATGATAAGTAAGTATAATTGTTATTTTTGAGACCCTCTACAAAAGCCTATTTATTTGCTTGAAAACATGGCTGTAAGGCGGAATCAGAAGAGGGGCAAAATGACAGAACTATATACTTACATAACTATGAAAGCACTGCGTCGCAGTAGTTAAAACGACACTAATTTGGATTTTTGTTTGCGGCAGTGTCGAATTAATGCTTTTCATAGCAATTAAAAGAAACCTTAAAAGTATTCTCTTCATTGTTGATTGGATGAATCACCATGCCGCCAATGTTTTGCCTGTCACCACTGGGCTAATTGCCATGCAACTTCATAGGTAGTATCCTCTCCAAAACCTGTTCTAACTTCCTTCATTTTGTTATCCATGCACAATTCTGGTTTCTATCTCAACCGAAAGAAAACATCTTTAAAAATCGTCTCCTCCAAAACTTGTTTAGCGATTTTCAAATATTTTTGTAGAAATGTTACTTGAGTGGCCCTCTGTCAGATTCATTCAAGCTATGTTGATTAGTAAAACCTTGGCCTTCAAGGGGCGGGTCTGTTTTGGCTTATATTGTCAAAGTTAAAACTTGAAAACAAATCTTCTTCTGCAAAGTATGAAACAAATGTTCAAGTTATATTATAGAAATAATTCTTCGGTGAACCTTATTATTTAAAGCCATGTTGATAGGTCGAAAACATGGCTGTCAAGGTGTGGTTGTTTTTGCATTGTATAGCAAAGTAAATTGAAAACTTTAAAAATGTTCTCCTCCGAGAGTATCCGATCGATTTTCATATAATGTTGTAGAAATGAGCATTTGATTCAGATTCCTTCAATCCTTGTTGATTGGTGGAAAAACATGGCATCCATGGGGCGGGCCTTATAAGGCTTTAAAGAAGACTTTAAACAAATTCTTCTCCGAAACTATTTGGTTGATTTTCAAATAAGTTTAAGAACTAATTTTGACTTAATTCCTTTAACCCATCTTGATTGTTAGAAAAACACGGCCTTCTTACGCCTCTTGTTTTCTGAAAAAATTGGTGTATACTTCTGATAATTTGATAACTATGAACAGGTCACATTTTCCACTAGATTTTCGCAAACCTTGCTCTGAAGATTGCTTGCAAAGTTGAGATGATATGTATTGAAATAGATTCATGGTACTAGTTGTGCAGCAGTCATTTATTCTCAAACCGAGTCTGCAACATTCCATACTTGTTTTGATCTCCTGCTTTAACTAGAGAGGTGGATGGCGCATGCGCCGTTGATACAAACAATACTTTTGATATATGAAGGGATATTAATATACCCCGTGCATATTCCCATGTAAAAAGCTGTTGATCAACGGTAATCAAGCATGTTTAATCCAACTATAAATTAGTTCTCATAGACACGTTATATATAGCTCTCCTAATCAAACTAAACCAAATGTAAGCTTCTACTCACCTTAAAAATATTCTGCATTTGAGTTTAAATGATGGTGTGTTTCTACCTGACTGCACTGACGACGTTAAATCGAGTTTACAGGCTACGTGCATGTACATGTGATGAAATGAAAGTGTTTGGTTATTTGTTTATTGTTAGAACTTATGTGACACGTTTGATCTTATATAATGCATGAGCCCCAATCCCTTTTGTTTTCGTATTTTTAAAGCTGACAGGTAACCCTTATCAGGGATATAAGTGTCAGCTGGATACATATAAATGTATTTAAGTGTTATAATTGAGAGCTGACATTTGTTGATATATATTTATCTAAAGATTGACATCAGTTGGTTTCCTTTCATCTAAAGAGCTAGTCGGAGAGCATCAAATTCATTTTTGCTACTTTTAACACAATTGAACGATTTTTCTTTAACAAAAACTAAGACAATTTCAGTAAATGTCATTTTAAGAGTTTCAAGACATTACTTTTGATCCATATAGGATGGTCGGAATCTTGAAAAAAATCCAAAGTGTTCAGGTCAAGTTTCCTGTAAAAATTACCTTATGGTAGTTTTAAATTGCGATATATGTGTTTTTATTCATGTGGGATGATTTATTATATTCTATAAAGTTATCCAACTATGGAAATATGCCATTTGTCGTGGGCTAGGCAAAATGTCTGGCATCAAATTCCCATGTACACTGACGTGTCTCTACATATGTGTGAGTAGCACTATAATGTACAACGATAGCATTACTTTTGAAGATGCATAGCTATAGCTTTATACATAGGAAAATCTTGTGTAGCCGTACTAGTCTAATTTTCATAACTCTTTATGTTATTCCGTAAATATTATATTACCAGAACACTTCCAGAACATGCAGATTATGTTCAGACAAGCAAGCGAAGGATTTACGGACAGTCCAGAGACGGCAATAACGGAAATTACTGCAAACGTTACGTATGTGTTACCAGTTCCAAAATATACCAGATATATCCTTTTAGTTCTTCGACATGTTACCCGACATTTCACAATTTGTGAGCTGACTGTTTACGGAGGTGAGGTTTTATTATTTATACATTTATTTAAAGGTAAATTTAACGTCTTGTTTAACAACATTTCCGATATATCACTGCGACCAGTTCATCTACATTTAAACACAGGCGACCGATTTTTATTTACAGCAAAAAATGCGGAGAATTACACAATACCTAATTTAAATACACAACAAGTCTCTCTATATTGTCTATGCGCTTTGATAAAAATTATCGTAATAGTAAATTGGCGAATACCGCACGTGTTACTATAAAAAAGCCCCTCTATACGTCCATACAGTGTTATAATAATGACAAGGTGTGCAACGGTGTTTTACCCCCTCGCTCGATTTGGGCTATAATTTCCGCAGAAAAACGTCTAAAAAGACCTGGTCCTAGGTAGAGACAGGTTCATAAATGATTTTTCTCGTGATCAACCACATCAATATTTGCCAACCGACAAATGCGCCGGCGCATTTAAGCTTAATGTTCATTATATTTGGAAATTTGGAGTTGTCCTTACCGCCATGCGCTGACGTCACCATTTGCAACATTCCGCAGCGACAGATTAATCAAACAATGATTTAAAACACGGATTAAAAATTATTTGTTATATACTTCTTTCGAAAACGTACAAATAAATACCGTATTTTTTATGAATAATATTATTTTTGGAATAAAATTGATTAAATACCAACCCCAACAAACATTTCTCTGGTACAATATTCTAAAAAAAGCGCATCATTTCGCGTTAAATATTCGCTTCAGAATGTGATTATTGTGACGTCAGCGCATGGCGGTAAGGACAACTGCAAATTTCCAAATATAATGAACATTAAGCTTAAAAACGACGGCGTATTTGTCGGTTGGAAAATATTGATGTGGTGGATCACGAGAAAAATCATTTATGAACCATTAACTATTTATAATAAACGTGTGGGATTCCCCAAATTACCATTAAGATCATTTTTATCAAAGAGTATAGAGAGTATAGAGAGACCTTTTGAGTATTTTAACGTGGTATTGTGTGAATTTTCGCATTTTTTGCTGTAATAGAAATTCGAACGCCTGTGATTTAACTGTGTGTTTCCTGACATTCTCGCACGTATACCAGTACTCCAGACAACTGTACACCCCCACGTGTATTATTGAACACATTTGTATCGGACAGAATAAATGGCCTAGCTTGGGTTCAAACACACGACTCAGAGATCGATAGTCCATTTTGTTACTGATTGAGCTAGTACAAAGTCGTATTCACGTTTTTTATTGACCTAAGCCAATCGGAATAGTCGTCGTCAATGGAATAATAAAGTAATGGTGCATACAGGCCCTGACTGTTGTCAAAGTAACGGTAAAGACAGATTGACACTGTTTAAACTAGGGTAAAAAAAAAATAACATGGTGTTAATTCAAAATATCACCAAAAGGTCATAGACCGATGTGGTAAGTAAAGCCAGGAACGTAATTAAAAGAGGGATAGGTAACTAAGTTGTACATTAAAATATCACTCGTCCAAACATTTGTAACAAGTAAACATGTTTCTGAAAGATATCCTATTTTCATGGCAAAAGATTCAAATTGGTCTACCAAAAAATAATATAAAAAAAGAAATCATCTGGAACAACACTGAAATAAAATGCAACGGTGAAACATTTTTTTACAAGGATTGGTATGAAAAAGGCATAAAGTTTCTAGAACATTTTTTCGATTTTCGAATAAACAATTATTACGATTTTGAAACATTTAGATACATGTTTAATTTAAGATCAAACGATTTTTTGAAATATTACAATATAATCGGAAATATACCAATCATTATGGAAAATGCAATAAAAACTGAAACTTCGATAAATATTGAAAACGAACAATTAATAAACAAGATTGTAGAAATAAAGAAAGTAAATAAATATTTGTATAAAATTCAAATACCACAAAGAACCTTTTTAACAAAATATGAAGAAAAATGGGAAAGATCTTTGAATGTAAAAATAGATTGGAAAAGCCATTATGTTATACCGTTTAAATCAACAACTGATACATCATTGAGAAGTTTCCAATATAAAGTTTTAACTCAGATCTTACCTACAAATAAAGATTTGCATAATTATAAATATAAACCATCAAGTTTGTGTGACTTCTGCTCAAGTTACGTTGAAACTATCGAACATTTGTTTTGGGAATGCAGATATGTACAGATTATTTGGAATGAATTAATAGCATTTCTTAACACCAAGAACATAAACATAACTATCAATTTAATAGATGTTTGTCTTGGAACTTTTAAAGGTGGTGTCGATAACATTACTGTGAATTATATCATCATTCTCATGAAACATTATATATTTAGAACAAAACAAACAAACAACATCCCTGCTTTCAACTCCTTTATTAATCATTTGAACAGCAGGATCAAGGTAGAACAAGAAATCGCTCTATTAAAAGACCGATGAGAACTTCACAACAGGAAGTGGATAACATTCACAAACCTTTAATAAAAAACAACACAATGGTTTAAACCAATTGAATCACAGTCCAACCCTTATTAACTCAATTTTTCTACAAGTCATCTTTCTCCTTTTCCACCTCTCATCATTATCATGATCTCCTCCTTCTAATTTCTTCTTTGTAAAAATAGAAAACATTGCAAGAATATAAAAATGCATGATACATTACATCTTTTTTTTTCAAAATAGATGACATATATTTGAAAGATTTAATTGTTGTTTATATTGTATCATGTACTTATGTAAATCTTGTGTGAAATAAATAAAAAAAAACAAAAACAAGTAAACCTCAAAAACTATTGCAGATATGATAATAACAAAGATATTTTCCGGAATTTTAAACATTCTTCTATTGAAATAGATAATTATTTTAATAAACTACACGTTTTGATTATATTTTATCCTTATGAATAATGTCAGTCTATTTTTTTTTGGAACAAAATAGATAAAATTCAGAAATCACAATACCTGTGTCTTTTAAACCAGTCATTATTCAAAATACAGAGAAATTCGAGTTGTTCAATGAATCTCTAACTTAAGTTGAAATTATAAGCTTTCAGAATATGTATGTTTTGTTTATGTGCCAAATGTGACTCAAAAGGTTTATTTAATACAAAATGTGAAAATTTGAACAATTTTATTTCTCTTTATAATATTTTTAACCAGATAACTGGTGTACAGTTGGAGTTGCTTATTCCTCTTATCTACATCCCTGGTAAAGCATACAACAGTGAACCATACACAATAATACAACACAATAATGTTAAATACAGTTCATTGAATATAAACGCTTATTTAGATGTACCTAAATATAAACAAATAAATATGCTTGAATGTATATGCATGCTGCCCATACAAGACACGAGCTGCAAAATGAATTCAAATATAATGACATATATTGGCTAATATTTAAAACTATCAACAGTTATGATAAGACACTTTATATGTCACAATGCAGTTATGCAATTTAACAACGAATAATGTATTTACCAAATTAATTTCTTCGACTATATATCCGAAGTAAGAGTGTAAGCTATTGCAATTATGATTAAATAACTTTGATAGTTTGGTCTCAAACTAAAAGTATATGATGATAATTTTGCATGATAAGCATTGTAAAAAAGGGGTCGTAGTGCATAGATGTTAATGAATATAAATTGGCGTATAAAGTGTGTCTAGTATACAAACATAATAGTATATAACTATTAACTTTTTAGTTTAAGTTTAAAAATATCTACCATTTCCCTGATTCCGACGACTTTTACTGTTAACGCCTCTGCAGCAGACGACTTTGGTTCTCACTATTTTATTTCGTTGTTTTCATGTTTGTTCGTTTGCAGACGACTCTAAGTACATTGTATCAGGTCACCAGTTTTAACTAAAATACAAATATAAAGATATAACACCCATTTAGACCAATCTGGTCCGAAACGAAAAGACAAGTTTGTCATTAGGTGTTCTTATACATGCAAGGCAAAATTATGATTATAAAATTTATAATTTAATAAATAATTTGTTTAAATGTACACTCACAATAAATGATATACATGTTCCCTTATATAAATTGACTTCAGTATACATACCTAAATTAGTACTTATTTATTGTTTTCAGATTTAAGGGACTGCATATGTTTGGTCTTTCCCTATAATATTTACGAATATTTGTTTTTCTTAGATCGGTATAAATGTAGCATTTCAAGATGAAATTAAATTCATCCTTTATCAAATTACATGGAAAACAAACCCTTCCACAAAATGGCTTTATAATTGGTTTTGCTCATCTTCCTGTTTCAATAGCTAATCTACGTGATGAAGTACGCAAACGCGAAAGAAAATTGCGATATTTATTTATAGTTAGCGCATCTAAATAAGGCTGAAAATGGAAGTCATGAATTGATCTGTAAAATAGTGCTCTACTTGAAACATTTAATGTACAATGCCAGTCTTGAATGAATTGATCTTTGATTCTTTGCTTAACAACGTTTAAAAACATCTTTACATCTCCTATACGTCGATAAAACCAAGCATCTCTAAAACTAATATTATAAAGAGCATTACTAATTAATGAACACCAGTTTATCCTTTTCATTCTTTAACATAAGTTATATTTTCTTGATATATTTATTTTCACCTCAATGTAATATTTTATTCCAGTATTTTATAATATTAAATAAACTGTTCTTTTGTAAACATATTCTACCCATTTCACCATAAATAAAACCCTTTTGCGTCGATATTTCAACATTCAGTAGTCTTTGACAACATTGTAAATGTACGCTCTCCACTGACATGCCATGATTACAACACCAAACTTCATGAGGTTTATTCTAAATTAAAGTGAGGAATCAAAGTGAGAAACAAAGTTAACCTCAAGTTCCGTTCAATCTGCATTTTTTATAATATTAACAAACAACAATTTTTATTTACAACGCCAGTTGAAATTATGTGCTCTTGTAATGCTGGAATAGGACCCCATTCCCAGCCCCCTAATAAACATCGAGTCATTTTTATATAGTCAAATCCAAGTATTTTGTAACACTTTTATTCGTTAAAAATTTATATTTCATCTTTCTGTTTTTGATCTTATGACTAATACCACTGATACAAATGACTCGAACATTTGTTGTTTTGCTTCGTAGATCTGGGACTAGACAGCGCTTGGGTTAGGTGGCATGTTGTCGCATGTACCTGCCCATAGATACAAGTATATATATTTGTTTTGAGTTTTCATAAAACAATGTCCCATACTCTCACACATGCATCACCCGTTAAAATTCTAGAAATGCACATGCATGTAATCATTTTTGAATTCAGATTGTAATAATGGAGAATTTGGCGACTACTGTGAAAAAAGATGTCACTGTGATGGAGACCAGTGTGTTAAGCTTACTGGTATTTGTCCGAGTGGGAAATGTTTACCAGGATATTCTGGAGAAAAATGTGATGCTGGTAATGTTCTTTGGTTAGTTAATAATACTTCAAATGAGCCGCAACTGGCGATTAATCAACTATCTTGTTTTACCTGCGTAAATGAAGGCTCAGGTGAGTCTATGCGTTAGCTAAGAAATATTATGATGTTGTTTATGATACACAGGAAGCTATAATTCCTCTATGTCTCCTCTCATACCCTTGCATATTAAACTACAGATGCCATCAGACCCAAATCACAAGACACCGATCAAAATAAAAACGTACATCTCATGACTGCTTAACGTTATATAAAGTTGTGTGTTTTTATTGTGTAAACCTTTGAAAACGACTTGATTTAACATATATAAACTTCTATCACATATTGGACATTTTACTCCACGTGTAATCAATCATTTTGTAGTAAAATGCTAATTTCATATTTAAATTGAAATACTCTATGATAACAAAATATATGCCTGTAACCATGGTTGTGAATACAGCAAATGTCTTGCCTAGAAATAAAAAAATATATATGTCAAGGAACCTATTTCATAATCAAATATGTTCGGTCAAAGCATATCTCTATATCCGTACGTTGTGACGTAACGTTTTAATCGTGTGAATTATGGTAAATTGCTACTTGGTTAACAAGCTAGATAAAGCCACATTTGCAGCTGTAAAATAAATTATGTTCAGGAGCTAATGGCGCAAACAATAACTTTACATGGTTTGTCTATCAGTAAAACATCTAATAACCATTAATCTCACCTTAAATATATCCCTTCACAACGTTAGGATTTATTTCTATTTAAAAAACAAATAACTTGTTTAACTACATCCCTCATTTCCCATGTACTTAGTATTTAAGGAAACACAAGGATGGTTTACCCAAAGACGTGAGACTTTCCATTCAATAGTTCAGTATGTCAGCGCAATAGTTACTATTATGCTTCTTAATATTTAATGATTTTAAGGATTAGTTTATTTTACCTAACAACGACTTGAAACAGGCCTTTTAATATTCCAGAATGTCAGAACAGAACTTACAGTTCGGGTTGTACCCAACAATGCGGTAACTGTCTAAACAATGTTGAATGTGACAAAGCAATTGGAATCTGTCCTGGCAGATGTTCAGCAGGGTACCAAGGAGCCCTCTGTAAACAAGGTTAACAAAACACATTAACCACTACTTTTGTTTAACTTTATAATTACAATTTTAGTCGAAAAAAAAAGCTTAGCCTTATTATTATAAACATCTTGTCTCCGTTGAGTCCTTTATTCGTATAATATCTTGTATTGGTCTACCCTACTTGTTTTTTGTAATAAACAACACTACGCTCTTAATAAACAATGATCGATATACTAGTCACAGGAATTAAGCAGGTTAATGGTTAAAGACTAACTTACTGTATGTGTATTTCAGAATGTAATGCAAACTACTATGGACAATATTGTCTTTCCCAATGTGGATCCTGTTTAAACGGAGACACATGTAATCATGTGACAGGAATTTGTACGAATGGCTGTGCCGACGGTTATCTGGATGGACATGGTATCTGCGATCTGCGTATGTATTTGTATATTTCATCCATGACATGAACTCTACCATTGCCTGACGTTTTCAACAAAGACATTCTTTCAAAAAGAATATTTACATTTAAATATGCAAATTTAAACAAAGCGTAAATAATGTCCAAAAAGCACAAAAAGTAATTGCAATGACAATGTCTTTATTATAATGGCAAATTAAACATTGAACTGCAAATGATCAACCTGAAAACGAAAGGTCACCATTGACGACGTCAACACATTAAACCAATTAATACCTAACGCTTTGATTATTTATATTGTGTCTCTTCCAGTATGCGATCCGGGTTACTACGGGAAGAACTGTCAGACAGGTTGTGGATACTGTCGACAGGGAACAGTATGTATAAAAACAAACGGAACTTGTCCATCAGGATGTTCATCTGGATATCACGGCGATTTATGTAAAACAGGTCAATATCATTAAATTAGTTTCTGTCAAAAACACTCATAGGAATTGTTATCAATATGGATAATATATTATGGTTCCAAAACATTATCTGTATCTGCACTTGTCGTCAACAGTACGCGACAGTTGGTCTCCATATGACCTTCTCACGTCATTCAGGTTATTAACAACACATGTAATTTAATAGACACTCACGAATACTTGGATCTGATAAAGAAATATAACAAACCATGGATACTTGAAATAAATGCTTATGCGTACTGATAGGAAAACGCCATGAAGCCAACGCCAATGACAATATACCAGCTTTATATGACTGAAATAATGTATGAGCTTTGTAAAAGCGCAGTCACTGTTTTTGTCATACCATTCAAATTTAAAGAATCAAAGGCTTTTAATAGGTCAACACATTCAAATTCCGGATAATTTTGTTATTGATCAAATGATCATGTGTTTAATATTACAGTTAGTGAATAGATCTTTACTAAAATATCATTTCAATTATTTATTTTGGATATAATAGTTATGCTTTATACATTTTGTTTCTAATAAATAGCATGCGACGACGGTTTTTACGGTGATGGATGTCAATTTAATTGTGGTAACTGTGCTAATGGTACAACGTGTAACAAAGTATCAGGGTTATGCGGACTAGGGTGCAGTCCAGGATACAATGGATCGTACTGTAATCAGTGTATGTATATTTATATAATTGTTGTTAATTGGGGTAGTGTTTCAGGGAAACTGACCATCAGGCCTCCGAATAGACTGACCAGGATCGCAATTTAGATATATTGGCACAATATAGGCACCATATGTTATGGTTAAAAGCAACGATATCATCATGCAAATTGACAGTATATGCCCCTACTTAATTAAAGAAATCTAGCAATATGAATGTCCACACAATTTCTTCGACAGCTATCACATTTTTGGTGACAAGTTGCGAGTTCGAAGAAAAAATTTCAAATATTGGCCTCGTGAAGTCCGACTGAAGATCATCAATGGCGAAGAAAATGTTTACAGGAATGTGCCTTATGTCTGCACATAGAGATATGCATATCAACTTTTATGTTTTCAAAAGTCTGATATTATATTGTATTTAAAAGCATTTATATGAATTAAAAATGTAGCCTACCTAGTACCACTTAAACTCCAATCACAATTACCTTGCGAAGGTCTGCGAGTAGTTTGCGGCGGATTTCTAGGCATTTTCGACCGGAACCCTTCGGGACTCCTCGCGGGCATCGAGTTACCTTAAACTCGGACTTAAAACCTCATCGCAAACTGATCTTACATTAATCGGTTGAACCTGGCTGATGTCGGGGCGGGCATCACACATATCGGGCGAGCACCGGGTCAAATTCACCCCTCATAGCCCAGCCAGAAATCGGGCAGACATTGACCGGGGACAGGCCGGTGTCTTTCCGACCATCCACTGTGGCACGCAGGTGATAACAGCCGGCTCAGCGCATCATTTATCAAATTATACAGTCGCGCTTTTCACAGAAGTTAACAATTTAACACACAGTTTATCACAAGAGGGTCAGAGAAAAAGAACTACAAGATGCCCTAGAAAAGAAGGGAGGACTAAAGCAGAGGGCAGAGCGCAGTACCCACAAGAGAGGGGGAGAGGCATTGAAGTGAATGAGACCATGCCTCTCCTCTTCAGCCACAAATACAACAAGAACTAGAACAAGAAATTTTGATAACACTCTGGAGACTGCATTTTCAACTTTATAAAAATGTTTGTCTTGATGATATGTAGGCCATGTTTCAATAAGGGTCATGTCTGTTCTAAAACTAAGTCACTACGCCAGTTTCAAGGCAAATCTGGTCAACACAGTAGAAGCTACATGTTTTATAATTATGTCAGGATGTATATCTTAATGATATCTAGGCCCTGTTTGAATATTGGTCATGCCGGGTTAAAAACTACTAAGCCAAATTGATGGGTAATATTGTTAAGGCTCTTGAGGCCGCATTATTTGTTTCAGCAGCTTGAAACTTTCTCAAAATGTTTATATTGATAATATATAGTCCATGTTCAAATCTTGATAACACGCTGGAGGTTTCATTTTGAATCTTTGTCAGAATAATTGTCCTGGTGAGTTTTGCATTAGTTTAAACTTATATATTTTACATCGATTGCGAAACAAGCTTTAAAGCTTATATTTATCGCGCTCGATGTCTGCTACCTAGATACTTAACCAGTACTCGCGCCGTTTGTGAGGAAAAATCCCAAAGGCAGAACCCGCTCATCACGGGATTCAAACCCGGGACCTTTGGTACAAAAGGCCGACGCTCTACCTCTGTACCACTGTCTTCCTCGCATTGTTCAAACACTTTCTGTTAGTCTAGAACATGGTCTAGAGAATTATTTCTACTTGATGGAAGTTGATTTAACATTGACATATTTCTCAATATAATAAGGCACAAACTTCAAAATATTCTGCCTAAACCTACTATCTAATTTTCCTTTAATTCTTCATGTCTTAAATGTGTATACTTGTGAGCTCTTGCACTCAGGTGAGCTATATAGTGCCAGTAAGGTCCTCCTGTTTTCAAATTTGCAGTTTCATAGTATTTACTATTTTCGAAATAATCTTTCAACTTCTTAACAATGAATACATAAGCATAAGCTGCAATAGTTATTTCCTTTCACATTTTCGCTACTTCTCTAACCGTCTTGCAGCCCCCAGGCCGTCAGCACTTCAATGCTTTGATTCTTACATTGTTGTGATCATAAAAAGAATAATTCAATGTTTTGAAAATTATGAGTCAAGTAGACTAAAAAAGAATCAGCGCACCAAAACAAACTATATTGATCCATATTAGTTTGTATTTCTCAAATGGTATGTCGTTATTGTAGCCTGTGTAGACGGTTCCTATGGTGACAATTGTCAAGGTGAGTGTGGTAACTGTAAAGATGATACTGTTTGTAACAAGATAAATGGTGTTTGTGATACTGGCTGTGAAGCAGGCTACAAGAGAGATCTTTGTCTAGAAGGTAATTGTGTAAATAACTTAATATAATACTCTATCACCATTGGCTCTGTTAGTTAGATGACATTGTACAGGTTTGTATATATCACTCACTGAGATTGCAAAATGGGTCAGCACATACTATTATTCGTTCATTTGATTTCCCTAGTCACATCTCTCGTATTGAAATGAAACGTTCACCATGATTAAAGGTTCAACAGTTAAGAACTCTGACCAAGTACAAAGAATGTGCCATGCAATGAAGCTACATTATTTCTTGGTCAATTCAGTTTTAAGTTTAGTGTGCCATTTCGTATCTCTGCAACTACAAATACCCTATGTTTAATTATCTAGCCTAGCATATTTATTAAGATGTGCTGTGTCCACACTAACATAACTCGTTGATGAGATACATGTAAGCGTAACTTAACTCAAAATTGGTGATTATGTACTTTTCAACATATTTTATTTAATACTTGTTTATTACATTGTAAATACTAATCAATCGACGTATTTCTATCACGGAGGCAGATCTGAATCGCCGCATATTGAGATACATTATTATTTGATTTCTAAGAGAACAATTATCGTTCATTTATTTAGCTGTATGTTTTAGATTGTGCCGATGGAAAGTATGGTGAATCCTGTAGCAATGAGTGTGGACAATGTTTTAATGGAACCGCTTGTGACAAGGTCAATGGAAGATGTTCCTCCTGCGCTGAAGGGTTTATGGGAACTCAATGCCGGCCTTGTAAGTGTTACAATTTCTGTTAGAAAATGAATTGTGATTTGAAAAGTGCTGTATACCGTATATTTACAATATTTCAGTCATATGATAGCGTTTTTTTTATATAAATCCAGTATCCCCCCCCCTATTGTATTTATCACAAGGGCGCAAACGTTTTGCATGTAGTTCTATCCCCCTAACATTCTCAGTACCAATGAGAAAGAGAATAATTGTGTCGCCATTTTATTGCAGGTTCAGGAAAAACAAAATGTTGACACTTTCTATCATTCTGACAGTGTAAAAGTATTGAGTTTAGGATTTTTTTCTTTCTGTTGCCATGGCAACAACCAACATTGTGCATGGAAGTAATTTCTTTGAAAAGGTACCAAACAAGAAATATCCCTGTGAAGTTTCATAACAATTGGCCAGGCGGTGGGTTAGGAGAAGATGTCGTTTGAAGCAATCTCTATGAAAAACCGATGAAGCCCGAAACGGGGCCAATATTGAACACAGGAACATACTTTGATAAATTCTGGTAAAGGACCATGAGACAATGCTTCACACCAAATATCTTATCTCAAGACTTTCGGTTTCAGACAATTAGATTTTCCCTAGATATATATATATATATATATATGTAAAACAAGTTGCCCCAGGGGCGTTTTAGAACAATATTGTTAGTGGAACACTGAACAACGCTATACACTAAATATCTAAACTATAGGCCTTGACATTTATGTCAAGATGATTTTCATAATAGTTCATTTCGGTTCCGATTGCAACCGGAGTTATTCTGCATGAAATGTATTTCTTTAAACGATATTGAAAGGGCACCTACAAAGTATGGAGCACTTCTCTTCCCAGATGAGCCAAAAGAACAAATGTATTCTCTTCAAAAGGTACCAGATAATGTGATTGTTTCTTATGTTAATTATGATCTGACAATGTAGAAACGATTATAAAAGTAGCCATTTATGTTTAGAAATAATAAGAATAGTTGAAAATCAAAAAAATGTCTTTGATAAAAAAAAAAAATTGAATTTGTATCTGTATGTTATACATGTTGTGTTAAAATTGCAGCCTGTTCAGACGGTTTCTATGGTGACAACTGTGAACGTCTGTGTGGTAACTGTAAAGGTTACAAAATAAATGAAATTTGTGAAGCGGGATGTGGAACAGGCTACAAAAGACAACTATGCATTGAAGGTAAGTTTGTAAACTAAATGCATGGAGCGCTTTATCATCATTGCACGGCATGAATGATATATCCTGTTTAAAGATCAAACACTAAACCATGTTTTGTGAGTATATATATTACTCAATCAGATAAAGTGAAATTTATCATGACCCCATATTGATGCAATGCTATTTGTTTTATTGATGTTCATGCTTGTGACATTAAAATAAGCCTGCATTATCTAGTATAACAAATTACTGTTTAGAAATTTTAACTCAGCGAAATATGCTTGATTTATTATGGTACGGTATAATGAGGCACCCATGAACGATGCGTACTACATGGTGTACATGTGCATGATTTATATGTTAAATTGATTCATATGTTAAATCGATTCATATGCCGTGCCATAATTTCGATTACAAATGTTACGTTGGGTGAAACATGTCTACGCATTTCAGGTCAAATTACGCCAAATAAATGCGCGGTCATGCTGGTGTACAGAAAAATAGTCCCTAAAACAACATTGTTTGCGTAGAAATGAGTGTATACCATCACCAGAATGGATTGAATATATGACAGTGAGTTTAAATGCATGGCAAATGTATATAGGATGCACTGGAAATGATTGATTTGATAACTTTAGTATTTTGACCATGTTTGAAAGTGAAACAAGAGAAGGCCTGTTTTGTCCAGGCACGATTTGGTCTAAAATGGCGGTACAGGGGACAAATTTGTTGTTGGTACGTATTCAGGCTGCTGGCTTTCTCATTACAAATGTTAACAGCATATTGTTTGAAATATGCTTAATAGGCAGAACTATTTAGTATGTAAATTTTCCATAAACTTTCTTTTTCTGATAAGTTAATATAATCAATATATACAAATGCTTTTAAATAAGGATCCTAATAAATTATGCAGATACGTTGTGATTCACATGTAGTTTTAATATGAAATTGATCTGAACAATGAGATATAACTTACATTGAGCAACGATGTCACTTTTTACCAAGGTTTCCTATAGATTTCGGTATGATTTACCTTTCAGATAACCTTTAAACAACCGTTATATTTTCAGGTATATTATAATGATGAAAGATTTTTATCAAGAGAGTAAACCCTTTTTCCGAAATAATTGTTCTACATTTCTATACACACATATACAATCAGATTGTTTATTGTAGAAGAATCGCCTCCAGGGAAAGAATCTTACTCTGTTCCAGTAGGCTTAGCGATTGGTGGAACGGCTGGTACAATCCTGGTTATTGAAGCTTTTGTCGGAGCTATTGTATATCTGATATGGAAGAGGTAAAGTAAAGCTGCATATTTTGTCACTTATCAGTCCCCCCCCCCATAACGCCTTTAGATTGTACGAAGTACTGTCTAAAACATGTGACGTCCTTTCATGATGAAAGGTGTTATGTATAATTATACATGTATATCAGTTTAAGTGATTGAAACGCAATGTGTATGGTTCAATCGGTATTTAGTTATATATTTTATTTTAATTATATACATAGCTTTGTAATGAAACACATTGATATATTAAGTAACCATTCTTTGTATCCGCTGTTTTTTGGCTTAAATCTGTTCGTTACCTGGGTTTATTTCATCGTCTTTTTGTATGACATAACGTAAACGGGTTTTAGAAACTTTTACGAAATACCAACGTGATCCTGTCAGAATGAATTGTTTTATGAAAAAAGCAACGCAACCAAATCCAGGCGCGGATACGTCGAGGATAGTCGTGTGAATAGAGCAGCGGATAGTTATAAAAGCGTGTGTTAAGGCTGGGATGAAACCAAGAGACACCTGGATAAAATTCCACCGATGATGGGACTAATAAAGAGTTCAATGAAGATTGTGTTTAATTGACACAACGTTTTCGTAATGTTCGTGATGATACAAGTGTAAATAAAAGAAGCGGTACCCACAGGATTGTGACCTCATAGATAACATGAAAAGCGTCAATTCGTCAGATCGACAGAAACCAATAGACGTCATCGCGGATTTTATATGACTGAGTCACGGATCTGTTAATAAAGAAATCCACAACAATCTAGGTATGAATAAAGAGTGTCCAAGATGGGTCCATTGCCTATGAAGTCAAAGCATATTGAAACCAGAGTTGAAACATCTGAGAAAGTGACACATTATCAAAGAAATCGTGATCGTTGAATAATTTACTATTGCAACGATATGTGTAATTAACCGTGGTATAATGTGCCATTGCTCCGGCTATTAGCATGATTGCATCATTTGGAAAGTGCACAGCCAAAGTCAACCTGGATCCCATGGAGTGTATTTAAACAAACAGAATTTATAAAACACAATCGATGTTTGGAAACTTGAATCTGGAATACCCGTAGTTGATTATGACCGATGAAGGTATGTACATGTATTTTTGAAATGGCCTGTTGTCTCTTCGTTCATGAATTTGTATGACGTAATCTAATCGGATGAAAGTGAAATAATGAAGTATGCAATGACTGCATTCTTTTCTGTATTACGTGATCATAGACATACTCAGGCAGTAGAATGGGAAGTGTGTTGGCAACATCGTGTGCCTTATAGATTCTAATGTATTGCGTTTTCAAAGATATTCATGAGTAAAAATTGCAGTAATTTTCAAATTATGCTTTACACATTAATCATTGATTCGTACTTTTACATTATATATACATGTATGTTATTAACCTACTTGTAACCTTTTATGTGGTGACAACAGGTAACTGACTGAAGTCAAATTGCTTTTGTAAACAAAGATTTAAACATGCCTCGAAATAAACCTATGATATATCAATTACAAAAAAATAAAATTGACACATGTAATTTCCTATTTGTTCCAGAAATAACCTTTAATAGTCAATGTATTTTCCATTCAAACGATGACATTTTTTAAATTTGTTTAACAGGACATACATTATAACATTTCGTACCAGAGCTCTCCTGATATCAATCAACGTGTAGTGATGTGATCATGGGCTTCACTGGCATCTTATTACAAGAATGGTCCCCTGTAGCTGCGGATTGAAGCATTGTTATTTCATATCAACATAAGGAATGTGAACTGTCGCTTCTATTATAGCATATATCTAAGAGTTTGAATACTCTGGATTTTGCAAAACATATAATGCAGTTGTGAGCAACACATTGTTTGTATAATCATTTCATATATAATTGTTTATGAGTTTGTGTATGTTATGGGACTCTTGTTCTGCCTGACAATTGTATATAATATTATTTGTATAAGACAGCAGAGGTCTTACAATAATCCTTACAGTTACTGCAGCAATGTTATCTTATACTCTTAGTAAAAACACAATTATGTGGCACCAACTAAGATTATTGTCACAAAAATGACAATAAATCTAAAATTAACCCTGGATATGTTAATAACACATGTATGTATTGAGTAGAATGTCTTTTAATGTATACATTCATATAACATGATACTTAATTAATGATTTATTACCAAAATAAACCCTACTTGGTGTAAACTGTTGCGGAAGACAACTTCAAAAAATATCATAGAGAATATGATTATATTATTCTGTATCTTTGTTACTATCAATAATTCTTTAGCAAATATTCTAAACTCTTATTCATATTATTAACCCTTTTCCTCATAGACATTTTATGATGCCTCTGCAGCAGACAATTTTTAAAACATTGTGACAAAATGACAAACTCATTTAATTTTCAAAAACTAGTAATCTGTCCTTTTTGGCACAATATTGACATTATTTCTATAATTCTTCCTTCATTTATAGAGATTTTCCATAATTTCATCTAAGAGAAGTATCTGTATGTTGGAAAGTGTTAAGATGTTACTCAGAATAACCCTTGTTATTCGCCCATAGGACTTGAATATGGGGAAACCTATGGCGTCCGACTGGTTGGCGTCCTGACATTGTCAGCTCTCTAAGTGACTTAGTCTAACAGTTTTATCCGATCCTCACCAAACTTGTTAAACATGTTAGTGGGTATACGGTTCGGCCAAGTACAATAACCAGCACAATCACACAAGGCATTTTTCGATTTTTGCCATTATAAATCCAAAATTGTTCAAATTAGCCTCGCCTGGGTCAGTAAGTCTACATTGTGTTCATTCCATCTTCACCATACTTGATGTAAATGTTTGTTGCTTTAATGTCTAGGCAAAAAGTCAAAATACCAAAGGCACTTTTGAATAATGGCCCTTGAATTTTCCAAACTAGCCATCTCTAGTAGCCTAGTCAAACAGTTTTCTCCAGATCTACACAAATTTAGTGAACATGATTGTAGTCATAATTTCTGGGCAAATTTACATTACAAGCACACCAGTCAAGTCACTTTTTGATATTTAACATTGAAGTATATCAAATTGGCAAGATAAGCCTTCTCCGAATTCTAAGACGCATTTTTGTCATCTGATTTTCATAAATCTTGGTGAACATGTTGTAGGTATTATGTTTGGGCCATGTTCTTTAACAAGCCAACACTATACATGCCTAATCTGATCTTAGATTCAGCAGTTCTTATCCCTTACCCACATATAGATGCTTGCTGATGCCTTTGCAGCAGATGACTTTTCAAAACACGTTGACAAAAGGAGAATCTCTATTTGCCACCATGTTTTCACCTCTTTGCAATCATTCAACTTTCAGTTATAGAGGAATTCCATATTTTGGCCTAGATGTTTTGAAAGTCGTCTGATGAAAAGTTGGTTTTTGTGGGAAAGTGTTATCCAATCTGTATCTAAGTTGTTCTGAATGTTTATAGGCAATAAAACCTCGGTTGCATCAAAAATTGACAAATAAATATAGTCGTTCCAGAGTTATGCTTCCCTCACTGGTATATTTTGTGACAATTTCTTATACGACACTCTTGTTTTTCTTTTTTCAGGAAACATGTATGTCAAATAATGAGTCACACAATCCTTATAACGTTTAGCTGTCATTCAAGCACACCAATAATTATTATAAATAAATGAGTGTTAGGTCTGAGCAAGAATCTCTGGCTGTGAAACTTAAATGAAGATAGGCTTTATGAAATGGTGTTTGATTGGCTTCGCTTTCAAATCTGATTTCAATTTAGATTTAGATAATATTGACGTATTGAAAATTGAACAAAGAACATTCTTGTGAAGATTCATTATTGAAAACCAACATTTTTGTCTGGATATAAAGTTCAAAGAACAAGGTAAGTAGACGATGACCTACACAAACATGAGGTGAAGAAATGGACAAGCAACAGAGAGGAAAATATCACTATCAGCTTATTGAATTACAATCAAATGATTAAAGAACACATGTATTGATGAATGATACTATCATTAAACCTTTCCTTTATTAAACAACCATTGAACACTTTATGAAAGAATTATGAATAAAGTTGAAAATATTGTGGTATAAGGAGACGTTGTTCATAATGAAAAATTTCTCCTTTTATCACCATTTTTTCAAGAGTCGTCCGCTGCAGAGACGTCAGGAAGAGTCTTAATGTTGGAACGGCTTAAGCAACATTATTTGAGTCTATTTTATGTGGAATTAGTTGTAACACATGACATAGTTTTTTACTTGTTCAAATGTCAAAGTAAAACAAAATATGTAGATCTATAGTTTGTAGTCTGGTGCAGTTCAGATTAATTTTAGAATTCATAGCAATAAAACCCTATATTTTCTCAGTTTGCCTTCTGTTACCAACTTTGTGTAAAACTCCATCTTAGATATTTAACATTTCTTTTTAAGATATTTTTGAAGAATATGGCTCTATAATATTCCTTTAGTTACAGTTCAAAATAGATGTTTATGTTTCTCTAGAGCATTTAACCCTTTTCTAATGCAAATGAACTCAAAAGTCTTAGAATCATGTGCAACAATTATGAGAAAAATATATATAAATATCTGTTTTCCCTTTTCCCACAACGTGTTCTACACGATTTCATTTACTCTTTCATTTTGATAGATGTTGCATTTCTTTCTGAGCCGTTCTGATCACTCTCAGTCCGTCGACATTAACTATTACCTTTAAACAACATCTCCTCCTAATCCACTTTTTCAATTTCAAATAATCTTCACAAGTATGATCCTTTGATGGCCCTCTTTCAAAATTGTTCAAATATTTTAATATTCAAATTGTATGAAGAACTCCTGTTGCTGCGGAATAAGAAAGGGTCGAAATGGCCATTCATTAAAATTCTTTTTTTCTGAATCGGCTTATCTTATTTCAACATAATTTGATAGAGATGTTCCTTGGGTAAATCTATACAAAATTTGTTCAAGTCGTATTAATTAGTTGAAAACATGGCAGCCAGACAGCATCAGAAAAACGGTTAAACGACAATCAGCTTATTATATTCCAACTTAATTTGTTAGAATGTACCTACGGTGACCCTTTACAAACATTGTTTAAGCCATACTGATTGGTTGAAAACATGGCTGCCAACAGCATCAGAAAAGGGGAAAAAATACAATTTGTCATAAATTCCATTCTTATGAAAGTGCTTGTCTAGTTTCTAGATAAATATATGGAAATGTTCCTTCAGTGACCATCTATATTTGTTGTGTAAGCAAAATGATTGGTTGAAAGACACAACATACCGGTGGCAACAGAAAAGGGGTCAAATCAACTTTAAGCTTCAAACAAACATCTCCTTCTTTAGCTTATCCATTGAACGTATATCAACTAAACTTAATTGAGGGTCCTCTTTCAAAACTATTCAAAGATATAAATTCCACACATAACTATAGTTGTTGTGGCATCAGGTAAAAGACTTAAAAGCTTCAAATGACATCTCTCTGCTTTTCTGATACCAAAATGATTTTACAGAAATGGTCGTGTGGTGACCCTCTATACAAGTGTAAAATGAACGCAGCCACCTGGTGGTATCACGTGACCCTCTACAAAAAATATTCAGGACATATTGATTTATTAAAAGAAACACATATATCAGGGAATCAGAATAGCTACTCTGCTTAGCACACCTGTACACAAGTTGCCGTGTGATTGTGTTTGTGATTACTCACTTACGATCATTCACAATTTCTTACAAATAACCTTTCCTATTTAGACCAATGGACTAATTTCAAAATAATTTCACTTTAATGCAAACAAATGAAGTGTAAACACAATATGTGTTGGTGCATATATTTATGTTTGATTTAAATATAGTCTGTACAATTAGAAAAGAAATATACATAACAAAAAACTAATTCTAAAATATTCATAACACTTAATAAACTTCATCATGAAACATAACTAACAGAGGTTTACTCTTGGTAGGAATTGTGTTATGACAAAGTATAATTATCATTTGTGGTATGGCCTGTGCGACAGTTGACTATCATTTGTGATATGGCCTGTGCGACAGTTGACTATCATTTGTATAAAGGCCTGTGCGACAGTTGACTATCATTTGTAGTAAGGCCTGTGCGACAGTTGACTATCATTTGTAGTAAGGCCTGTGAAACAGTTGACTATCATGTGTGGTAAGGCCTGGGCGACAGTTGACTACGATGTAAAATGACTTAAAAGCTTCAAATGACATATCTCTGCTTTACTGATTTCAAAATGATTTGACAGAAATGATCTTGTGGTGACCCTCTTCGCAAGTGTAAATTAAACGCAGCCACCAGGTGGTATCAGGTGACCCTCTACACAAAGTATTTAGGACATATTGATTATTTAAAAGAAGACATATATCAGGGAATCAGGCTAGCTACTCTTCTAAGCACACCTGAAAACAAATTGCAGTGTGATTTCTTTGTGATTACTCACTTACACTCCTTTCATACACATGTTCTTACACATAACTTCTCCTTGTAGACCAATGGACCAATTTCCAAATAGTTAACAGGGATGTTCTTTTTTAATTTTCCAAATTATTGAATAATATCTAGAACATTTGCTGCTGTGGCATCAGAAAGCGAAAAAAAATATATAGATGTATCAACTAAAAACTATTTTCAGTTCTATTTAATCAGATCTTATATTTTTACAAGTACAGGATTAATTGCTTTTCTTGTGCAACAATGTTTTCAAAAATTGCTGCAAGTACATCAAAATATGTTTGAAGTTGCAAAATAAATAAGTTCATATAATTTACATGAAATGTATCTTTTTAAAATATTTGTAAATTGTAGATCCGATTTTACAATAGGATGCTTTTGAGAAACAATTAAGAAAACCCTTGGTCATTTGTGATTTGTTTGGGTACAAAAAATAGGTAAATACTTAGGTGAGTGAGTCTGGGCCATGATGGATATCCATTTGCTTTACATGTCTTTTGAAACTTGGTAATTATATATATTATGCACATGAATTTGAACTGTTGTATCATTTATTCTTTTTCCCGAACTTGTAAAATTGATAAACAATGCATGTATTGTCAATCACATATCTATGCAAAGGCAAATGTATGAGCAGTTTTGTGTACCCAAACAAATTCAGTGCCTGCAGTGCTTTGATTTAAACTGGGTTGAGCGCCACAGATAAAATATATTCAATATGGATCAAGGAGAATATCTTGAAGAATAAAAACTGTGCCTGATACTCGTACATACTTTACATGTACATCCAGAAGTCATTTCAAGATTGATTTGTTCGCAATAAGCGTTGTTTTTTTCTGAGCTGGTAAAGCTTTCTTGGTGCGTGATTTTTAATCAAAGTTTATTCTATGCTGACGACCATTTTAGGAGAAGATACACGATCATATTTCAATACTATAGAAACGTTGAATAGAACCATTAGTGTCGACAATTAAGTATTTATTCTAGATAATAGTTTCAATTTGTTGTAAAAATTAATTTCCTAATGTCATACGAAAATCTATCTTCAGGACTTGACTACGAGATCATAAACAGACAAGCTTACGCGTCCGTGCAGTCTGATCAGGCTATTTCATTTAAGGCATCTAGACGTTCAGACATAAAGCGTCCCTTTAAGGAGAAGTATTAACTATAAAACGACTGTAAAAATGTTCCCTTTAATCGCAATCGCCATTTTCGAAAACATAACATGTCTGAAATATTCTCTACACAGGTATGATATGAGGACAATGGATTTCGTCTGTAATATGCTCTTTACGAAAGGTTTTACATGTAGATCATTGCTTGTTTTCCGTTTTACAGACGACAAGGACAAGCGGATAGGAGATCCCCCGAGGAAGTCAACCCATATGAGATGCCTGATCGCGAAACATTCACCTCCGAACATCCTTACGAATTAAAACAGCGAAGCATCACCACGACACCAACTAATGAAAACACGCAACGCTCTCAGACCACCGAATAAAGGAGTCGAATTGTGTTATACGGAATGATCATTGTGTATTAGTGTTTTTTATGTTTTTTTAAAGATATTATATTTACATATATATGTACACCAACGTTGTAATTCGTTTAACGACTTACACATATTGAATCATTGACTGTGTATGACGTGAATAATTTGTTATCTAACATTTTCGAAACCACCATTCAAATTACGAGATTCTGTATTCATAACCCTTTAGCGTACGTTAAATGTTTCAAGGCTTTTTGATTGAAGTGTTAGTCCGTCATCAACATTTTTTTAAGTTATATCACGGCGATTGTTCAATAATTCATGATCCCTTTGTAAAATAGCCGTTATCTAAAACAGTAAAAAAAACTGGAGCTGCATAGACAAAAAAAGATTGAGTGCGGTCAGAGACGGTACTGAAACAGTGGTCATATACTAAAGCTGTTTGATAAGTTGAACCAGTGAATATAAACTGACATAAACGCATGAAAAACAACTCACTACTCACTATGCACTCACTACTCACTATGCACTCACTACTCACTATGCACTCACTACTCACTATGCACTCACTACTCACTATGCACTCACTACTCACTATGCACTCACTACTCACTATGCACTCACTACTCACTATGCACTCACTACTCACTATGCACTCACTACTCACTATGCACTCACTACTCACTATGCACTCACTACTCAATATGCACTCACTACTCACTATGCAGTAAACGTATTATGCTATGTCATATGAGCCGCAACGTAAGTCTTGGTCTTCGTCTTATTGACTTAGCTAAACAAGATTGTATACATTTATATTGGAGTAATACGAGGTTTGGAAACAGTACTAGATAATTTAAGTCTTACAGGCAAAACTGGTAAAAGTATATACCCGAGTCTTTACTTTACGTAGATACAACATTTTTCACAAAGACTTAAATTGTGATTTTTTATGAAAAATATTTGAAGAAGGTAAGAACCTGGCAAAATAATTATCCTATTTTGAAAAACTGAGCAAATGTCGAAGTCTGTTATATGAAAATATGACCTGGCTATATTATATCTAAACATAGGCATTAACCTTCCATGAACGTACTAAAAACAGACCACGTGATGTTTATCTTTCCGATATTAAAATTGAAGTAATTCACATGAAAACTGATCGTTTATAAGAATTTTACAACAATAATAACATACCATAACAGTACAAAGATACGAGATAAATGGTTTTGTCTTCGTTTAAACCAGTACACTTTATAACGTGAATAATTCCTGTAGTATAACTTGTTTTGTCTTCGTTTAAACCACTACACTTTATAACGTGAATAATTTCTGTAATAAAACTTGTTTTGTCTTCGTTTAAACCAGTACACTTTATAACGTAAATACTTCCTGTAAGATAATTGGTTTCGTCTACGTTTAAACCAGTACACTTTATAATGTGCATAATTCCTGTAAAATATTCCTTTGTAATAAATCTCCGCAAAACTGTATACATGTACCTCTCTAAAAAGATAACCATCATCAAAATAATTTAGTACACTTTCAATTCACAGGGGCCCGGCACAAAAAAAAAAAAAAAAAAAAAACATATAGTAATATATAGACAAGGGGTGGAACAGCGCCGATAGGCCGATTTGACAAAGTTCACAATTGGGTCCGATTTCTAAGTAAAAATAAACACCAATAATTTAAAGCAATGTACACAAATGTAGCTAAACATCAACCCTAAACACTGACCGTAAAGACTTTCACCACAATCAAACAGTTTACGAACACCCGGCCCAGATTTACGATGACACCCCACTATTTTGACAGGTCGGACAAAACCCTGCAACTCGACGCTCACCATGATTCACGGGGTAAACATATACCTGCAACTCATGCAGGCTTAAAATCCAACAACAAATCGATCAAACATATTTAAATCAACAACTTACCACCGATAACCGTTTATGATGAACAATGTACTCCAGTAAAAATGCCAAAGTTGTCACTTTCGGGACGACAGTTTCACTTTAACGGCCATGTTAGGTCACGTGCCGTCTGCGAACTGCTGTTGTAAGGCCAAATCTGATTGGTCCAAAATGAATCAACGCCGTCGGTAAGTTTATTGCTACATAACCGGGTTCCAGCGCTCCCGCGAAATTTAAACAACAACATTTCCCGTATTTTTTTGACAGCTTGAAGTTTGGAGCCAACTATACATGTGAAAATGCTAGTCAGTTGGTAGGTTTACCTTTCATAACATTGATTTCAATGGTAAAACATAAACTCTTATGATGCCTTTTGAGTATGTTGACGCTTTTTTTCGGGGAAAGGTGAAAGTCAGGGGACAGGAACTTCTAATACAACACTAGTCCTATAATATCCGTGCTTGTCAACGGAGTCTTATGTTATAGGACTAATACAACACAGATAATGATATGGGCAAATAAAACAAGAGGAATTTATCACTTTTCTCCATAAGCGTTTTCTTGGACACTTCCAAATTGAAATGATTATCAGTAAAGGTTTGTGTTTACATTTATTGTCAGAGTGGAAAACGACCGGAAGAGTTAAGTTTGCTCGTTACAAGCGGTCTAAACTCTTCCTGCATTGTTTTCAAAAGGCTTCTGTATTATGTACGGGAAATGTGTCATGAAGCAACGGATTATACTGTTATCTGACAGTTGCTGAGCTTGTATACAATGAGATATACAATTCAGGATTAATGCCATTCTGACCATGCAGTCTGGTACTATATTAGTTGCAATGAACTACAATGGTATTATGGAGCAAAGGATTAAAGGAGCCAAAGGTTAAGTTCTAGATTAGACAGGTTATGTGCAGGTGGGTCTTAACCCTTTTACTGCTGGAAAGTGGAGAAGGACACTTGAAAACAATGTACATCCACATGAGAGCCATCTCATAAGGATTATAATTATTTTTTTCCACTCTGATGTCCCTTCTAAAATAGATTTTGAAATAGTCCATTTTGATAATTCAGCGCTATGACTGCATGGAGGGTCTTTAATCCTTTCTATTCCTCCAGAAGCGTTTACAGTGGACTGTTATCATTTCGTGATAAAGTTAATAAACATTTACTGAAAAAAGTGCAAAAGAAAGTGCAGGACCTGTATTGATTGCTTTTTCTCAGCAATAAGAAAACACTGCTATCAATAAAATACAATAATTTTATTCCGGTAATTGTAGGTCACCGGCCCAGAATACAAACATTTTATACATAATAAATATTTCCACACTAAGAGCACGGACCTATATACACATGGATTGGCAACTCTCGTATATGACTATATTGAGCCGTTTGAAAACTTGGGATGGCAGAGACATTTCAACGAGATCACGCATGAATGAACAGCCATGGTAATTAAGATAAAGATCAACAGATTACTACTTAATTACAATATACTCAGACGATTCCAGAGTACCCGCAAGGGATTGTGGGTAAGGTAAAAATCCCTAGAAATGTATTGATAAATGGAAGTTGCGAAACCATGTGTATATAGGTCCATGCTAAGAGTAAGGTAAATAGAAATACAAAATATTCATCTTTATGGAATGCAGGCAACACATTCAAATCTACCTATACCTACAAATACAAACGGAATAATTATTATAACAGTCCGATAATCTGCGGGGCCCTATCTTTGAAAATGGCTGTGTAGTGCCGGATTACACGAGGGGCATAAGCCTCAAGTGTAATCCCGCACTACACAGTCAACAAGAAACTCAAGATACGCCCCTGCAGATTTTCGGACTGTTATGGTATTCCTTTTATAATAGACCTTTTTTTTTACATTTATATGTTCAACACACCATACATATTCATATGGTGAGTAAATGCTTTCAATTTGGAAAAGTGAAAGAAAATGCTTATGGAGCAAAGGGTTAAATTGTTACTTATAACAGCTTTCCAATTACTGAAAATATGAATCACTATCAGAGTAGCAAATGATGCAAATCGTGATAAGACGGCTTGTTATAATGCTTTTCATCTGGTTTTACATTGTGTGTCATGGGCAATCCATGAAAATTAATCCAAACAGATATTTATCCTTTGCTCCATAAGAATTTCCTTGGACTCTTCCAAATTGAAAGCATTAATTCATCACTTATCAGTAATGGGTGGAATATGTTTACATATACTGACAGAGTGGAAAACAGTGCAGGAAGACTTCAGATTGCTTGTTCAATATAAACTCTTCCTACACTGTTTTAAAATGCCTGGGTGCGGTAAATGCGGTACTATCCAGAGTCTGACTACTTACCGCAGTCATCATTAATGGGTGAACATTTCTATTTAACCCTTTGCTCCATAATACCACATTTCCCCGCACCAAATACATATACCTTTGAAAACAGTGTAGCTGGAAGAGTTCAGATTGCTCAAATAACATCCATATCTTCTTTCTTTAAAACTTACAGCCTTGACATGACCAAACAGTCCCCTCCTTATTATATTTCTTCCACTGTTTAGCAGTCTGTAAACCTGCACATTTTCTGTGTAACCAAGCATCACACGAATCACATTGAATCCACTGATATCCCTCTGCTTTTTGACACTTTTTGCATTGATCGCTGCTCATGCTTGATGTCCCTGGTTCTGGCTCTGCTTGAGCCTGTGGAGTTCGAAGAATATCAGTGGTTTCAAGTAACTGTTGCTCTACTTGTGTTTTGGATTTCCCTTTATCTTTAGTGGATGACTTTATTTTTGATTTGTCTGTGGTTTTTGAAATTTTAATTTGTTTTCTATGGGCCATTGTTTTGTCGATGTGAAAACAACCTTTTACATCTTTGCAGAATTGGGCAAATAACACCATAAAAAACATCTGAACCATTTCATTGTATATGCTGCAAATCTGTGCAGAGGTATGTGCCATGGTAACTACAAATTGTGATAACTGCATTTCTTCCTGGCTTGAAATTAATTCTTCGGTGACTTCGGCTTGCATTTTGATAACCACAATATGTGCAAAGTGCTCATACAATTTCTTTTCACTTTGTAAAACTTCCAAACAATTATTGAACATTGATTTTCCATACTTGATTAAGTTTTCATTTACAAGCTTTGCCAGGCAAATGTCAGTTAAACGTAAGAAAAACTCAAACATGCCATCAGTCACATTTGTTAAACCACGCCTAACATTTTGTCTCCTTTCAGTGTCAATTAAGGAGTCTCGGTCAGACGTTACCTGTTGCAAATAATGTTCTTCCTCCTTGAACAAATTAATAATGTTTAATGTAACTCCGGCATCTTTGAATGCTATGTGGGCTTCTTTCGAGTGTGAAAATATTTTAGACTGTTTTATTTGTGTATACTTTTTTCTAAGTTTAGCAACACAGTAACCTGCCACATAGCGAATTCTTGATCTGGATGCATCTGTCACAAATCTTTTTGTTACTCTCCTTTCACCTGGCTGAAGTAATTCCACCTGCTGTTCTAACATGAATTGTCTTATATGTTCAACTATCCTGTAACAGACTATTTTGTGTTCAGTTTCAAAAACATGTTCTGTTCCTATATCAAACAGCACCAGACAGTTCATTATGTATTCAATACTATTTGTGTATTCATATAGCTGCTGGAAAAACTTAGCAAGTGTACTCTCGGGAACACCAGTATGCACATCCATGTTCAAGCTTCTGATAAGAGTTGACATTTTCAAGAATAGTTTTTTTATAAAAGAAACAATTCTGTGGTTTTCAGGATCCAGCTGTGATATTATGATATTTGCTTTTGACCGGCACATAGAAAATTCTTCCTTAAAAGAAATCTCTCCAAGTAAAGCCTTTATATCAAAGTTAACAGGAATGTCAAACTGTAAAGCTTCTTGCTCATCACTGTCTATTGAAGCTATAACATCATTAAAATCATCTTCAAGTTCCATTTCATAGCTGCTAGGGTCAACTGGAATATCTGATATCTCAACATGTGCAGGTGGATAAGGCTGGTCTGGTTCACTACTGAAACACACATAAAACATATTGTTATGAAGAATTCTGGAATCTGTTTACACTACCATTAAATTGGTTAACCCTTTGATCCATATGCATTTTCTTGGACTCTTCCAAATTAAAAGCATTCATTTACCACATATCAGTAATGGGTGGAATATGTTTACATATACTGTCAGAGTGGAAAACAGTGCAGGAAGAGTTCAGATTGCTCATTACTCTTCCTACACTGTTTTCAAATAGCTGCTTTATTGTGTGCTGGAAATGCGGTATTATGGAGCAAAGGGTTAATCCTTCCCACCAAATTATCAAAATGGAATCATCTGTTATCTCTATTTGAAGGAATTTAATTCCATAATCGGAGGCACTTTGATACATATAGTACCAGATATATTTTCTTCATTACTATCTGAGTGGCAAGCAATGCAAATTCAGGCAAGACGGCTCGTTACGAGCCGTCTCGTCTGGATTAACATTGATTGCAAAAACAACAATAGTCGTGTATGGCAGGATAAGAGTTAATACGCATTCATTTATAACTATCTAGAGCCCATCTGCTTACCGCAGTCTGTAGCATTTATTAAATAAACTTCAGGTATCAAACTTAGGGTATTCATCAATACTTATTAAAGTAACAGGTAATTAACAAGGTATTACTCCATAATTAAAATGAATGTATTGTTGCCACAGTACTAATAGTAGCAATACAGTCAAACTTGTATTAAAGACCACCTCCAAATATAGACCACTCTGTAGATAGAGACCAGTAGGGAGAAAACAGTGCACTATTCATCTGTATTAGAACAACTTCTATCAAGGCCATCGGTTAACATAGACCGCTTTAGGTTCTTTCGGCCAGTGGTCTTTGGTCTTTCTGTACAGGTTTGACTAAGTATAAACTGTCAACTTCATAAGCATAAGTAATCTTTCATTTAAGGTGTTGAATGGAATAGTTTGCACTGTCCAAAAGGTGCACTGAAGTATTTTGCATTTTGCAAAATAATTGGTTAAATATTTATACGATAATCTTTTGTTTGCAGGATCTTGTCAAGGCTGACGCCAGATGATAATGGGAATATCGAGATAAATTTTCTGTATGAAAATTTCAAGTTTGAGCAACTCGAATCAGGAAAGAGTACACAAGTACCTGGTCCAATAGTGTTTATTGAACATGTGAAATCTTTGTTTCCTGATGCTAAACGTGAGAGAAGAAAGATTGGTACAACCTACCAAACATTGTACAGAGGTATCTCTTTAAAGCCATTAGGAAATGTTCCTGCCAATTCACTTACATTTGCGGATATTAGTAAAACTCTACCAGACAATTACTATGTAAAAAAGTGTAAATCAACAGAAATAATATGTGAAACATCAAGTGGATATATGTGTAATGGTCACAGTGTTTGTAAAACAATAGTACTACATAACAATGGCACATGGGAACTGAACATTGCTGGCAAAAATGTTGATCTATCAAAAGTACTTATTGAAAACACATTCAATCTGAGTGAACAAGGACTGAACTTAGTTTTTACCACTGTGGATAAGGTGCAACTTTGTAATGGCATTAAAGTTACCAAGTCAATTACTGTAAGCCGGTATCACACACTAGACTTATGGGAGAGACCAGGTGAAAATGCAGTGAGATCTGTGAGGTCTTTGATGTGTTCAAAATTAATTTCACTGAACTCTCAAGCGTCTTCATGTCGCATATGCCAGAAAATGACATTTTTTTGTTCTGAAGGCAAGGAAAATGTAGTACCGGTAAACCGTCGGCAATCTGTTCCAGAACCCGCACCCACTATTGATCAAATAAAAATACTGTTTCCACAGGCAAATGAAAATATGATTGAACTTCTTCTTGAACAATCGAAAAATGTTGGAAGACATCCGAAGGGGCGTAGGTGGTCTCAGAAGTTCATAGGAGTATGTTTGCAAATGTATAACAGAAGTCCCCATTGTTATGAAGTTTTATGTGAAAGTAAGTTGTTAGTGCTGCCATCAAAATCATTACTGATTCTGTATAAGAATTCAATAAAGCAAAAACCGGGTTTTGATGACGAGATTTTCCACTGGATGTTTTGTGAAGCAAACAGACAAAATATACCTGAAGGTGAACGTTATGGGGGCATTATTTTTGATGAAATGGCCATCCAGACTGACATACAATTGGACAAAAAGGGTGATATTGTAGAAATTTCCGGTTTCACTGATTACGGAAAGGAGGGCGACTCATGCCATGCCCTTAGACAGGGAACAAAGGAGAAGACCCTTGGGAAATACATTTTACAGTTACTGTTTTTAGGAACAAATGGGTTTCGATTTCCCTTTGCTCATTTTATTACCCAAGGTGTACAAGCATCGGAGCTATTCGGTATGTTCTGGAAGGCAGTGTATATGCTGTATTCATCTGGATTTACTGTTCTGTATACATGTATGGATGGGGCTCAAGCCAATCGCTCTTTTATGCACATGTGTTTGGGAGATAAGCCAGGTAACTTCATTGCCAGAAACCCTTGTACGTCCATTGACATAATATTTTTGATGGACTTCTCACATGTAATAAAAAAAGTAAGGAACAATATTTTAAAGAGTGGGAATCATGCCAAATGCACTAGAATTTTAACCCTCCCTAGCTACCATACCATTAACTGGCAGATGTTTGTAGACTTTTTTCATTGGGACCAACAGAATGCTCTTCAAACCCATAGAAAGCTGACAACTGAACACTTCCATCTCGATTCTCAATTAAAAATGCGAAATCATTTGGCTGAGGATGTGTTAAATTCAGAGATGTTACATGCAATGAACTTATATCAAAGAACTCTTGGTGAAAAGGGTCAAGTTTTGAATGGACTAATTGAATTTCTTGAAAATACTTCCAAATTAATAGATATTTTCCGTGACATGAGACCAATAAAATCTCATGATGACATCAGATTGGTTACTTTAAAGTCGGTGAGCACATGGTTCTGTGAGTGGCAAACATTTATCATGAACAATAGTGATATTCCAAAAAGGGAAAAAGGGAAGAAACTTTTATCACATCAGTCTATGGAGGACATACAATCTTGTATCATAGGTTTCATTGCCTTGTGCAACACTGCATTACAGAAATCCTCTACCATGTACATAACACCAGGACTTGTCAACTCATATGTGATTGAAAATGTATTCAATCAGCAAAGGTCAACCTACCATGGGGCTAATTCCAACCCAAATGCTCTACAGTACCAAAGAGCCATAAACAGCATCCTTGTTGGACAAAACATTATTTCAAAAAAGTCAAATGCGGGAAAGACCAAAGTCAGTAGTGTGCCATACAGCCTAGCTCTCAAACAGCCCTTGCGGAAAAGACCAAACGTTATCAGCTCGGACTCCAGTGAAAGGGATATTAAAGTCATTCGTTTATAAATGTAATGTATTCCTTTGCTCCACAATACCGCATTTCCCCGCACCCAATACAGAAGGTATTTGAAAACCATGAAGGAAGAGTT
Source organism: Serripes groenlandicus (assembly GCA_031761405.1). NCBI lineage: Eukaryota > Metazoa > Mollusca > Bivalvia > Cardiida > Cardiidae > Serripes > Serripes groenlandicus. The sequence goes on from JASEVX010000081.1 coordinate 629,646, forward strand.
CAGATTGCTCGTAACCAGCTATCTGAACTCTTCATGCACTGTTTTCTATCCGTCAGTAATTGTGAACGTAATTTACCTATTATTGATAAGTGATGAAATAATGCTTTCAATATGGAAGAATCCAAGAAATTGCATAGAGCAAAGAGTTAACCCTTTGCTCCATAAGCATTTTCTTGGATTCTTCCAAATTGAAAGCATTAGTTCACCACTTATCAGTAATGGCTGAATTATGTTTACATTTACTGATAGAGTGGAAAACAGTGCAGGAAGAGTTACAAGCAATCTGAACTCTTCCTACACTGTTTTCAAATGCCTGCTTTATTGGGTGCGGTGAAATGCGGTATTATGGAGCAAAGGGTTAAGTGAAATAAATTTATAATGTTGTGGAAAACCAGAACATCAGCACAATCATAATAAAAGATAAAATAAAATATTTTAATTATTATTTATACGATTATTTTGTTTTCCACAAGGTTTTAACTTTATTTCATATTAAAATAATAAAATATTATTATGATTTTGTTTTTATTGTTTTCATGATTGTTATTATTATTAGACCATAGAGCTATCATTTCCCAAAGTTTGAAGTTTCTATCTCTAATGGTCTAGGAGTTACTTGTTAAGACGGACTGATGCTACTTTTTTACCCATGTTTTACCTCCCAATTTGACCGCAGGGCTAAAATTGTAATTAAAGAATGTTCTACTTGTCATTCTGTTCGATTTGATATGCTACATCACCATGTTCTGAACATTTCCATTTGTGACCCCCCACAACTGACCCACCGTGGCCCCGCCCACAGGGGTGCAATCAAAATTATAATAGTACTGTGCACTCCTCATACCATACAGTTTCTATCTGTAACGGTCTAGGAGGACATACATGGTAAGACGGAAAATATCATGACAATATCCCCGCTTTCTTAGAAAAGCGCGGGATAATTATTATACAAGCATGCATATTTACCATTTCAACCTGCAGCAGCTCATGTCTTCTAGTATGTCCTCATTTCTCAAATTCATAAACTCATGTACAGCAGCAGGTGGGTGGATGATGTACCTGGGATGAAAATTTATCACCCGTAATCCCTCTGATGACCTAGCCCTTGACATTGCAACTCCCAGCTGTCCCGTCTTAAATATATCACGGCAGTCAACTTCAACCCTGAAATGAATGTATTTTGATTTATAATACAGAAAAATTAATTGCTGCAGGACATATCGTTTAACCCTTTGCTCCATAATACCGCATTTCCCCACACCCAATTGTTTTGCAGTTATGTATTGCTGACATTCTATGTTTTCACATGCTATTTCGCAGTCTTATTATGATGCTCTAACATTTGGTTAGGATATTGTGCAATACACTTTTAAAAAGCTAAATTTGGTGTAACCGGGCGTAAAATATGCACGCCTACAATCTAGTCACGGTCTCCCGTCAGCTCCAAATGTAACCTGGCATGAAAAATGTGAAACCAGTCCGGGGCTCGAACCCACGACCTCTCGCTTACAGTGCTAGTACCGACTGAGACGCTTAGACATATTCACTCTGATTAGGTTACTACATACACACACCCTGACATGTGGTGTATTCTTTAGGCTAGATTGTGGTGTATTTTTTAAATTAAATGAATATTATTACCATGGCAGTGTCATTCCCTGTGCTTTATGGATAATCAATGCATATGCAGGCTTAACTGGAAACTGCAGTCTAGTTGCAATGTCTGCATTCTTCTTGGGATCAAATACTGAAAAAATTAATTAGAATTTTATAGGCATATAAATTTTAAAAAGAAAAATTATATAAAATATATCAGTCCTTATTTGGTTGTCCTTGTGACCAGCAATGAAGCAATTTTATATTTTATGATAAGCCAAATACATAATTCTTGATACATGAAGTTAATTCTACAAACATATATTTATATGATTGAATGACGGTGCATGCAATAAGTTCTGTATGGCACTAGTCTCAATCATAAGTATAAAACTAGGTGTCATACTGGATAATACCCTGCATGGGTTCGAGTCCCCGGTCCGGCAACATTTCTCTGTTACGATTTGACAAAAGACATTGCGTCCCGCGTCATTCGTTCTCACCGCTGACTCATGTCAGAAAGTTGTCAGTTACTTGCAGAGAAATTGTGTGGAGTACTGGTTGGAAACACAGGAAACTCAGGAAACATGGTTAGGTTAACTGACCGCCGTATATAACTGAATAATTGTTGAAAAACGGCGTTAAGCCCCATTCAAACAAAAACAACAACACCCCTTTTGTTGCTTAAAACATTGTAATACAGTGAACATGGTGATGATTACTGTTTGGGATGGATGGGGTTTCCTTCTCATCTGGTCTGAGTGGCTTTTTGCATTATATGTGGTTACTGTTTTTTCTGCTGTTATAAATGATCTACTAAGATTATTACAAAAGTACATATGGATACATTAAAAACTGGAAAAGGTTTAAATTCTAACCTGTGAAAGCCTCTTTATGTATGCTGATTGTTTTATTCAAAGTTGGAAAATTCAATGTCAGTAGTGTGTCAGTAGCATCAATCAGGATTCCTCTCAATCCATTCACCAAGGTGTTACTTAAGTTACGCAGCAGTATAACAGGACATCGGATTTTCAACCACAATGTAGAAGGAGCTGTCAAATTCTTGAGTTCGGTTGTGTCTCCTGAATCTGTGGCTTTGAACTCGTACATGTCACCACGACACTTCAATAAACACATTCGATTGTACTCGTCCACCAATAAATTGGTTGAAAACAATTTAATACTGTCTGTATCACAATCAGTTGGTAATGCTCTTTTCACACTATTCATAAACATGGCACCACTTTCAGATATATTACCTTGATACATTTCACTTAAAACTTTTACAAACAGATGCTCATTTTGACGAACATTTTCAGTCAATGTAACCTTGTGTGGGAACACATTTTGGAAGTATTTACTTTGGAAACAATACCTACCATCATCATTGTACCTTTTATTCGGAACTGGTGGGAGCTGGAAAAAGTCTCCACTAAGTATGATTTGTATACCGCCGAATATTTTGGTAGGATGTTTCAGTTCACAGACACTCTTAATGGAATCAAATGTTCTTTCACTTATCATCGAACACTCATCAATTATCAACACATCTGTATTCCTTATGTCCTTTATGATGTTGTCATATTTTGCGTTGTTTCTTAACACTGACGCAATCTGGGTTGGTTCATGCCTTCCATCAACTATTCCAGTGAACTTGTGTACTGTTACAGCATCGAAATGGGTGGGGTACACTGCGCAGGCTATACCAGTGCTACATGTCAGTTGCACTTTCTTACGTTTACTTGTTAACTGTTCATACATTTCACGTACAATAAAGCTTTTACCAGTTCCAGCTGATCCCAACAAAAGAAGATTATGTCCTTCGTTTGCTAAATTTAGCGCAAACTGTTGATTTTGGTTCAAAATCATATTTAATTTAGTTGATGAATACGGAAGCGTGTATTGTTTGTAAACATATAACTGACTGATTCCCGTTTTGGGATATCAGTTCAGAGTACATGCAATGGACGAGATGGAACCAGACAATTCGACCAATGAAATCGTCCGTTACAATTTCGTCACGTGATACAACATGGAGAAGCGATTTTGTTATTTCAGAGGAACTGTGAAAATCGTTATAAATAAGTGTCACTAAACCTTCAAATAAACGGTTATCGGTGGTAAGTTGTTGATTTAAATATGTTTGATCGATTTGTTGTTGGATTTTAAGCCTGCATGAGTTGCAGGTATATGTTTACCCCGTGAATCATGGTGAGCGTCGAGTTGCAGGGTTTTGTCCGACCTGTCAAAATAGTGGGGTGTCATCGTAAATCTGGGCCGGGTGTTCGTAAACTGTTTGATTGTGGTGAAAGTCTTTACGGTCAGTGTTTAGGGTTGATGTTTAGCTACATTTGTGTACATTGCTTTAAATTATTGGTGTTTATTTTGACTTAGAAATCGGACCCAATTGTGAACTTTGTCAAATCGGCCTATCGGCGCTGTTCCACCCCTTGTCTATATATTACTATATGTTTTTTTTTTTTTTTTTTTTTTGTGCCGGGCCCCTGTGTTTCAATTGGTTGACATGGAAAGCAGTATTGTACATGGACCCCATAACATTGAAGGAGTTTTGTAAATGATTTTGAGAGAATGCTTTCTGTGAACTTTCATCATAATTATTCTAATCGTAACTCAGAAGAATATATTGAAGGACGGACGACGAACAGAAGATATACACATTAACTCAGTTTTGGTATTCTTAGAAGCTGGTTTATCTAAAGATTACAGTACCTTAAATCCAGGAATCTATTCTTCGTTCTAACAGATTGTACATGCATAGATGCTCTCATTACTGTCTTATAATCAAACAGGGCAATACAAAGATATACCGTACGGAACTAGTGTAAATCCAACGAAGCCATTGTATGACTAAAAAACTTCACTTAAAGATAAAACAGTTTCATTCCCCTTGGAATGTCAACGGATAATCCGATCTTTATTCAGTCTTCAAATGTTTATTTCAAAAGGTTAAGTAGAAGTTGTGACATCTTACAAATACTTAGACACGTATTTCAGTAATAGGTTATCAGGGACAAAAACACTCCAAATTGGGTCAGTTCAAGCCAGAAATGCAAGTTTTAGTATGCATAAATATCAAAGTGAATGTTGTCACTTTAATCCAACTGATCCTTTTGAAAAATTCGATGCGATAATACAACCCATTTTATGTTGTGGGGACATCAGTACTATGAAATCATAGAAAAATTACATGTCCAAGCATGTTATTTAAATCAAAATTCAGCTGAATTTTTCATATTAGGAGAATGTTGACGCTATCCAATAGCCGTCCATTATATTTGGAGATGTATTAAATGTTGAATCAAATTGTTAAAAACGATTTCGTAAGCCGTGTTTTGACAAGTTACGGTTTTTGGAAAAAGTCATGTAGAATAACATTGCGAATCTTTAAAAATACTATTCTCTGATTCCGCTTGTTAGATTCTATTGTTATTTAAAAGAAATGTTCCCTGTGTGACATTCTACAACATGTGTTCAAACCATATCGATTGGTTGAAAAACATGGCAGCCAGGCGGAAAAGTGGCAAAACTACATTTTCTTTAAAATTCCACTAGAAGAAAGAAAAAATTCTCGAAACTTTTAAAAAAGTTGAAGACATTGTGGCAAAATGAGAAATTGCTCATATTGAGCAATTTCCTCTTTTGCCTCAATGCTTTCATTAGTTGTTTTAGAAGGAGTCTGCTGCAGATGTGTTGTATGTGGGAAAGGATTAACAAAAATCAATTAGAATATGTAGAAACACATTTACTATTTGTCTTTGACCTTTTATTGTTAAGGAGACTTGTGTTAAATTTCAAGTCACACTATAAACATGCATGTGAAAAAGGCCTATGTGAATAGTATAGACTTAGATCAGCATTCACGTTTGTAGTTTTGTTAGTCTACACAATTCATTAGAATTATTTAAAGGTTTTGCGAGTTATTTATTTATGAATGTTTTTTCTTTTTAAGCGAGTCATGGTCGTTTTCCGCGTTGCTATTTTAGCTGTTGTCATACAAAATTACTTATTTATTACATGTCATTCGTTAGATAGTCAACCATGTGTTTAAATAGTAATATGAATAAAATGATCATAGACTGTTAATACAACTGATTTCAAAATGTTTTATTAATTGAACAAATCCGTGAATATTGCCAAAACATATACAATCGTATTTTAAGATAAAAAAGCCAACACGTGATTTGATCATAGTTCCCATAAAATGATTGCGTATAATAATGGAAATCGATTTCTGTTTTAAGGGATATATCGTATTTATATCACGATGTGTCGTTCAGGTGCTTTGTAATAAATCAATACGGCCATTCGGCCTTTGTGATTAACTACCAAACACCCGAACTCTAAAATCGTGATATAAGATCCGATATATCACTCAAAATTGAAATATATTTCCCAATTGCAAACTTCATATTCAATAATTATACTTTAACTTAAAGAGAAATTTCCTATTTCGGTCTAAATTACTTCAATGTCATCAGCTGAAGATGTGTTGCATGTCGGAAAGGGTAATTGACACTTCTAAACTAAATGTCTCATTTTATTTCCCTTCAGGAGCAGTACAAATATATGTACGATGTCATACACACCACACTTTACAAAGACAACGTGTAGGCTTATTTATAAAAAACTTTTTTTTTTTCGTTATAGACAAATACAAATGCAAACCAAAGAACTCCAAAATAACAATGAAAGTAAACAATTCAAAAGAATCTGTCAATTAGAATGTACAAAGTTGCCTTTTCGTGTAAATAGTTTTTATTGTAATGTGAGCCAATGCAAAGAGTACACGTTGGCTTTTGTGAACAGTGAACAGTGTAGATTCAGATCAAACTAAGCATCCGCACAGTCTGATCAGGCTTTACTCTGTTCCCGTATTACTATTACACTAATAGACTAGTCCATCAACTTTTGGAGAATATATAAAGAGTGAGGAGATGGACAAGATGATTGGAAGCGACCCTGCACTCATATACCAACCTGTAATTTTTCCCATTGACCGTCTCTTTTTATCTGTGTTTTACTCTAAGTTTGATAGTCAACTGTCTCACAGGCCTTACTACAAATGATAGTAAACTGTCGCACAGGCCTTACTACAAATGATAGTCAACTGTCGCACAGGCCTTACCACAAATGATAATAATATTTTGTCAAAATACAATTGCTTCTAAGATTAAATCTCTGTTAGTTATGTTTCATGATACAGTTTAATAAGTGTTATGAATGTTTTAGAGTTAGGTATTTGTTATGTATATTTCTTTTCTTATTTTACAGATTATATTTAATCTAACATAAATATATGAACCAAAACATGTTGTGTTTACACATCATTCGTTTGTATTGAAGGAACATATTTTTATTAGTAGTAAGCTAATCATCTGTATAAGTCATGTTTCGTGATAAATATTTTTTATGTATATGTTTTTCCTAATATTACAGGATATATTTAATCTAACATAAATATATGAACAGCACCATATTGTGTTTACACTTCCCTCATGTGTAGTTATGTCCAACGCGTGTTCCCAGCAGCAACCAACATATTGGTAATGTTCAACATGGTATAATAAACTTGTCTCTCTGCTATGTTTTCCGGCATTAATAATAAACAGAAATAAAAAAGGATAGATGAAAATTGTCGTTTATTCAAATATCGAAATAAGCACATATGGGCAGAAGCCCAGATCAGCGTATCATTTACATGTTTTACATAAACAGAGCCTGAATGACACTAATGGGAAAGATTAAATCATCAAAAGGGCCACAAAAAGAGATATACAACACTATAACTATGACTATATCACACTGAAAATAAATGAATTAAGCCTTTAGGTATTTACATGACAGATTAATGTCAGTCATGGAGGAGAAAAGGGGTGATGGCGGGAAAACGGATCTTTTCTTTATTAAAAGAATCAAGCGCTTGTCTGTCTGTCATGAACAGCATAAAATAACTGGGACAGGCATAAATACGGACATTTGCACAGCTAATGAGGTCACGTGACCGTGAACATTGTAAATAACAGAAAGATGGCATTACAAAAAGGCAATACAAATCAATCGACAGCGCTATTGACGCCATCCAGAGGAGCATATATTTATAAGAAGTTAATCTTCTATAAGCAATGGATAAAACTAAATATTTGTTATGGATATGTTTCCTTATTTTACAGTTTTATATTTTATCTAAAATAAATATTATTAAAACACTACATATTGTGATAACATATCATTCATGTGAATTGAAGAGACATACTTATGTTTACAATAAAACCGAAGTACTGGAAAAGCTAACGACTAATTGACTAAAATAGTATTACATATAACACATCACCTCGGTTGTGTAGTGGTAGAGCGTCTGCCTCGGGTGCAGAAGGTTGTTCGATCACGGGCCGGGTCATACCAAAGACAAATTGTAATAATGGGATAGCATTACGACTGACACGCTGGTATCAGAATTGATGAACCAGTAGTACTGGTAACGCCATGATCTAACTGAGCATCTGCTGAAAGCGACGTAACAAATAACTATGTGCATGTAGTAACGACATGAAAGCATTAACACCAGCTGTACCTGAATATATATGGTACATGCAATTAACACTTGTATTTGGGCAAATATGAGAGCTCTAAAAATCAATATTCCAATTTAGTTTGAAGAGCATGCAATGTATCGAGTTTATAAAGTTGAACTATCCTTGAATATGTTTGAATTGCTTAAAGTTACCATTTAATCTGTCCGGACATTTATTTTTAGCTCGATTTGGCCAAGTGATATACAACTAAAACGATGCTTTGCATTCAAATTCAAACTAATACATGTAGTTCCAAATGCAAAGATTTCTAAAGATTTAACTAAGCGTAAGTGAAGTACAAAGCTACCATGTATGTATGGGTGATAAATTTCCCATTTGAGATAACGAAGTGCAGGCTAAGCTATTGTGATCACTTAACATCCGAGTTCGTCGTCGTCTGATTTTCTTACAAAGACATTCTCCTCCTAAACCTAAGACTAAGAATGGACTAATCTTCAAATAGTTTCATATAAGGTGCCAAAGGTGGTCCTTTTTAAAAAAAATGTCCAAATAACTGTGAACACACATGTAGATTTTTAGTAGCTGCGGAATCAGAAAGAGGGTGGTAAATGACAACGCTTTAAAAATGTTGTTCAAAAGTACCTATTTGAATATGATTCGGCACACACATTCTTTTGGCAATCTTCTAACAAGATTGTTAATCAATTTGATCCGATGAAGAAAATTGACGCCAGGGATCAGTGAGTATTATCCATATAATTATGTTTAATGAAAACTTTATAAAACATTCCACTACAAAACCTCTGACCCGATTAAATACTTGTAATGAATAATTAAAAGTAGTTAAAAGAAGAAATTACTCGAAAATTGCAATTACTTCTTACGCCACAGTGTTTTCGATTTTTGTCAGTAATTGTACCTTCATCTATAGATGTGTTGTTGCCTAGATGTTTTCAAAGTCGTCTCCAGCAGAACTGTTGTATGTGGGAAAGAGATAAAATTACACTAAAAGAGATGTTCCATATTTTAACCAAGGTGTTTTAAATGCTGCATAATTGACGTATGTGGGAAAGAATTAAGGAAAATGTATTATCTAAGTGATCACTTCAACGCACTTGTTTAATGTCTCAATGGGATCCTTGTTCCGGTGTATTGTTATTCACGCTGATCACATGATGTGAATGTGTATTTCGGGCAACAGGAAGCTTTATGTAAATACCGAGCTGAAAACATTGTGGGAAAAGAGTAAGTTATTTTTAAAGAGATGTTCTCTCTATATTTTCACATAAGTGTTTTTAATTTCGATTGCTGCAGAATTGACGTATACATGTGGGGAAGGATTAAGGAATAGTTAAGGTCTAAGTGACCACATCTCAAAGCACTTGGTTTACGTCTCAATAGGATGTAATTTCCGGTGTACGGTTATCCACGCTAATCACATGATGTGAATGTGTCATTCGGGTAATAGGAAGCTTTATGTAAATACCGAAAACGTTGAGGATAAAGAGATTCTGCTACATTTGATCAATTGTGCTTTCTTTCCCGATGGTATCAATAGTCTTCCGCTTAACATACCAAAACTGTCGTCTGTTTCATTGGTTTATCCAAATATCGCGGTACTTTACTATTTTTAATAAAAATATAACCAAAATACAGCAAAATAAACCCCTTCCCCTTTATCACAAATCAGCAACAGACGACCTTGAAAACATCTGGGCATTTCTTTTTGAAAATCTGATATTAATAAAGGAAAAAATGAAGCTATTAAGGAGAAATTTATAATTTTAAGGAATTTCTCCTTTTGCCACAATGATTTAAACGCCATGTTTGCTGCATATGATGAGTCAAAGTACGTGGGCAGATAAGAAATTAGGTTAACTGTAAATCATGTACAGGGAAACTCATTCTGGTGTATAGATGCGAACACAAAGAAAGTCATAGGACTCATGTTCATGACAAGAATTTGCGATATTCAAAGTAAGTGACTATAACGCCATTTCACCCATCTACGGTTACGCTATGATACGTTTATTCTCCCAATTTAACGCGACATATGTCAATATTATAAACCCAATGTAATTCAAAACTATACAGTGTTAATTTATATTGACCATTAGTATAAATAAAGAGGTTTTGAAGTCTTAATACACCCGTCAGACTGGTATGGCGTCAATACTGCGCTGCTACGGCGACGGGAAAAGGGCCCAAAGTCGCCATAAGCATGGTATAAGCGCGTTGGAAACGCCAGACATCGTGATGTTGTTGCCATGGTTGCCAATGATCGCCGAGTCACGGCGTTTGTTTTGAGCATGTTCAAAACAAACGCCAAGGTTCGGCGATCTGACCCGGAACGCGGTGAGAACGCGATGGGGTCGCGAAGGTCGTGAGACAAGCTTCGTAACATGAACGTAGTACACGCGCAGTACCCGCGTGGCAAAATCGCTGCAAAAATGGTAACATTTGCAATAGCGTCTTCATGGCGTCATCACCACGACCCTCGCGTGTCTGCCACGACCCCATCACGTGTTCGGAGTACTTATGGCATTGTAATCCCGATGGGCCTCCCAGTTCGCCTATGGCTGCGTTTATGGAGTTCTTAAAACGACTATGCAGGGCGTGGTAAACTTAACTTTCATTACCCAACATTCTTTTCATTAGCGACCTGCTATAAAAACGGGCGTTTCAAAGTGCATACATAATCACGTGTATGTCGTGTTAATCATCATGGCAGAAGATATCCAGAACTTGCTAATACTACAACAATATGCTTAGTGTGCAGCTGCAGCAGCAGGCAGACAATGATGATGCAGCTGTAAACATCATCAGACTGTGAAGAAGGAGGAGGGCAATGCGAAGCAGATGTTGGGTTATAGCATGTCTAGGTGATGTCCGAAGATCTCAGTTTGGTCCATTCAATCGCCTCATGCCTGATTTAAGGCACGAAGATCCTGTATATTTCTACAGTTTCCTCAGAATTTCAGATATGTGTGATGAGCTGCTCACAGACTTGCTCCAAGAATAATAAAGCAGGATACCAATTACAGAAAGGCTATAGATCATGGGATTAAGCTTACAGCCACTCTGCGCCATCTGGCATCTGCTGACACGTATGAAGTTTCACTTCAGAATCCCATCCAATACCGGTCGCTTGTAGTGAAGGAAGTCTGCCAGGCCCTAGTAGATGAGTACAAAAATGAAGTGATCAAGTGCCCTACCACTCCTGATGAACAGTTCGAACGTCAAAAGCCAGCCAACAGTGGAAGCCTATATCATAACTACCAAGGATTCTATTTAATTGTTTTGATGGTAGATGCTGACTATAACTTCCTGTGGATAGACGTTGGAGGTGATGGCTACATGTCAGATGCTATGATCTTTAATGAATCTGAGTTGAAGGAGTGCCTAGCTGACGGATCGATACATTTTCCACAACCATCACCCCTGCCGAATAATTACAGAAACATGTCGTACTTCATTCTCACCGATGATGCCTTTGGGCTATGAACCTATCTGATGAAGCCCTACCCGCAACGCAACATGACGAAGGAGCAGATGATATGCAACTACAGAATATCCAGAGGGAGAAGGATAGTGGAGAATGGATTCGGGATAATGGCACAATGTTGGCAGATTCCCCTAGACACCATGCAACAAGGGCATGACACAACAAGGCTCATTGTGGAGACAATGTGTCTGCCCTCACAACCTGATGCGCATGCGGTTTGCCTAACTTGCATAATGCAGCTTTGGATCAAAAGGATGGTAATCACGATGTTGACCCTGGAACATGCAGGCAACATGCCAATTTGCATGATGTCGACCAAGCAAAAGGACCAAACAGCGCGCTGCCAAGAAACAGCGTGAATACCTCAAGCTCTACTTCAACTCAGCAGCTGGATCAGTGCCATGGCAAGACCGAATGATATAGACATTGCTCGACCTTGAAATACACAGCATAATGGCGCCTTTTACCTTCAAACCAATTTATGTAATAATTCTAAGTCAAAATTGCAACCAATATGTATATAACTGTCATACAGTGCATGTAATAATACAATGTAAACATCAATGAAACATAAAATATAAACATAAAATAAGCACTGTCCAATATTCATCTTAGTCACAGTTCACAGTTCACAGTACACAGTTTACAGTTCATTTCTGACTGTTGTTGTTTCCATCCGGTCCCCGACGGATTTAATCCATTAAGGAGTCAGTGACAGCCCCAATTTACTTTTATCCCTTGTGGAAGTGAAACTTGTCATGGAGACAGACCAGCTAGTGTTGGTGGGAGTTGACGTGTTCTGTGGTGTCCTGCTCGAGCGAGGTTGCAAGGTTGTTAGTGTAGTCTCCAAGTGCCATCTATGACTAGACCCAACTGGAGCTCTGCGATTTCCACACCGACGTCGACTGGACTGTGACCGGCCAGAACTAGGGCGGAGGCTGCCACTGGAGGCACTCCTGGGTCTGGGTAGAGTCAGTTTTCGGGTTGTTTTATTGCTGTTGCTGTCCAGGGTCAGGCTGACATTGCTGCTGCTGGAGAGGCTGTGCCTGGTACTGGGACTGAGCACCCGTCCGGAAACGGTCGTTTATATCCAAGAATATGTAGAATGTGCTCCTGCTAGAACCGCCTCCACATAGAGCTATCGAGGTCCTTCATCAGTCCCCATATGCTGACCTCTCGATGTGATGCACTGTGGGTTTGATCAGGTCCATGAGCTTCTCCTGCAGTTGCATCGGCGGACGCCCCCTCTCTTCCAGTGTGGTCAGGAGTTTCTCCTCACCAGCAGTGACTCTGGATGATGAGCGCTTGTGCCGAACTACCAACACCTCAGGCATGGAGAGAGCCGAAGTTGTCGTAAAAATATTTGCGCAGCAGCGCGGCTTGCTCAGCCCGAACTCTGTCTTTCTTCCCCCTGTCTGTTTACGAAGCAAGTTTTTCGTTATACAAGAAGGGGTGCTCCATCAACCAGTCAACCATGGCTTCTTCGTCTTCAATACCAATGTCACTCACGACCCTGGACGTGTTGCTCTGCATCATATGGGTGGGACTTTCACGTTGACTAGTCACTAACTCGGTGGCAGACTCTGCAGCTAAATACCTGGAGATCCTCTAAGTTGATAAGACTGAAGCTGGCGAGGTAGATGCTGTCCGAGATACCGATCTGTCTCGGCCACTGCCACGGCCTCGGCCTCTGGTAGCTTGTTTCTTCGTCGTCGTGTTATTATTCAGCAAACAATGATCATCTTAAAATTTCCGAAAATCTGACCAGTTTATACAGTCGCCGTGATTACGTGGTAGAAACACCGTGAAGTCGCGATACACGTAGAAGACGCGTGGCTATAACCCCATGAGCATGGTTAGAGCGCGGCGGGATCGTCGGTGATCGTCCTTCCCAAGCCCATAGATCTCAACAGAAACGCCATAAGCGCGGATATGTCGTGGCGGGCGCGCCCTGAGAACGCGGTTTGATCGCACAGGTCACGTTTTTTTCAAGTTTGTAATATATTAGGACTTTTTCTCGCATTGTGTTCATGTTTGCGGGCGACTTTGTTCATTTTGTGGTCTCCGTCCGGCCTGACGGGGCTGTTACCGGGATAATTACTACAGCTTAAAGGGACTGTTGCGCCAGTTTGATTTTCACAATGTTCAATAAGCAAGAAATATCCCAATACATACTTCAAGTAGAAATGAAGAAAAGCTGTTTGAATTCAAATTATTTTAGTAGTATTTGTACAAATAATAAAGAAATGAAACTGCAATGATACTTCGTAAGAGGTAAATTATTACAATACGTCACAGGGTTAAAGCAGAGCCTCATACTACATATGTCTAGGGTTAGGGTAAATATTTACACTTACAGAATATATATCTCCATGTTTAAATGGTGAAATATGATAGTTTATATATTTATTCACACTTACAACGATTCAAAGTACAAAGGCCAATAGTAATAATAACAACAAAACAACACCCCCCCCCCCCCCCCCACCCGCGCGAGAGTGTCCCTTTTAGTCTTGTAAAGTATGAAATTCGTCACATCCCGGATGTTCTAGAGTGTGTATACTCAATGAAGATGAAGTAGGAGAAGAGAAAGGATGTACATGGTTTGGTCTGGTAATATTGCTGTCTTCATAATGTAATGCGTTATCTTCTTCTCCTATGTATGGTTCTTTATCGACTACTTCTTTTTCTTCTTCTTTTTTATTATATTCTTCTTCTACTATAAATTATTCATCATAATCTTCTTCTGCTTATTATTATTAATAATTTATTTAATAATAATAATCAGCACATGTTGATCTGGTTCTACGCAGTTCGCCAATTAGTCAAATATAGTGTTTGGTGAATCCGCCGTGGTCGATTGGTTAGCGTCAGGGATTTGAATCCGGATATATTCCCAGATATTACTGAAATTATGTTGAAAACACTAATATATCAAATTAAAGATATTTTAGCAACATTCTATAAATTGTTGTCCATTATTTTCCGATAGCGTCGGTATTAATCTACTGTTGATATTTGAATTTCAATATTTCTATAGTAGCCCAGCTCCAAAGAGGGTACGCCTGTTTTAATATTTCTATAGTAGCCAGGGTCGTACCTGGACTATAATCAATTATACGCACAGACGTGCATGCTCCCTCGGTTTTTTTAATCCAACATGGCATCTAGTGCATTCTAGGAGCATCTCTTTAGAAAATACAGAAAACATAAACTAGGCATAACCACAAGCAGATGTATTGCATCGCCTGTAAATAAATAAAGTTAATAAACAAAAAAAATAGAACGATTATGAATTCATGATTTTAACACGATATTTATTTACATGGAACAAAGAGGATTCTGCGGTGTATTGAGATTGCCCTAACACACTGAACGCTCGGATAGGTGCTAGTTAAAAGTAGTAATTTGAAGACATCCGAGTTCTCGATTAGTTTAATAGGATAACCTAAATATACCCCACCTATTTTTGTGATTACATGGAATACATATTATCTTTGTTAAGTGGTGGGCGCCAATAGGCTTGATCATTGTCAGAATTGATATAGTTAGTTAAGTTAAGCCCCCAATAACCCCCCCCCCCCCACCCCCCCCACCCCACACACACACACACATATTCACATACTGACCGATACTAGTATCCATGCTCTGTTAACGGAACTGAACACCATAATGGTCCTAAATCGTTATATTTTATACTTATTCTAATTAATCCAACATACGTCGATATATATGTAACGGAATGCTGTAGAAGGTCGTACAAGTCTTGTTTTTCATTATTTCATAGGAAATAAGCAGTTAAAAAAACGTCCGCTCCGTGTTTTCCCGTTTAAAAATACCGTGGAATTTCCTCTTGCTCATTTGAATTTGTGAATTCAATTCGGCATTCTCTAACACTATCGACTCATTACATTCATATATGCGTGAGTGTAAGGAACGACAACTCTGCGAAGGAGATTGTCAATTCGGTTGTAGTGATCACGTGATAAATATACAGCGATATTTTTAGATTTACTGGTTTACTAACCCAGTATATTTTACAATGTAAAATAACGAAAAATCTCCGCAATATTAATAGTGTGCATATATTGTAGTACATCAGTCAACAATTTTCTTTATTTTTCGCTTTTTTCTCATATGGGATTCAGTCCCTTTAAACAATATAGACAAATTAATTAAAATGTGTAATGTAGCAATGTTCACAAATTCAACACAGAATCCGTTCACTTCAAAAATAGTTATACACTAATGTTTCTAATACGCTTACTAAAGTAATTATGAAATCAGAGTTTAAAACATTTTGCCTAGATTTAGTTTAACATTAATTATACATCGGTTCGTGTTTTATTAACATGCTCGAGTCTGCTTTTAGTTTGATTGATTCGTCTGGATTGCAAACATCCAGGGACAAGATTGAAACGTAGAAATATTGAAAAGTTAATACCGTTTTTGAGAAATATTGAGGTAAAAGAAGAAAAAGCTTGTTTTGAAGTAATTCTCCCTTTTCAAAAATGTTTTCAATAGTTATATGTTGCATACATATGCTGTCGGAAGTCGTTTATATCAGGTAAAAAATTAACCCTCATCCTGCTAAGTAAATCATCCGTGATTTCAGATATGTTCTCGCATATGTTTGCAGACATGTCAAGGCGTCCAGTTAACATATCTGACACACAACCCCACTATTGACAGTGCACCTCGCTACCGATTAAGCTACCGGGGGCTGGGCTCTCGTCCAATGATCAACGCATTGAATATCAGGCGTAATAGAGCAAACAACGACTGGAAGTTTATGTATAGACATATCTTTGTCTTTGTTTTTCGTTAATGTGGTTTTCAATCGAACATTGCAGGAAAGAAACAATCACAGGAAATGAACAATCACAGGATACAATACGTATCTTGTAGTATGCACTTAGATCACGGATATGCACGGTTAATTCTGATGATAAAGCTCGTTGATATTAAGTAGGCGTATGGTAGGAAAACTATCCATATTCTTTCAGACTTTTATCTTTTGAAAAAGCACACCAAATGGTTCGGAGTTCTGATACTGATTTAAGAACATGAATTATGCCCCTCATCTAGTGCTCTGATAGCGTGCAAGTGCTACTAGATCTGATATGTTTTTTTTATAAAAAATGACATACTGCCATGTTTCACGTGTAATTTCTTGTATGTTTAATGTTTGTATTTTTGTAACTTGTAACTTGTTGCCACATGATTTGTTGAATAAATCAATTAAAGTATATATATAAAAGATGTACATGCATGTTGGCTTACTTTGTGACGTAAATTGGTGTATCAAACCTGTCACTAACAGCGGCAGTCAAATAACAATTTCAACATGTATATCTATCTGTCATATATAACCTTTCGATGAAACATATGACGTTCACAATTGTTTTGGGGAAATGATACATTGCCCAAAACAGTATTTCAGTCATTTTACGGCGTTTCCTGTGTAAACTTTTAGTGCGGATTTGAAGCTTATCCTTACGACAGCTCACCCGCCTGCAACAATTTGCACTATGGAGAAAAATAACTACTACTACTTTCAAGTCTTTGGTATGACCCGATCGTGGGTTAAACACTGGTCGCCCGCTCTCGATGCGGACATCATTACTATTACACCACCGAGGCAGTTC
Source organism: Serripes groenlandicus (assembly GCA_031761405.1). NCBI lineage: Eukaryota > Metazoa > Mollusca > Bivalvia > Cardiida > Cardiidae > Serripes > Serripes groenlandicus. The sequence goes on from JASEVX010000081.1 coordinate 646,949, forward strand.
TAACCCATAGCCCTTACCCCCCTCAGCCTTCAGTCTTTATTGCATGTTTGAACCTTTTATTATTTCATTATATTTGCATTGGCGTACGTGCGTATGCCTGGATACGCACCTGGTAGATCGGCTCCAACGAGAGTACGCACGTTTTAATATTTCTTTATTAGCTCGGCTCCAACGAGGGTACGCCTGTTTTAATATTTATATAGTAGCTCGGCTCCAACGAGGGTACGCCTGTTTTAATATTTATATAGTAGTACGGCTCCAACGAGGGTACGCCTGTTTTAATATTTATATAGTAGCTCGGCTCCAACGAGGGTACGCCTGTTTTAATATTTCTATAGCAGCTCGGCTCCAACGATGGTACGCCTGTTTCAATATTTCTATAGTAGCTCGGCTCCAACAAGGGTACGCCTGTTTTAATATTTCTATAATAGTACGGCTCCAACGAGGGTGCGCCTGTTTTTATATTTATATAGTAGTACGTCTCCTACGAGGGTACGCCTGTTTTAATATTTCTATATAAGCTCAGCTCCAACGAGGTTACGCCTGTTTTAATATTTCTATAGTAGCACGTCTGTAATGAGGGGACGCCTGTTTTAATTTTGGCTGAAAACTTGTTAACCATACTCATTGTTTGAGGGGCGTTTAATGGTTTCACTTCTCAAACAATAAAGAGGAATATTCCCAAGCTTGTTTGTACACAGTGACGACACAGTCCCATCAACTGTTCGTCTGTAGAATACGATGCCAGCCAGCTACCACCCTAGAAGTATTCAAGTGAGCGTCACTTCTAAACATTCTATAAGTAAATATTGTTAACTGCACTTGTTCGCGCAAACTATGGACTCTGCGTAGGCTATCGACCCAGATCAGCATGCGCAGTCCGCATAGGCTAATCCGGGCAGACACATTCCATCTCAGGGGGAAAGTGATATTAAGTAATGATTCCTGAAACAGAATAATTCGAAGGAGGCGAACAGTGCCAGCGCGGCATGCCTAGGCTGATCCGGGTCGTTACTTTACGAAGAGTCCACAATGTTTGTCTTCTCGTGGAACGGCTCATATGTCCGTGTTATTGCTTTATATAAAACTTTATTCAGCTGACTTCAAGCGTCCAACATGCTCCGTAGTCAGACTGAGTAATTTCTTCAATTGTCGTGAAATAGTTCAAGCCTATTCAATTATTAAACTTACATGTACAAGGAGTTTCTATATCTTTGCCGAGAAGATTTCAGAGTTGGCTGCTGCATTTTTACTGTATTTGGGTAAGGTTTTACACGCTCTTGCATTATTTCCGTGTAGGTTTTTCTAACTATATAAGACAAAAATATAGACTAAGACTAATCTGAACGAATATGTACATGTATATTATAGATAAGCTCATCATCGTCAACATTGTCCGACAATGTTTTCAAAGTCATGCAAAGTATAACAATCAGCTATTGTAAAAAGTCACGTTTAGCAAAATAAAGGTAAAAACAGTGGAAAAGTAGTTAAATCATGTTTTACTCTGAACAACGTTCAGGTTGTTCCAGAAATACAGTGGTTGTATATTTTAAAAGGCAATTCTACGCACAAGAGAAAATTTTACTTTTGATTTCTCTATTTTAGGAATAGAAACATGACGACAGTAGTATTTACTCTGCGTATGATTTGCTTATTGTTGATGGGATTTATAATTGGTAAGTGGTTCGCCGGATGTGTCCAATTTGATCCTAGTACAACCCTTCTCCATATATTACACATTCTGCAGCAGACGACTTTGAAAACATCTAAATAATACTCACTGAGTGACATTGTTTTAAAGTTAAAACTTGATCATGTTGAGCAGTGTCTACTTTTGCCATTGCTTTGAACTATCGCCTGCTACAGATGCTTCAAATTACGTATGCATGTATTATTTTAGGAAAGTGTTAATTTCTGAAGGGTTGTATCCCCGCCCTACTTGAAACTATCTCAATACGAGAAGTATTTCTAGGGTTTTACACCGATTGTAACATTTTCTAGTTATATCACGGTGGTTCCTTGGTAAGGTACCACTAATACTGGTATTTTCTTTCTGACACCAGTGGATAAGTCGTAATACTAAACCTAAACTCCTGAACGCAAAGGAGAATGAGCATATTACTACCATTTTCTCAAAGTCGTTGGTATGACCCGGCCGGGGATCTAACCCGCGACCTCCCGCACAAAAGGCGGACGCTTTACTAATACACCGCAGAAGGTGCTACGAACAGTTACTTTATAATAATTTTGCATGACAATGGCGTCAAAAAGAAGTGCGAGTAAATGACCTTTCAAGTGTAATATAGCAAGATGGTGTATATCTGAAGAAGCATATAACACTTTAACACATGTAGACGCGTTGTTTACGCTTATGCAGCATACGACTTTTTTTAAAAACATTGTGGCAAATGTAACAATTGCCCACAATTATCAATTTCTCATTTTGTCACAATATGTTCAGTTGTGTTCAATGATTAATATTTCCCTTGTAAAGAGAACTTCCAAAATTTAACAAGATGTTTTCATATCCGTCTGCTGCATATTTGATGTGAGAAAGGGTTATATTTCTACGCGAGTACCATTGCGTCTGAATCTGGGAAGGAGGATGTCATTTGCCATGTTTACGAAAGTTATGAGAACATGACGAGTTTTGAAACACTCACAAGCATATTCAAATGAGAGATTTCTCTTTTTGCCAAAACGTTTTCAGCTCTATTACGATATTATGCTTACAAAGAGTTTAAATATGTAGGAATTTGAAAGTTGTCTGCTGCCAAATTATTGTATGTGGAAAAGGGTTGAAGTGAACTCAATATAATCACATTCTTAGAGGAGATCCCTGACATCATATTGGTATGTCGTAATAACTCTTTCCAACGTACAGCAATCTGCAGCAGACTTTTTTAAAAATATCTGAGCAAAACTATTGAAAACGTTATAAACTGAAGTTTATTTTATTCAAAAGACTTGAAAACATTGTAACAAATGGAGAAATTGCTCATATTGAGCAATTTCTTCTTTTGTCACAAGCTTTTCAAAAGTTGTCTGCTGCAGAGGTGTCAGAAAGAGTATAAACGTGGCAAAGGGTTAAGAGGAAGCTTTAGAATTGTCATCCTTTGAATTTCATTCAATATTTTCTGTTTTTAACATTTCAGATCAAACTTTGTCCGAAGCAAAACTTATAGGAAACGATAATGTCAATGTTATATCCAGTAGCCAATGGTCGGATTGGGCTCCCGAAAGAGTCATTGACCACAATGATCATAACGACGCGGACAGCTGTAGATGTTGTTCGGCCACTAATAATGAATTCGATCCATGGTATCAGTTAGACTTAGGAAAATACTATAGAGTACAAAGGGTCTACATCAAGGGTAGACGTGAAACACGGTATGGTCGTGAGTATCTTAGCTGTATAATGTACGTTGGATCTCCACCAAGGGTATACATAACACACAGTGTGATCATGAGTATCATAGCTATATAAAGTGCGAAGGGTCTACATAAAAGGTTGACTTGATACACAGTATGGTCGTAATTATCATAGTCATATAACACACAATGTGGTCGTGAGTATCATAGCCGCATACTGTACGTTGTATCTTCATCAAGGGTATACATAACACACAGTGTGGTCGTTAGTAGCATAGCCATATAAAGTATGAAGGGTCTTTATCAATGATATACATGTGGTCGTGAGTATCATAGCCGCATAACGTACGTTGGATCTCCATCAAGGGTATACATAACACACAGTGTGGCCGTGAGTATTATAGCCGTATAAAGTACGAATGATCTATATCAATGATATACATTACACACAGTGTGGTCGTCAGAATCATAGGCGTTTGAAGTACGCAGCGTCTACATCAATGGTATACGTAACACACGGTGTGGTCGTGAGTATCATAGCCGTATAAAGTACGCTGTGTCTTCATCAAGGGTAAACAGTGAACAATTGACTGCATTGTGTTTTAGACAGCTTTCAACCATTGTTCAGTTATATCACTGCGTTTTCTGGGTAAGTTACCAGTACTATTGGTCCATTTATCATGACACCAGCAAGCTCACCCGCAGCACTAGGAGGGCCACCATTATTACCATTTTTAAAGTCTTTGGTTTGACCTTGCCGGGTATCGAACCCGTAACCTCACACACCCGAGACCGACGGTCTAATACTACGCAACCGACGAGGTGACATATAACAAAGTATTAACGTATGTATCATAGCAATATAATTAATGTTATGCAAGTTATTAGAAAGATTTTGATCAACTGTATTCATGTGATATTAAAAATAAGCTACGCAAATGGTGATATAAACGTGTTTATATGATTTGAAAATCACCTATTAGATAGACAGACTATTAATGTCATTCGAATGCAGTTGTTTGTTGTATTTATTATAAACCGTTCTGTTGTTGTTTTCCACACTACTTCCAAAATCTGTATTGTCCTTTACTCATTGTATTTAATCTACAACAGTAGACAAAGGTATGGAAATGTCCCAAGTGAACGTTATACATGTTCATGTTATGTTATGTAATAACGTGACCGTTATACATGTTCATGTTATGTTATGTCATAACGTGACCGTTATACATGTTCATGTTATGTTATGTCATAACGTGACCGTTATACATGTTCATGTTTTGTTATGTAATAACGTGACCGTTATACATGTTCATTTTATATTATGTCATAACGTGACCGTTATACATGTTCATGCTATGTTAGGTAGGTGACGGCTTTGGACAGGACTGAGTGACAGCTTGGAATTTTACTTCTTACCGTTACAGAAACCGGTTTCAACGCATACCATAACAACGCTAGACAATATGTAACGGTTGTGTTGGACATTTCTAAAACCTACAATATACCGCTGTATATTGTATATGTAGTGCTACAGAAAATGTACGAAGGGTCTATATCAATGATAAACATAACACACCATGTGATCGTGAGTATCATAGCCGCATAACGTACGTTGGATCTCCATCAAGGGTATACATAACACACAGTGTGGCCGTGAGTATCATAGCCGTATAAAGTACGAAGGGTCTATATCAATGGTATACATTACACACAGTGTGGTCGTCAGAATCATAGGACTGACTGACAGCTTCGACTTTTACTTCTTACCGTTACAGAAACCGGTTTCAACGCATACCATAACAACGCTAGACAATATGTAACGGTTGTGTTGGATATTTCTAAAACCTACACTCTACCGCTGTATATTGAATACAGTGTTACAGAATATGTTCAAATCTGCATTGCTTTCGTACACAACATTTACAAATCTGCGTTTTTTCTTGTAGAACATTTTCAGAACCTACAGATTTTCTTTGAAAGTATTCACGCGGGAATGAAGAACGTAGAGTACACGGAAGCACGTCCAGTCTATGACATCGATTACATTCTTAACGTCCCAAAGTCAACTCGATTTGTCTCCATCATACTCAAAAACGTGACTCGACATTTCATAGTGTGTAATCTTGATGTTCATGGAGGTATCTTTGTCTATTTTGTCATATTCTTGTAGAATGCGATGGTATTTTTGGATATGAGGCCTTCATTAAAGGTTATTGCTATTTCATTGTTATTTCCTAAACACCAAACATGTGAAATGGGTAGTGGTGGCTTGCCTCGATTGGCGCGTGGTGTATATAACATTACGTCCGATGTCATCCAGCTTTGTATTTGGAATATTCCATAGCCAGCTTTAGAAATATCAAAATAAAACATGTTCAGTTAAGCAGCCCACTGTATAGAATCTGATCAGACTGCGCAGATGGGCCGACAAGTCAGGCTCTTCTTCTGGCAGAGGTTCAGATGAGGAGGAGATTTCAGCCCGTTTCCCCACAATATCTCTCTTATCATCCAATCAAACCCTATGAGTTGGGTACTCAAAATAATCGTCTCATTGAAAAGATTCTTTTGAGTACCTACAACAAAGGGTTAAAGTGTAAAATACTTATCTTAGAAAGTAATGAACTCCCCTTATCTAGAGCTTTAACTGGTGACACAGGCTACATAACATCGATTCTAGTTGTAAACGCGGTACTGGTGATTACCCTGGAAACGCAATGCTCAGTTAATTAAATACTATCAAAAGTAGGACGAAATATAATTTAGATATGGGATACATACTTGTGTGTTCGAAATAAAACCCTATATCTTTATCATCGTTCTAAGACCATCGATCCAAAGCATGATCAGTTACTTTGCATTTAATTGTTCTACAAATGTATGTCATGTTTATTTTCATGGCTAACTTATCCGTACAGGATGATGAGCAAATAATTGATAACAAACAATCGAGAAACATGGCCTTAATAATAGGGTAGGAGTTAACATCAAAAGTTACAATGATTAACACATTGACGTATGTTCACTAATACAACGAATATTCTTTTCCCAATTAACAACCCGTTTCCGTGTCCGGGATATATCTCGATATATATTGGTCGGAATTCAATGACACTTTAGTCGAATTCTTAATACCTATAGGTCATGCGCATTGCATTTGCTTTTTCAGATTCGGCATTTATCCATAGAGTTATGGGCCTGTTATATTTGACACGCCATTCGTGGAATATATACTTGTTTAACAAATTTTATTTGCTTCAAATCTTCCGTTCAAATACTTGATCTCGATTATACAGTGGTCCGACGAAAATTGAGAGTCGAAATGGTCCCATGAATTATTTCGAGATATCGAAGTGTGCGAGGGATCCTTCGATTTAAGATAAATTAAGTTATGTATTTTCATCTTCGTTATTCCTTTATACTTTAATGTGTTTTATGAAAAGCAAACTAGTGATTGAAACATATCTAAAAAGATCAAAGAAACAGTCCAAGCAATCAGAACTGCTGCTACGCTGCTTTCAAAAGAAAGATCTGCTCCAGGCATTGCTTCCAGTTAAACGATACATTCGATAATATAAATATTCGAGTTATCGCGAGTCAACTGTATTTTAAAATTTACCTCCGTCGATTTCGAGCTGGTTGTTTTTTGATACAGATTTTGTCGATGGGGAATACGGTTATAGGTGATGACTTTTCATTTAATTGTTCTACAACTGTTTGTCATTTTTTATTTGTATGGCTAACTTATCCGTCAAGAATGATGAGCAAATAATTGATAACAGACATTCGAAAACAGCGCGAGTCCGTTGTATTTTAAAATTTACGTCCGTCGATTTCGAGCTGGTTTTTGTTTGTTACAGAGTGTGCGGATGGTGAATACGGAGATACCTGTAACAACGTATGTCACTGTAAAGGAAATCCCTGCAACAAAACCACCGGAGTGTGTCCCAGTGGCGAATGTTTACCCGGTTATCATGGACAACAATGCGACAAACGTAAGGCTTTTGTGTGTGCTGTTGTTGTTGTTTTAGGGGTAGTAATGACATGTAGGGTTTGGTGGACTGTATTAGCATTGTTACATTTAGGGGTAGGGGGTAGGGTATTCTGGCTGTATTGGCAAAGAATTGAGAAACAATGACAAATACATTTCGATTTGATACAAACAACATATTCAATTGGTCGGTGTATATTTAGATATGTAGTACTGACAATAAGTACTTCATTACGGACGTAAAGGTTCTTAATTAAGACTTCAATTACAATAATATAACCTGACCAATTGAGGTTGTGGGCCCATTAATGTATTTCTGTGTGAATTACACACCATGTGTTTTACATTTAAATGATGAGCAAACTTTATTTCACTCTATATGTGTCTATGGTTGCTAATGCTGTTATATCGACTATGCTTGTGTTTGGTTTACATTAAGTATAGATCTCGTGAACGTAAACAAACTATGCGCTTCTGTTTAAAAATTGATTTCGGACTCATTCTGACGATATTTCAGTTTGCTCGGATGGTAAATATGGACCCGGATGTAAGATTCCATGTGGCAATTGCCTTGGCAACAACGCAGTTTGTGACAAGATGACGGGAAAGTGTCCGTCGTCTTGTTCAGAGGGTTATCGAGGTGATCAGTGCAAAACAGGTAACTGCATAACAAATACTGCATGAAAGACATTTTGAGCAAGATAGGTTCAATTACGTCAACAATGGGTACTTATATAGGCGAATAATACAATAAAAACCCTGACAGTAACATGTCAATTATATGACATTTGGTCGGTGCATTTGAAATCTGAGAGTCGTTATGATATTCACATATTCCAGAATAGTTTAAATAACTCAACAGTAAATGAAAACAATTTGTGTATCTAAACTAATCCAGGTGTTTATATTTTCTTAGAACACTATATTTACAATGCTGGAATACACATAATTGTATATTGGGTCATGGGAGTTAAGTCCCCGTTTGGCGTTAGATCAAGATAGTTATTTTAATCAGTTAAGTTTTTCATTAAATGGAATGTCTCACCTATCTGTCTCTTACCTGTGCCTCTACATCGGGTGTGGGAGGTCACGTGTTACATACGACCGGGTCAAAAAGACGACTTTAAAAATGGTAGTAATGGCTTTTCCTTCTTGGCGCATATGATTGTTAGGTTAGCAGTACGACTAACTCGCTGGTGTCAGGATAAACATGTATGGAGCAGAAGTACTGGAAATGAATTCAAACAATGCGCCAATAAAACACCAACAACGAAAACATGAGTCTCCAGGGCTAAATGTGTTAATAATACATTGCAAGCATTCTGTGCTCTCTAAATTGCGAATTTTAGTTAGCGTTTTAAATGATCCAACTGGGAAAGAACAATTTTATTTGGCGTTTTTGTTAATGACCCAACTACAAGAGAACTATTTAAGGTGGTGTTTTGATGAGCTTATTACGAAAGAGGCCGTTTAAGTTTGCGATTTTAATGATTCTTGTGGATAATTTGTATATTACAGAATGTGTAGCAGGAGGCTATGGTCAGAATTGTACACAGAAATGCGGTAAATGTCTAGATAACAAACCTTGTAATGTAACTATTGGGTCATGTGAGAATGGCTGTAGTGCTGGTTACCTTGGCCTACTCTGTGATCGCGGTAAGTTTGATATTTTCCGCGTTTAGCGATTTGGGGTATTGATACAACATCTGCGTACAGTATAGACTAAGATTAATCTGAACAACCGCACGGTCTAACTGGAGTGTTTACTCTCCGTCTACATGTCAGGAAGTCAAAGATGCATCTTGTTGACAAATAACTAGTATCCTAATTAGTTGTCCTCCAATTCACATGTATATGATCCCATTACGGAGAGTCAATAAGACACCATAATAGCATCGATCACTCAGGTGTTCTTGGGCAAACATACAGTATAATTGTACAGTCTTTATTGTACGTCTTTATGAATATAGCCTACAAGTTAACCTTAGTTCAATAACAATAAACCAAGTCGTGCCACGTCTGTTTACACATAAGTCAAACGACGACGAAAAATTCATACTTTGTTTCTTACGCGACATTGTTTTAATTTCACAGCTAACAATGTAATTTAAAAAATCTCTACTCATCTCAGTTAAGCATAAATCAACGAAGTACGAGACCATATCAATCGGGCTACATATGAGCCTATAGTATGATTTGTATTACTGTAAAATATTCTTCCAATTGATTCAAAGGATAGATGTTTCTTGTACCACATGAACATAGATAGTAATATTTAGCTCGACTATTCGAAGAATATGAGAGCTTTACTACTCGCCCCGGCGTCGGCGTCGGCATCGGCGTCGGCGTCTCCGTCGGTGTCCGGTTAAAGGTTTAGGGCAAGTTGGCATTTTCATTCATAAGTATTTGTGCTAAGGCTTTCATATTTAGTTTAGTGTTACATCTTATATCTTTCTTCACATTGTATGCTAAAGGTGCGAGTGTGACCTTCTCTTTGGGAAAAATAACATGTTTTCGGTGGTTAAAGTTTTAGTGCAAGTTGGATTTTTTTTCTCAATAAGTGCTTGTTCTAGGGCTTTCATATTTGGAACATAATTACATATTATACCTTTCTTCATCTTGTATGCTGAAGATTCTGTGTGTGACCTTCTTGTTGAGGTAACATACATGATTTGGGGTGGTGAAAGTTTTAGGGCAAGTTGGCATTTTCATTTATTTTTTTATTTTTTCTCAATAAGTACTTGTGTAAAGGCTTTCATATTTGCAATATAATTACATATAAAAAACATGATTTTTGTTTGATTTTGAGAATTTTAGATAAATTCATAATTTTTGGTTACACTCCTTTCTATTTGTGATCATTCATTTATCAAATATAATTCTTTAACATATCAAACGGGTTTTGCAAGGTGTCAAACATTTGGAAAACCTTATTTTGCTATTTCAGAATGCAACAAAGGACGATATGGCATCAACTGTACACAGAGATGTGGTAATTGTAAAAACGATGAGACGTGTAGGTTTAGAAGTGGAACGTGTCCTACAGGATGCAGGGCAGGGTACCAAGGCCATGAATGCAAAACAGGTACACGATACACATGTTTATTATTGAATAAATTCCAATGTGAAAAATTAAATGACCGAGAACTGGCAATACACTGTACTCGATAAATAGGTAAACATCGTGACTTTTCGTGAATGTCCGTGCGTTACTTTAAGGGGTATTACGAACATCCACGAACATGAATTGTCTACATATCTTTCGAATGCAGTGGATGGAATAATTCATTCCTAGTCCGCAGTCAATTTGGTTTTTTTGAAGTACTTGTATATACATCAAACATGCGATTTCTTTCATAAAACACAAGAACACATTTTAGAAATAATTACACGCAAATAAATAGACATTTACAAACTGACACAATTCAACATATTTGTTTAACTCTTTCCCATTAGCAAAAGTATTTCAACGCATCTGAAACAGACGACTTTTAAAAACAATGCGGCAAAAAGCTGTTCTCCTTTTACCAGAATGTTTACAACCTTATTCAATATAAAACTCTATCCAATAATAAAGTTTCCATCTTGTTGCATTAACATCTGCTGCAGATGTGTATGGGGAACGGGTCCTTACACATCGGTTCCTGACATATTGCGAATACCGGCACATATTGAAGACATATGTTAACTTTCATACATGACCTGATCACAGGCGCATCATATGACAAATAGTGTTATGAAACTGTGTGACATCTGAGTCTTCTTATTGATAAATGCATTTTTTCGTTCCGCTGACGCAGACGACATTTGCAAACATTGCAGGAAAGGATGTTGCCCAATATTCTGCTGCATTCTTGCCAATATGTGACACAAAGATGACAACGCATTTTACATAAGTCTTCGCGCTGTTATCTTCAACAGATAACATGTATACGTCTACCAAATTCAACAAATTATATTGGCTATGCTACATTATCGCTTTCTCAGAGACAAGAAAAATCAACACCAGACGAATTTGAAAACGTTTCGTCAAAAGTATGAAGAAATGTCTATAAATGAAAGAATAGTTATGGTGGCATACTTCTGACATCACATTACCACTTAATTATCACGTTATATAACTAGTTAGTCACTTAACTATCTCGTTATATAACTAGGTAGTCACTTAATTATCACGTTATATAACTAGTTAGTCACTTAATTATCACATTATATACCTAGTTAGTCACTCAATAAATATGATAAATATCTGATTAACGCATTTATTGTTATGTTAACAGATACTTATGTCTATGTTACTGCCCGCTACTGCCAACAGATACATACATAATGCCATTTTTGATATCAATTAAGTGGTTAACGTGTTATGTAACTAGTTAATGAGATAAGTATCGTGATAATTATGTAGTTAACTAGATAGTGAGATAAGTATCGTGATAATTATGTGGTTAACTAGTTATGTAACTAGTTAGTCAGATAAGTATTGTGATAAGTATGTGGTTAACTAGTTATGTATTTAGTTAGTCACATAAGTATAGTGCAGCCTGATATACATTGTTCATTATTCGCAATGGCGGAAAAGCCTCTTTCCTAACACTACATGCACATGCAAAGTTTGTTTTAAGTCGCGTCATGTGGGATTAGAGTAAAACTGTAATATTTGAAAGTTGATGAGCAGATTTATTTATCATATGCTTTCTCTTAAAAATACTAGAATGCAATGATGGATATTATGGTGAAAAATGTACGAAAACGTGCGGGTACTGTTAAGAGGGTGGGATATGCAAGAAGACGAATGACTATTGCTTGAAAGGGTGTGCACCTGGATATATAAACGATTATTACATTGATGATTTACACCGGAAACGCAATGATCAGTTACTAAAATACTATCAAAAGAAGAACGAAATACAATTCAAATATGCGATACACACGTGTGTGTTCGAAATATCTTTGGTGAACGCTATACCTTCATCATCGTTCTAAGAACATCGATAGAAGCATGGTCAGTTACCTTTCATTTAATTGTTCTATAACTGTTTCTCATGTTTATTTGCATGGCTAACTTATCCGTCCAGGATGATGAACAAATAATTGATAACAAACAATCGAAAAACATTGCCGTAATACTAGGGTAGGAGTTAACATCAAAAGTCACAATGATTAACACATTGCTATTATATGTTCACTAATAAAACGAACATTCTTTTCCAATTTATCAACCCGTTTTCGTGGCCGGGATATATCTCGATAACTATTGGTCGGAATTCAATGACATTTTAGTCGAGTGCTCAATACCAAGAGAACATGCGCATTGCATTTGCTTTTTCAGATTCGGCATTGCTTGTTATGGCCCTGTGATATTTGACAAGCCATTCGGGAGATATACACTTGTTTAACCACTTTTATTTGCTTACTTTGTGGCGTTCAAATACATGGTCTATATTATACAGTGGTCCGACGAATATTGAGAGTCGAAATGGTCCCATAAATTACTTCGAGGTTATCAAGGCGTGCAAGGGATCCTTCGATTTAAGACAAATTAAGTTATGCATTTTCATACCGTATCTTCCAAGCAATCAGAACTGCTGCTATGCTGTTTTCAAAAGAAAGGTCTGCATCAGGAATTGCTTCGGGTTAAACGGTACATTCGAAGATATAAATGTACGAGTTATCGCGAGTCCATTGTATTTTAAAATTTACGTTCGTCGATTTCGAGTTGGTTGTTTTTTGTTACAGAGTGTGCCGATGGGGAATACGGAGATACCTGTAACAACGTATGTCACTGTAAAGGAGATATCTGCAACAAAACCACCGGAGTATGTCCCAGTGGCGAATGTTTACGCGGTTATCATGGACAACAATGCGACAAACGTGAGGCTTTATTGTGTGTGCTGTTGTTGTTGTTTTAGGGTGGGGGGTGCATGTGGGGGTTGGTGGACTGTATTAGCATTGTTACTTCTAGTGGTAGGGGTGGGAGATGGTGGCTGTATTGAAAATGAATGAAGAAACAGTGCCAAAAACATTTCGATTTAATACAGATAACATATTGAATTGGTTGGTGTATATTTCGATATGTAATATTGACAATAAGTTCTTCGTTACGGGCGTAAAGATTCTTAATTTAGACTCCGATTGCGATACTATAACCTAACCAATTGAGGTTGTTAACCCATTAAGTTATTTGTGTGTGAATAACACACCACGAGTTTTACTTTTAAATGATGAGCATACTTTATTTCACTATATATGTGTCTATGGTTGCTCTAGATTTTATAGAAATTAGGCTTGTGTTTGGTTTCTGTTGTATTTTTTTAATCTTGAAAAGACCAAGTGGTCGAAAATTTGACAATTAAAGAGTTTATCATATAAAATACTCATCTAAGTTAAGCATAAACCAACGAAATACGAGACCATATCAATCGGGTAAACTATTCTTCCGATTATTTCAAAGGATAGATGTTTCTTGTACCACATGACCATAGATGGTACTTGTTTGCTTCGGTGTAAGACTAGAATACATTTCCTCTAAGTGAATACCAAAAATGGTACTGTCATAAGTGTTCTTTCCAAGAAAGAAATAAAATCTGTTATTTTAGTGTTCACGTGCAGATACAGATAACAATTCGCCATTGCTCGCATTATAAAAACATTAAACAAAACATAATTATGTTCAATCAGGCGTTTTATGTCAACTTTATCATAGCAAACTGTGACGATGAGCTTGAATATTTCTCATTATAATCACTTAAAAAAGAAATTGTACAAAATTCTATGTTTTATACTAAAGATAATGCTTTTGCAAATGCGACCATTACCGAAAAGTATTGATATATATTTTAATATTACATATAAACAAACATTTTGTTGGTATATTTCATGTTTTAATTAATCCAATGACATCTTTTTTTCCCAGTGTATACGAAAGTAAAGAATGAAAAATATAACATAAACATTCTTTGAACGAGTGAGTTTATCATATAATAAATAAACGATTACAAACTTTTACACTGTTTCAGAATGCAATAAAGGCCGATATGGCATCAACTGTACACAGAGGTGTGGTAATTGTAAAAACGATGAGACGTGTAAGTTTACAATTGGAACGTGTCCTACAGGATGCAGGGGAGGGTACCAAGGCAATACATGCAAAACAGGTACACGATATACATGTTTATTATTGAATAAATTCCAATGTTAAAGTTAATTGACCGGGAACTGGCAATAACTGAAACTTTATTATTCAACCAATTATTCAATTGTCATGTATGTAAGAGAAATGTGGACATTTGATTAAATGAGGTTTATTTCCTACAAGTTTTATTTGTGCCGAAATTATAACAAAAGTCCTTTTACTTCTGGATCAACCCTTGTAAATATGTAGACAATTCATTTTTCTGGATGTTCGTAATACTCCTAATTCCCCCAGGGGCTGCAAACCTAAAATTAGACCTCATGTATTATTATTACCAGTACTTGTACATACTTTAAAAGAATGACTCCCACCACATTTAATGCACTTGTGTGCAAATGTGCAAACCGATCTTTGACAGATAGCCTTGTAATTGAAATCATAGCACTTAAACTTAACTTGTTCATTAGCCACTTGTGGCTTAGGTCGACACATAAACAGCATCCATAATTCCTGATCGACCACTGCCCATGACATTTCTAAGGACTGAGCCATTTTTAGCCTGAACTGCTCATCATAAGATATCCAGCCATTTACAGTATATTGCTTGGCCCCAAATCTCACAGTATGGAGGTATTTGAGCATGTCGGCATACTGATCACTGTGCACTTGGCAGTAAACGTCCATATACACTATGAAAGCATCCGTCCATGCCTCTATACTAGATATACGTCTTATGGTTTTTGGCATAAGATTGATGCTTCCATTTGAGTCTAACGTGAGCACTTGACCCATGCTATTTTCAGGCGTTAACAGAATTGATAAGTTTACATACTCCCTGTTACAAATTTTTTGTTTCAATCCTAGGGAAACTTGGCTAGAAATTCCATTACTAACTAGCCCCACCTGGACCTCACCTGAATCTTTTGGTTCTGGTTCAATCCTAGGTGGCAGCAAGGGCAACAACTTTTCAGCTACCTTCTCAACCACCATGTTCAGCTGCGAATCGGACAGAGCGGTAGGCGCATCCGTCACCAGCGTTGGTGGAACCTCTGGTGCCTGGTCATCCACGACTGCAGCCTCATGACGCCTATTAGTTTTTCGTCTTGCCTTAGGCATAATCAGCGAAACAAAACAATATTTCTGAAAAAGTGTTTAGGCACTTTAGCAATGGTTTTTCAGAAGAAATAGATATATAACTTGGGTCAATACTTGACCTTTAGGCTTTAGCTAAAATAAATAAATGTTAACAGACAATCCAGTGCCAAGCTAATTTCTCTAGGGCAGCCAGCAATATACCCAATGGGTTATAAAATTAATTTAATAAAGCGGATAACAATAAGAATATATTTCGCCAATTTCGATGTCGGTCAATTACAAACAATCTGGTGCCGAGTCAATAACTCTTGGGCAGCCAGCAATATATCTTTTTTATAAAAATTGAAGCAAAAACAATAATAAACAAATATTGCGCCAATATCGCTATCAATGAAGTACAAACAACCTGGTGCCGAGTCAATTACTCTTGGGCAGCCATCAATATAACATGAAAATCATGAAGAGAACAACAATAAACAAATATTTCCCCAATGTTGCTGTGATGCAGAACATGTCATACCAATTCAGACTTATATATTCCAAAAACTCCTTTTTCCAAAATAAAAATTCAATGCAATGCACTTATCAACTCCTTTTTCCAAAATAAAAATTCAATGCAATGCACTTATCGGTGAGCGTCAATCTATCAGGCTGTCAACAATCTAAGTAACCATTCAAAACAAAATATTCAAATGTGTAAAGATCTAAGAAACAAATAAAAAGTGTACAGGGCTACTTTTCCAGTGTTATGCTAAATACGTCCTTGTTTAACCATAAAAATGACCTAGCAATCTGGCACTGAGCCAATTTCTCCTATGCAGCCAGATGCCTCTAGGATTTGTGTATGTAGGATTCAACAACACAGAAACATACACTGTATCATGCAAATAATCGATAAACCTTAATTCCTTTTCGCTACAATGATTTAAGCGTTTCCAGCTAGATCACAAATCGAGTCAGTAAGCCACCAATAACAACAACAAAACATAGACCACGAACAGGGGATGGGGTGCCTTAAAAGTAAATTATAGTGCTCAGCGAGGGAATATAATTGTCACTGAAACGATAATTCGAGAGTTCACATTTCCTTTCAAGGTCAACCAATATTGAAAACGGCACCCCACCCACCATCATTGCATCAGTCAATACATGATCAAGCTAATATTAAACAAAGCTACATTGCATGTAGGTTGAACACTAACATAGGGTTATACCAAGCCCCATTACACCAATTTGTTACCAATAGATGAAAGAATTTCCATCAAATTCAAAGAGAATTGATTTTCGCCTGTCTCGCCCTTCAGTCAAATAAATGAAAAGGAAAATTGCCTACACGTGTTTAATTAACCACAAGGAATAATATTATAAATGAACGACAATGAATAGCACTGAAGGGAACAAGATAGGTTCTCGGTTCTGCACAGTCCCTGTAAACGGTTTTGACCCTTAATGTTCAAAACTTAATGAATTCCAATGTTAAAGTTAATTGACCGGGAACTGGCAATACACTGTTCGATCCACTGCACTCAATAAATAGGTAAACATCGTGAATGTCCGTGCGTTACTTTAAGGAGTATTACGAACATCCAGGAAAATGAATTGTCTACATATTTACAAGGGTTGATCCAGAAGTAAAAGGACTTTTGTTATAATTTCGGCACAAATAAAACTTGTAGGAAATAAACCTCATTTAATCAAATGTCCACATTTCTCTTACATACATGACAATTGAATAATTGGTTGAATAATAAAGTTTCAGTCAGATTATGAAAATTATAAGTACCATGGGGGAGTGGGACACGGTAGAAACGTCATTCTGTCTCGTAGAATGCTTGAATGCCTTATTTTGTTAAGCAATATGAGGGTTGTTGATGAGATACAAAAACGCAATGTAAGATAGAAATGACATTAACCATTACCCAATATTTATGCGATACGACTATTTTTCTTGGTGTTCAAGTTTTTGACATTAAATTCAGCCTGCATCCGCTTGTATTAAAATTTGCTGTTTAGAAATATGATTTGATTTATTTTATTGATTATTCTTTATGAGACAGTTTCTTACATCGATTGATTCATTGATTTATAAAATGATTGTTTTTTCTGTATGTCTGGATATACCCCTATGAGTGAAAACAGTTTCCATTAAAAGGCTTATTAATTAGCTAAACATTACACAGTACATTGAGGCATACATGACCCCTTTATAATACATGTTGTGTCTGTGGATGCTTTATACAATGGATTGATTGATATGTACCTCACATGATATCGTGTCATCATTTCCATAAACAATATTCGCTGGTTGAAACATGCGTATAATTAGAATAAAGGAACATGTGAAAAGAATAAAACTAAACATCCTTTTTACGATCTCAATTGGACATAATTACAGAGTGTACTGATGGTACATACGGAGATGGGTGTGTTTCTCAATGCGGAAGATGTTATAACGATACTGTATGTGACAAGAAGAGCGGGATATGTACAGGGTGTGCTGCGGGGTTTAACGGGGTCAAATGTGATGTTGGTACGTATTTAGCCGACTGGTTTACCCTAAAACATGTGTATTTATTTCAGTGTGTAGGCTTAAATTTCATGCGGTTAAAGTATGTCAATTTTCCATACATTTGCATTGTTCGATAATCTTATAGAAGCAATCCCATCTCCCGGACGGCTCTAAAGTTTGGATTAAGAATGTAACAATTTTATCAGAACATATGAGCAATTGTCCAAACAAGTACTTGGTGTAAGATGGCAAGCGCATGCTATAATGTTGAATGAATTACAGATCTTTCCGAAAATGTAATATTGCGTAAAGTATGTGGAAATTAAATGTATACAATTATTAAATAAATTCTATTTTTTAATATTGTAGGATTTAATCAAGGTATTGTTTTTAAACACAGACTTGGTTATAATTAGTTACAAATATGGTATGATGATTACAAAACTGTTATAATGCCAGAACATAAAGACTTTATTCAAATTCCCTCTTTTAATTATATTTTGAAAATCAATTAACATCAATAATTCAAAATTGCTCATGGCAAAAGCTCGAGTCTCTGCTCATAGATAAGCAGTAAAATATGGGTGAATGGAAACCCTAAATAAAATATATTTTAAAGAAAGAAAATGTAATTCTGTAAAAGTGGAAAAGCACTTTTTATTAGTATGCCAAATATGTTTTGATCTGAAACAAAAATTATGAAAAATATTGAAGCATGAGAACAGCCCTTAAATAACTTCATTCCAAAAATGAAAATATACTTTGAAAACTTGACAACATATACACAGATTTTGAAATAAGGAACATAATACATTGTGAAAATTTAGCTGTGGTGCACATGTGAATTACTGATAAAATTAATGTGGAAATTTAGCAACTTTGTCACTTTCTACCAAGATTTCTGGTTGATGTCCATGTGTTTTCTTCTCAAACTAGTATTATCTTATTTTGATCATTTCAAGTGTATTTTAAAATATGTTAGATTTAAGTAAATAAAACTTGACTAGATTTTTTGCGGATGTAACCTTTCTTCATTCTGTTTAAACATTTGTATCTCCCGTTGGTCATTATAACTCTATTTGATTTTGTTAAATCCTTTGTGTTAGATGCGCGATGTATGTTAAGAGTGTTTGACATTTTCCTGAATACAATTTATCTATTTTAGATATGATAGAAGTGATATACACGCACTAACAAACACATTGTACATTGTAGAAGAAACTTCATCCGAGGAAGACTCTTGCTTTGTTCCGATAGGCGTATCGATTGGTGCAATTCTGTTCATTGAAGCTTTTATCGGAGCAGTTGTGTACATTATCTGGAAGAGGTAAACACTAATTAGTCGCTAGGCAGAAGTCCGCGAGTATAGTTTTAAAAGATTTTTAGAAATCACATGGGAGGACAAATTGTGATTAGAAAAAAACGAGTGTAAATGCCTCGAAACTATTTAGGTTTTTGTTTAAATCTATAAGTTATGATATATTTGTAACGAAATTCATGTTTCCAAGGTTATACGTTTGTGTTGATTAACCTAGTATATCATTTTAGTTCAAGCTATTCGAGATTATTTGTTCGTCCTCGATTAGACATGCAACAGACGCTAATGCTAAATAGTAATTACAATATCAGCATTATATAAAGCTATTTTCTCTTTTTAGTAGTCGTTACACATTACTGAACATTTGTTTCAAATAAAATATATTTCTTGATTTGTGTAGTTAGCATAAAACGTTATTGTATAAATCTCTTAAATGGTAAAATGTATGGACTGTTTCTTGTCTACAAATCAAAAAAGGGTCTGGTAGCAGCATGCTCTTTGATTGGCATGCAGAGGCCATGTTTCAAGATATTAATTAGCCCAGTGCTGACCTTTGTCGACTTTTTAAGTTAAATTACGCTAAATACACCTGCCGACTTGCTGATCTACATTACTAAAGTACCTAAAAAAACCTTTGTTTGCGTAGAAATGAGTGTATAACATCACCATAATGTATTGAATATATGACATTCAGTTTAAATGCATTGTGAATGTGTATAGGATGCACTGGAAATGATTGATTAGATCACTTTTAGTATTTTGACATTCTTTGAAAGCGATTTGGTCCAAAATGACGGTTACCATTTTCGCCTTGTGAGTTCTTTCCTTATTCCATGCCACGACGACTCGATCTTGACACGAGGTGAAACAAATGCTTATAAACCTAATATTACACACTAAAATGTTTAAATATAGGAGATATAAAATGATCATTTGGCTTGAAACAAATTTAAAAAAAAGTTAAAACTCTGATAAACAATAATTATAGAATTAAAGAAAATCGTTTCTTTCGCGCCCAATTTGTTTCATACTTGCCACCATTTAAATTGTCATAGAACTTGCAGGTAGCCTTTTTTACGCCATACATATATTGCATTAATGCTTTAAATAAACAATTTAGCTTATATGGTATTTAAGGTGTGACTACTGTTTAAACATATGAGGATAAATTTTAACATCTATTAAATAATTATTATAATTATGATTATAAAGGAGAAAGTTAATCTTCAGCAATTTAACCGTTTTCACAATGTTTTAAACGTTTAGAGGTTTTCAATGATGCTTTAAACATGGAAATGGTAAAATAGCTTTTTATTGCATGTAGATCTAAATCCCAAACTGTTTATTGTTGTGGTTGTATTGACAAATACAAAAATTCCAAAGTTCTGACCAAAAAAAATCCTGAGAATTGTATGTGGAATTTCAAAAATCCTGGAATTAGTCCTTAATGAAAACATTAGGTGTATGTTTAGACTATTGAATGTCAACAATGTATGTGTTGGAAATATAGTTTAATGCAGTCTTTTCCGGCGAAATTGATACCTTGCATTAACTTTCTTTTGTAATAATATATGGTAACTTATCAGTTCAGAACATGGAACCATTTTAACCTAACAGTCTAACACTAACTCAATTTAAGGTGAAAATACAACATCCTATGTGTTAAACAATAACGATATGTGTGTATTGTTGGCTCAATTCAATCTTGATTTATAACTGCGGTTAGTTTTATATGTTGTTTTCAAATATGTCGTGAAAAAATAAATACAATAGAAATGTTTTATAGAACCGCTAGTGTAGAAAAAAACGTATTTTTTCCAAAAGTATTTGTTAATGTGTTGTATGAGATCATCACTTAATGCTAATACAAAAGGGATAAGTATAAAATGGGCCATGTTATACTTACGTGCAGTCTGATCCCAATCTGTCTTTTTCAACATCTAGACATCCAAAACACCCTTGAAGCCTCTAAAGATGGATATTGGCCAATATAAACATGCCCCCTGAACACAATCGCCATTTTTGTCTGTAACTTCCGAATGTCGCATTTCACATGGCGTGTCATGGGGATTAATGTATCTTTGATATGTTCATTAAGAAAGGTTTTATATATATATCATTGTTTATCTTCCTTTCTTCAGACGAAAGTACAAGCCGATAGGAGTTAGTTTTATATGTTGTTTTCAATGATGTCGTGAAGAAAACCCAATAATTTAAAAATTTAGCCGTATAAATTGGGCCATGTCATATTTAAGTGCAGTCTGATCAGGATCTCAACATCTGGTCATCCAAAAAACCAAAAAAGAAGCCTCTAAAGATTTATATTGGCCATACATTGACTATATGAACATGCTCCCTGATCCGAATGTTGCTTTTCACGTGACGTGTCGTGGGGATTAACGTGTCTGTATTATGTTATTGCGATGGGTTTCATATATATCTCATTGCTTGTTTTCATTTTTACAGACGACAAGGACAAGCCGAGAGGAGTTCTCCTCAAGAAGTCAATATATACGAGATGCCCGATCATGAAGCATTTGCATCTGAACATCCTTATGAATTAAATCAGCAGAGTGACACAATAATACCAACTTATGAAAACGCGCTACTCTCTCCAACTAACAAATGAATCGTATGAGTCGTATTGTGAAAAACAGGATGATATTTCTGTCTGTTTTCTTTTTCTGTTTTCAATGAAATCATATATACCAATGGTTTGATGCGCAGATTTACAGGAGAGTTATTGTATTCTTTAACATATATATTCTAATGGCACATGACGTCCATTTCAATCGACCAATCAAAATGACTTAAATAGGTTTTGCAGATAGTCATATTAGGAAAGATTCCACCAAGTTATCTCAAAATCAAACGAACGCTTTCAGAAAAGAAGAATAAAGTTGTTTATGGTGGCTATGCTTTCAACAAATTATTGACTTTACACAAAAGAGAAGATGGTTACATTTCTCCCAAATCATCTTGAAGTCAGTCAAGAACTATCAGAGGATAACACAACTTGTGGCGTTGACCTTTAACCCCCCCCCCCCCCTTTCCCTCTCTCTGATGTCGCAGTAGCAAAAGCTCTACATATAATTCAAATATTCGAAGAAAGATCAGAATGTGGAGTTCGAATACGGAAATATGCATGAAATATTTAAATGCAATAAGATGGAAAATGAAGCATCATTAGATTATGTCAAAACCATATACACCGTTTATTCGAGTGTTTGAACCTCCGTCAATACGCAGAGCTGACTGTACAAACACTCGTAGTAAAAGGGTTCATACAACGCTTATAACTAGTACATGTGTATCCACTTCATATATGATTGTGGGAACCTCAGTCTTTACGTCAAACTGCTACACAAACACTCGTGATGAAAGGGAATATACAACGCTATTCTGCCTATACGCAGACAATTAAACCATAGCAGGAACAATCAAAAACGTCGAGAGACTGTTCACTGCTTTAATTAGTTAAAGGGTACAAAACAAATGGAATACCAATGAAACATAAGTTAAATCAGATCAAATACCTAGACATAAGTGCAGCAGCTTCTAAACTGTTTATATTTCAAGGGAGGCAACCCTGAATTACCAGAAGTACAAATGCATGAGTGAAGCTAGAGTTATTTCACTTGGCATCAACCCACAGACCCACAGCATTGTCAAAAATTGAAATGTGTCACTTTCAAAGATATTATTATTTCAACAATATTTTCTGATAAGAAATTCTTGACAAATATAACATTGTACACATCAAAACAGCATGCAACTATCTATGCAAATGCTTATAAAATTCAAACGTATAATAGCACATGATTGCAGTATGTTTTCAAAACAAACTTTCCGATTCGAGTTCAATGCTAAACACAATCAAATGTTCGGTCAAATGTATATAAATGAAGAAATGTTGAAAAGCGGCTCAAATTACTAATCGTCAATCAATGCAAGTAGCAGTGCTTACATCGTGGATCACCAAGATTAGCCAAAAAGTAATTGGAAAAGGGATTTGTTTGTCATGTTCGTACTACAAGCATTGTTTCTATTATAACCGGAAATCAAGCATCAGAAAAATTAATTAAATATAATGACATATAATAGGAACACATAATTGTTTCACCTTAAAATGTCAGAATGTAATATTTGTTTACTATATGTTAACACAACTTTATAATATTAATAAAGACAGTTTCATCTGCTATTACAGTATCAACCCTTTTCCAGACTATTTTTCGCTGTGTTCTAGTGTGTTCCTTCAGCAGACGACTCTAAACCCATGGTCACAACTTACGATAACGGACGTAGTTTACCGTAGTTATTTGAACGTAGTTCTCCGTAGTGCCACTATGGACAACTAGGTAGAAGAAGAGTGAAGTAGCTTCAAGCATAATGGATAGGGTATCACTACGTGTAGCTAAGGACAACTTCATTGATCTACGTGTGAACTACGGTCAAGAAGGGTCAACTACGGTCAACTAGGTAGAAGTAAGGTGAAGTAGATTCGAGCATGATGGCTAGGGTTAAGTAGGGTATCACTATGTGTAGCTACGGCCAACTACGTTGAACTATGTGTGAGCTACGGTCAAGTAGGGTCAAATACGGTCAAGTAGGGTCAATTACGTTCAAACTACGGTCACAGTAGGGTAGGATCTTGTCATATCAGCTCACCGTAGAAAGATTTTGAACATGTTGAAATGATTTGCTTACTATGGCCAAAGCATGTTTTTTTTTAAGTTTAAACTACGTTTATACCTACGATTAACTACGGTCTACTACGGTCCACTACGGTCCACTACGGTCCACTACGGTCAACTACGGTCATCCCCCACTACGTTCAACTACGTGCGTGATCGTAAGATGTGACCACGACTTAATAATATTGTATTAGGTACTCAGGTTTAACTATACAATACATTTATAGATATAACACCCATTTAGATCAATCTTTTACGAAACTAAAATACAATACTGTCATTAAGTGTTCCTAAATGTGCAACAGAAAAGTTATAATTTTGAATTTATAATTTCAATACATTTGTTAAAACATACAATCAAGATATGTGCCCCTTACTAACATTGGCTTTTAAATAAACATAGTTAAATTTATTATTTCATTATTGTTTAAAGTTTTAAGGAACTTAAACAGTTTGGTCTTTTCCAATAATACATAAGGATGAATATCTTTTCTTAAATTGGTATTAATGGTTTAAAATCCAGAATGAAATGAAATTATATAATTCGTTTACCATGTGGTAAAGTGTATTTACAGAGTATTTTAATCGAATACATTGCTTCGATGTAGGTAGCGTGTGAGAACCAGAGGCAATTCGTAAAACTAAATGTAGAAAGCAAGCGCGTTAGACTCGTAGTCTACCTCTAAAACAGACAGTGAAAGAAAGCGAAATAGAACCACTGTCATTCCGTAAACTTGAGTGTAGTGAGGACGTTTGTGTGAATAGCATTCGATTTGTGAACCTGATTGTACATAGAAATACGGGTTAGATTTGCAGTAAATTTGTTCAACTGACTGTTCAAAAGAAGCAGGTTAGAACCGTGGTCAATTATTTAAACTGACTAAACAAAAGAAGCGGTCTATAAATGCGGTCAATTCGTTAAACTCACTGTACAAAAGAAGCGGTATAGAACCACGGTCAATTCGTTAAACTGACTGTACAAAAGAGGCGGGCTAGAACCGCGTTCAATTCGTTAAACTGACTATACAAAAGAAGCGATCTACAACCGCTGTCAATTGTTTAAACTGACTGTACAAAAGAAGCGATCTAGAACCACTGTCAATTTAACAGTTATGGACAGTTTAACACAATAAATCCATTGAACAGTTTTCTAAATGATAGTATAAAGGGTGTTTCCTGTATTTTGTTACCAAAGAACGCATATCGGATCTACTATATCGAAGAATTTAATCAAGTCGATACGGGCCAGAGGTCAAGAATCCACCATTTTGAATGTGGTTAATGAAAAGCTTGTACATTTGAATGCGCTTAGTGGCACTGACGTCATTTTTTATGGAATCGTTCTCTGAACAGAATCTTCGATACATGTTCAAAGATGTAAACATTTGATATACAGTCTGAAATTGGAAATCGGATGTCCGAGTAGAGCCGAATTTCCCATTAAATTCGTTTTGTAACAAGCAAAATGAGCACCATAGTATGTGTGACCTTTGACCCTGACCGTAAGAAGTTTCTTACCGAAACTTTATTACTATAAACAAAACCCTATCATGCCTAACCTTACGCGTAAAATAAAAATGCAGTTATCACTATAGACACAAAACTATCATGCCTAACGGTGTGCGTAAAACAATATCGTATCTATCACCATAGACACAAAACTATCATGCCTAACTTTTTACGTAAAGCAATATCGTAGTTATCACTATATACATAAAACTATCATGCCTAACTTTTTACGTAAAGCAATATCGTAGTTATCACTATAGACACAGAACTTTCATGCCTAACGTTGTACGTAAAACAATATCTTAAATATCACTATATACACAAAACTATCATGCCTA
This sequence comes from Serripes groenlandicus, assembly GCA_031761405.1. NCBI lineage: Eukaryota > Metazoa > Mollusca > Bivalvia > Cardiida > Cardiidae > Serripes > Serripes groenlandicus. The sequence goes on from JASEVX010000081.1 coordinate 672,916, forward strand.
ACTTTGTACGTAAAACAATATCGTATCTATCACCATAGACACAAAACTATCATACCTAACGGTGTGCGTAAAACAATATCGTATCTATCACCATAGACAAAAAACTATCATGCCTAACTTTGTACGTAAAACAATATCGTAGTTATCACCATAGACATAAAACTGTCATGGCTAACGTTGTACGTTAAACAATATCTTAATCATCACTATATACACACAACTATCATGCTTAACTTTGTACGTAAAACAATATCGTAGATATCACTATACACACAGAACTGTCATGTCTAACGTTGTACGTAAAACAACATCGTATGAATCACCATAGACACAAAACTGTCATGCCTAACATTACGCGTAAAACAATAATGTAGTTATCACTATAGACGCAAAACTATCATGAATAACGGTGTGCGTAAAACAATAATATTATCGTAGTTATCACTATATACACAAAACTATCATGCCTAACTTTGTACGTAAAACAATATCGTATTTATCACTATAGACACACAACTATCATGTCTAACGGTGTGCGTAAAACAATATCGTAATTATCACTATAGACACAGAATTATCATGCCTAACTTTGTACGTAAAACAATATAGTAGTTATTACTATAGACACAAAACTATCATGCCTAACTTTGTACGTAAAACAATATCGCATTTATCACTATAGACGCAAAACTATCATGCCTAACGGTGTGCGTAAAACAATATCGTAAATATCACCATAGACACAAAACTGTCATGCGTAACCTTACGCGTAAAATAATAATGTAGTTATCATCATAGACACAAAACTGTCAAGTTTAACGTTGCACGTAAAACAATATCTTAAATATCACTATATACACAAAACTATCATGCCTAACTTTGTACGTAAAACAATATCGTAGTTATAACCTTACGCGTAAAATAATAATGTAGTTATCACTATAGACACAAAACTATCAAGCCTAACTTTGTACGTAAAACAATATCGTAGTTATAACCTTACGCGTAAAATAATAATGTAGTTATCACCATAGACACAAAACTGTCAAGTTTAACGTTGCACGTAAAACAATATCTTAAATATCACTATATACACAAAACTATCATGCCTAACTTTGTACGTAAAACAATATCGTAGTTATAACCTTACGCGTAAAATAATAATGTAGTTATCACTATAGACACAAAACTATCAAGCCTAACTTTGTACGTAAAACAATATCGTAGTTATAACCTTACGCGTAAAATAATAATGTAGTTATCACCATAGACACAAAACTGTCAAGTTTAACGTTGCACGTAAAACAATATCTTAAATATCACTATATACACAAAACTATCATGCCTAACTTTGTACGTAAAACAATATCGTAGTTATAACCTTACGCGTAAAATAATAATGTAGTTATCACTATAGACACAAAACTATCAAGCCTAACTTTGTACGTAAAACAATATCGTAGTTATAACCTTACGCGTAAAATAATAATGTAGTTATCACCATAGACACAAAACTGTCAAGTTTAACGTGGCACGTAAAACAATATCTTAAATATCACTATATACACAAAACTATCATGCCTAACTTTGTACGTAAAACAATATCGTAGTTATAACCTTACGCGTAAAATTATAATGTAGTTATCACTATAGACACAAAACTATCAAGCCTAACTTTGTACGTAAAACAATATCGTAGTTATAACCTTACGCGTAAAATAATAATGTAGTTATCACCATAGACACAAAACTGTCAAGTTTAACGTTGCACGTAAAACAATATCTTAAATATCACTATATACACAAAACTATCATGCCTAACTTTGTACGTAAAACAATATCGTAGTTATAACCTTACGCGTAAAATAATAATGTAGTTATCACTATAGACACAAAACTATCAAGCCTAACGTTGTGCGTAAAACAATATCGTAGTTATAACCTTACGCGTAAAATAATAATGTAGTTATCACTATAGACACAAAACTATCAAGCCTAACTTTGTACGTAAAACAATATCGTAGTTATAACCTTACGCGTAAAATAATAATGTAGTTATCACTATAGACACAAAACTATCAAGCCTAACGTTGTGCGTAAAACAATATCGTAGTTATAACCTTACGCGTAAAATAATAATGTAGTTATCACTATAGACACAAAACTATCAAGCCTAACGTTGTGCGTAAAACAATATCGTAGTTATAACCTTACGCGTAAAATAATAATGTAGTTATCACTATAGACACAAAACTATCAAGCCTAACGTTGTGCGTAAAACAATATCGTATCTATTACCCTATACACAAAATTATCATGCCTAACTTAGCAAGTAAAACAATATCGTGTTTTTTTAATAAAGAAACAAACATATCAATCAAAGGTTTGTGAATACAAAACAAAATATAACGAATGTATCACTTATGATACTAAAATACCATTGTAAACTTTGTAAATAACAAAACAACATCAAATTTATCCTTCTTACACATACCAAGTTTACTCTTTCCTACAAACAGTCGCTTTCTGACGCGTCTACCGCAGATGACTTTTGAAAAATGTGAAAAACGGATAAATTACTCATAATTAGAAATTTCTCAATTGACTCTACTGTTTTCAATTATATTCAATAATTATAATTTAACTTTTAGATATATTACCTTTTTTTCGTCTAAATGACTTCAAGTTATCCGCTGAAGATTTGATGCATGTGGGAAAGGGTAATTGACACTTCTAAACTAAATGTCTAATTTTATTTCCCTTCAGGAGCAGTACAAATACATAAACGATGCCATACACACCACATTTTACAAATGTATGCTAATTGTTAAGATAAAGTGTTTGTTGTATTAGCCATGGACAAATAAAAATGAAAAGCAAAGAAGCGAACGACGGCTGTCCCATTAATCCATCCCTCCCAAATTAAAGTTAAACTTTAAAAACACAAAATAATATGTCCATTTGAATGTTTTTACATGTAAATAGTTGAACTTGTATTGTAATGTGATCCAATGGCTTTTGTGAACATTGTATATCCAGATCAGTGTTAGCATCCACACCGTCTGAATAGACTTTACACTGTTCCCGTATTACTACCACATTAATAGACTAGTCTATGAACTTATGAAGAACATAGAAAGAGTGAGGAGATGGACAATATGATCGGAAGCGACCATGCACTCATATACCAACATGTACTTCTTCCCATTGATCGGCTCTTTCATCTCTGTTTACTTTTAGTTTGATAGTCAACTAACGCACAGGCCATTCCACAAATGATTGTCAACTGTCGCACAAACCATACCACAAATGATAGTAAACTGTCGCACAGGCTTTTCTACAAATGATAGTAAACTGTCGCACAGGCCATACCACACATGATAGTAAACTGTCGCACAGGCCAGACCACAAATGATAGTATACTGTCGCACAGGCTTTACTACAAGAATAGTCAACTGTCGCACATGTCTTACCACAAATGATAATGATATTTAGTCAAAATTAAATTCCTACTAACAATACACCTCTGTTTGATATGTTTCATGGTAAAGTTTAATAAGTGTTTTGTATATTTTACAATATGGTTTACGATATGTATATTTCTTTTCTAATTTTACAGATCATATTTTAAAAACTAACATATTGTGTTTACACTTCACTCATGTTCAAAATCGGGCGACTCGATCTTCATTTAATAACTCACCTTAACTATATTGTTTGCAAAATACCTTATTACACGATTGGCGCTGAAAGAATTTAATTTCTGTAAGCAAAGTTTCACTAAAAAAATAATTATATTGTTTTCCTAGTTGTACAGATTATATTTAATCTAAAATAAATATATGAACCACAACATCTTGAGTTTACACTTCATTCATTTATGTCAAACGCGTGTTCCCAGCAACATCTAACATATTGGTAATGTTCAATATGGTATAATACGCCTGTCTCTCTGCTATGTTTACCGGCATCTATAATTAACTGAAAAAGGGGTAGAATGGTAAATGTCATGTATTCATATAACGAAATATACACATATGGGTAGAAGCCCGGATCAAAATATCATTTACATGTTTTACATATAAGAGCCAGAATGACACTAACGGTAAGAGAGAGCATCATAAAAAGGCCATAACAATTGCACGACAGTGCTATTGACGCCAGCCATAGGAACATATGTTCATTAGTAGTAAGTTAATCTTCTGTAAGCAATGTATCAGGATAAAATTAAATATTAGTTATGTATATTTTTTCTTATTTACGGTTTTATATTTTATCTAAGATAACTATTATTAAAATACTACAAAGCGTGATTACAGTTCATTGATGTGAATTGAAGGGACTTTCTTATGTTGACAATGTAACCGAAGTACTTGAATAGCTAACGACTGATTTACTAATTGTTATTACATATTACAGAGCACCTCGGTTGTTAGTGTAGCGGACTGAGCATCTGCTGAAAGCGGCGTGAAACATCATACAAACATACATGTTCTTTTGGCTATCCACTACCAAGATTGTAAAACAATCTGATCCGATGAAGAAAGTGGCCGCCAAGGAGCGGTGATTATTTCCCTTATAATAAACTTTAATGAAAACTTTATAAAATCTTCCAGTAAAAATCCTCTGACCCGATAAAATACTTATAACGAGTAATTTCTCCTTTTGCAACACCATTTTTACGATTAACGGTTTTCAACATATAGACACTTTGTGATGCTTCCGCAGCAGACGAACTTTTGAAAACAATGTGTAAAAAAAGAAGTAGATGCTCGACACGAGGAGTATTTTTCTGTATTGCCTAGACGTTTACAAAGTTGTCTCCTGCAGAACTGTTGTATGCGGGAAAGATTTAAATTCCATTAAAAGAGATGTTCCATATTTAACCCGGGTGTTTTAAAATTCGTTTGCTGCAGAATTGACGTATGTGGGAAAGGATTAAGGAAAATGTAAATTCTAAGTGATCACTTCAAAGCACTTGTTTTACGTATCAATATGATGTTATTTCCGGTATACGGTTATCCACGCTGACCACATGATGTGAATGTGTCATTCTGGCAATAGGAAGCCTTGTGTAAATACCGACAATGATGTGGGAAATAGATTCTGCTCACTTTGATAAAAAGTCTTCCGCTTAACGTACCAGAACTGTCGTCTGTTTCATTGGTATATCCTAATATCGCGGAACTTTATTATTTTTAAAAGTTTTCAAACCATAATACAGCAAATTAAACCATTTCCCCTATATCAAAAATCAGCAACAGACGACCTTCAAAACATCAGGGCATTTCGTTCTGAAAATCTAAAAATTAAAGGGTATATATATTGTATAGAAAGATGTAGCTTAAGTAGAAATTGGTCATTTTTAGAAATTTCTCTTTTTGACACAATGTTTTCAAATGTCGTCTAATGCATAGGATGAGTCAAAGTCCGTGCGCATATAAGAAATTAGGTTAGCTGTAAATCATGTCCAGGGAAACTCATTTTGGTTTATATTCGCGAACTAAAAGGAAATCATAGGACTCATGTTCATGGCAAGAATTCGCAAAATTCAAAGGAAGTGACTATAACGACATTTCACCCATAATGGTTACGCACTGAAGTGATCAGTTTTATGCTTTAGAAAAAATATCTAGCGATATTGACCGTTTTGTTCTGATATTGACCAGTTTTATAAATAGTAACAGGGGAAGACTGGGGAATCCCACGAGCCGCCTATTAATATCCTTCGCCTTTATCCGTACGCTACGGAATTTTCCGAGGCGTGTTCCGAATGACCACGGAAACTTCCGAGTGGTCATTCAGGTGACGTATTTTTTTTTTAATGACGTCATGCACGTGCATTACCAACATTTTAGACGCGCGTTTTAGACTGTTATCATGTCAAAAACGTACTGTTATCATGAGACAGAAATGTATACAACATAAATGTTCCTTGAGTGGTCCTCTGTTTTCTTTTAAGTTGATCAATATCAAAACGATATGATAAATTGAGGGTTATACAATAAAACAGTTATGGGCTTTTCAGCTGTTATACATGATGTTGATATGTACCAAAATATCATTATTGACCTCGGCTATCGCCTCGGTCAAAAATGATTTTTTTGGTGCATATCACATCATGTATAACAGCTTAAAAGTCCATAATTGTATAATATTGACCATTAGTATAAACAGGGTGAGTGTATCATTACACTCACCCTGGTATAAATAAAGAGGTTTTTAAGTCTTAATCGAGATAAAAATAACTACAGCTTAAAGGGACTGTATCGGGAGTTTGATGGTCATACTACTCAATTAGCAAGAACTATCCCAATACATACTTCAAGTCGATACGAAGAAAAGCTATTTTAATTCAAATATTTTTGGTAGTATTTGTAAGTATACCGGCTAAATGATTACAATACATCACATGGTTAAAGCCGAGACACATGCTAAACATGTCTCTGGTTAGGGTAAATATTTACAACTACAGAATATATATCTCTATGTTGAAATGGTGAAATAAGATATTTTGCGTATATAGTCACGTTAACAAGGATTCAAAGTACAAATGCCAACAACAATACTAATAACAACATCATACTCCCCGCGAGAGTGTCCATGTAACTCTTGTAATCGTATGAAATTCGTCACATCCCGGATGTGTCTTGATAATTTGTAAGCAATGAAGATGACGAAGGAAGAGAGATAGGATGTAATTGGTCTGGTAATATTGCCTGTCTTCATAATTTAATGCTCTTCTTCTTCTTCTTCTTCTTCTTCTTCTTCTTTTTCTACTACTTCTTTTTCTTTTTCTTCTTCTTCAAGTACAACTTCTTTTTCTTCTTCTTCTTCTTCTTCTTCTTCTTCTTCTTCTTCTTCTTCTTCTTCTTCTTCTTCTTCTTCTTCTTCTTCTTCTTCTTCTTCTTCTTCTTCTTCTTCTTCTTCTTCTTCTTCTTCTTCTTCTTCTTCTTCAAGTACAACTTCTTTTTCTTCTTCTTCTTCTTCTTCTTCTTCTTCTTCTTCTTCTCCTTCTTCTTCTTCTTCTACTATAAATTATTCATCATAATCTTCTTCTTCTTATCAACATTATGGATAATGATTTATACTAATAATAATAACCAGCACAGGTTGATCTGGTTCTATGCAGTTCGCCGATTAGTAAACATTTTTTCTTTGGGTGGTCGATTGGTAAGCGTAGGGCGTCCCGGTTTCAATCCCAAGTTGCGGCACGACGGTCATGTTGTAGTGTCATTGGTCAAGGCACATATTCTAGCCTAGAAGTGGTTTGTTTAACAAGGATCATTCGCCGTGATACATTGTGTAACTGAAATTGTGTTAAAAACGGCGTAAAACCCTGATAAAACAAAGCTCTCTCATTATCTTTCTCGCTCATCCATACTCTCACCGTATATATCTCAAGAATAAGATGTTAAATGTTCTATCTATTAAATAAACCTCTCATAAAGGGTTTATCCAAGGTGTAAGAAGGCGATTATAAGCGATAACTAACCAACCGTACTTTCTTTTACCCAAAATATTTTGTCAAAGGACCAGGAAGTTTACATGTCAAATGTTAACTTCGTTGCGGAGTAGATGTATAGCGTTCTACGTTTCTATTTATTGATTTAAGAATTTTCGTTTGCTAAATAGTTTTTAAGAACACGGCTCATATTTTACAAAACTTTAAACTTTACACACGAATGTTGTATACAAAATGAATATATAGTTTCAATACAAGTACGTGCAAATATAAAAACAATATAATTATTGACTACATAGACTAACATATTGTTTGTTGATATTAATATTATATGGGGATTATTATATGTACCTACATTGACACGTAAGTGTTTGATTATTTGTTTTTGCATCGTTATTTTGTCTTTAGAAAGCAAGTATATTTATAACATTTTCATGTAAAGTTTTAAGTCATAACATCTTATAAACTCATTCTCTTTCGTGTTCTTTTGTCTATCATAAGACATGTTTCCTTTTTTAGGCATATAAGATCACTTCCGTATCGTTCAAAATAGTGTTACAGTACGGTAATTTATAAAAAGATCATTTCCATTGAGATCCGCGGATTCTGTACAGTTTGTTTTGTGGGGGTTTTACGCCATTTTCAACAATATTATTCTAGTTATATCACGGCGACAGTTCACTTATTCATGATCCTTGGTTAAACAAACCAGTACTAGTCTAGGAAATGTCCCTTTCCCAAATGCACTCCATTATGACCACAGCGCAGCTACTGGGAATTGAACCCCGGTTACAAATCCCCGACGTTAAACTTTAGGTCATGGTAGAATAGGATTCCGTACAAAAATGGGAAGTATTTACAATATGAAGGCTCGGCGATTTCCGTCAGAAGTCGTGAGAGCTCGGTATTGTTCGTAGACGTGTCGGTTATTTCTGGTGGATAGGACATGTGTAAAAAGGTAAAGGAAGAACGTATTAACACATAGGTATTTTATCTATACATATACACATGTTGCAGAATGTAAAAAGAAAAGAAACTGAATTCCCTGGGTCCAAATTATTCCCAATCGGAAATTTTTTAATTCTACGCACAAGAGAAAATTTTACTTTTGATTTCTCTATTTTAGGAATAGAAACATGACGACAGTAGTATTTACTCTGCGTATGATTTGCTTATTGTTGATGGGATTTATAATTGGTAAGTGGTTCGCCGGATGTGTCCAATTTGATCCTAGTACAACCCTTCTCCATATATTACACATTCTGCAGCAGACGACTTTGAAAACATCTAAATAATACTCACTGAGTGACATTGTTTTAAAGTTAAAGCTTGATCATGTTGAGCAGTGTCTACTTTTGCCATTGCTTTGAACTATCGCCTGCTACAGATGCTTCAAATTACGTATGCATGTATTATTTTAGGAAAGTGTTAATTTCTGAAGGGTTGTATCCCCGCCCTACTTGAAACTATCTCAATACGAGAAGTATTTCTAGGGTTTTACACCGATTGTAACATTTTCTAGTTATATCACGGTGGTTCCTTGGTAAGGTACCACTAATACTGGTATTTTCTTTCTGACACCAGTGGATAAGTCGTAATACTAAACCTAAACTCCTGAACGCAAAGGAGAATGAGCATATTACTACCATTTTCTCAAAGTCGTAGGTATGACCCGGCCGGGGATCTAACCCGCGACCTCCCGCACAAAAGGCGGACGCTTTACTAATACACCGCAGAAGGTGCTACGAACAGTTACTTTATAATAATTTTGCATGACAATGGCGTCAAAAAGAAGTGCGAGTAAATGACCTTTCAAGTGTAATATAGCAAGATGGTGTATATCTGAAGAAGCATATAACACTTTAACACATGTAGACGCGTTGTTTACGCTTATGCAGCATACGACTTTTTTTAAAAACATTGTGGCAAATGTAACAATTGCCCACAATTATCAATTTCTCATTTTGTCACAATATGTTCAGTTGTGTTCAATGATTAATATTTCCCTTGTAAAGAGAACTTCCAAAATTTAACAAGATGTTTTCATATCGTCTGCTGCATATTTGATGTAAGAAAGGGTTATATTTCTACGCGAGTACCATTGCGTCTGAATCTGGGAAGGAGGATGTCATTTGCCATGTTTACGAAAGTTATGAGAACATGACGAGTTTTGAAACACTCACAAGCATATTCAAATGAGAGATATCTCTTTTTGCCAAAACGTTTTCAGCTCTATTACGATATTATGCTTACACAGAGTTTAAATATGTAGGAATTTTAAAGTTGTCTGCTGCCAAATTATTGTATGTGGAAAAGGGTTGAAGTGAACTCAATATAATCACATTCTTAGAGGAGATCCCTGACATCATATTGGTATGTCGTAATAACTCTTTCCAACGTACAGCAATCTGCAGCAGACTTTTAAAAAATATCTGAGCAAAACTATTGAAAACGTTATAAACTGAAGTTTATTTTATTCAAAAGAGTTGAAAACATTGTAACAAATGGAGAAATTGCTCATATTGAGCAATTTCTTCTTTTGTCACAAGCTTTTCAAAAGTTGTCTGCTGCAGAGGTGTCAGAAAGAGTATAAACGTGGCAAAGGGTTAAGAGGAAGCTTTAGAATTGTCATCCTTTGAATTTCATTCAATATTTTCTGTTTTTAACATTTCAGATCAAACTTTGTCCGAAGCAAAACTTATAGGAAACGATAATGTCAATGTTATATCCAGTAGCCAATGGTCGGATTGGGCTCCCGAAAGAGTCATTGACCACAATGATCATAACGACGCGGACAGCTGTAGATGTTGTTCGGCCACTAATAATGAATTCGATCCATGGTATCAGTTAGACTTAGGAAAATACTATAGAGTACAAAGGGTCTACATCAAGGGTAGACGTGAAACACGGTATGGTCGTGAGTATCTTAGCTGTATAATGTACGTTGGATCTCCACCAAGGGTATACATAACACACAGTGTGATCATGAGTATCATAGCTATATAAAGTGCGAAGGGTCTACATAAAAGGTTGACTTGATACACAGTATGGTCGTAATTATCATAGTCATATAACACACAATGTGGTCGTGAGTATCATAGCCGCATACTGTACGTTGTATCTTCATCAAGGGTATACATAACACACAGTGTGGTCGTTAGTAGCATAGCCATATAAAGTACGAAGGGTCTTTATCAATGATATACATGTGGTCGTGAGTATCATAGCCGCATAACGTACGTTGGATCTCCATCAAGGGTATACATAACACACAGTGTGGCCGTGAGTATTATAGCCGTATAAAGTACGAATGGTCTATATCAATGATATACATTACACACAGTGTGGTCGTCAGAATCATAGGCGTTTGAAGTACGCAGCGTCTACATCAATGGTATACGTAACACACGGTGTGGTCGTGAGTATCATAGCCGTATAAAGTACGCTGGGTCTTCATCAAGGGTAAACAGTGAACAATTGACTGCATTGTGTTTAAGACAGCTTTCAACCATTGTTCAGTTATATCACTGCGTTTTCTGGGTAAGTTACCAGTACTATTGGTCCATTTATCATGACACCAGCAAGCTCACCCGCAGCACTAGGAGGGCCGCCATTATTACCATTTTTAAAGTATTTGGTTTGACCTTGCCGGGTATCGAACCCGTAACCTCACACACCCGAGACCGACGGTCTAATACTACGCAACCGACGAGGTGACATATAACAAAGTATTAACGTATGTATCATAGCAATATAATTAATGTTATGCAAGTTATTAGAAAGATTTTGATCAACTGTATTCATGTGATATTAAAAATAAGCTACGCAAATGGTGATATAAACGTGTTTATATGATTTGAAAATCACCTATTAGATAGACAGACTATTAATGTCATTCGAATGCAGTTGTTTGTTGTATTTATTATAAACCGTTCTGTTGTTGTTTTCCACACTACTTCCAAAATCTGTATTGTCCTTTACTCATTGTATTTAATCTACAACAGTAGACAAAGGTATGGAAATGTCCCACGTGAACGTTATACATGTTCATGTTATGTTATGTAATAACGTGACCGTTATACATGTTCATGTTATGTTATGTCATAACGTGACCGTTATACATGTTCATGTTATGTTATGTCATAACGTGACCGTTATACATGTTCATGTTTTGTTATGTAATAACGTGACCGTTATACATGTTCATTTTATATTATGTCATAACGTGACCGTTATACATGTTCATGCTATGTTAGGTAGGTGACGGCTTTGGACAGGACTGAGTGACAGCTTGGAATTTTACTTCTTACCGTTACAGAAACCGGTTTCAACGCATACCATAACAACGCTAGACAATATGTAACGGTTGTGTTGGACATTTCTAAAACCTACAATATACCGCTGTATATTGTATATGTAGTGCTACAGAAAATGTACGAAGGGTCTATATCAATGATAAACATAACACACCATGTGATCGTGAGTATCATAGCCGCATAACGTACGTTGGATCTCCATCAAGGGTATACATAACACACAGTGTGGCCGTGAGTATCATAGCCGTATAAAGTACGAAGGGTCTATATCAATGGTATACATTACACACAGTGTGGTCGTCAGAATCATAGGACTGACTGAGAGCTTCGACTTTTACTTTTTACCGTTACAGAAACCGGTTTCAACGCATACCATAACAACGCTAGACAATATGTAACGGTTGTGTTGGATATTTCTAAAACCTACACTCTACCGCTGTATATTGAATACAGTGTTACAGAATATGTTCAAATCTGCATTGCTTTCGTACACAACATTTACAAATCTGCGTTTTTTCTTGTAGAACATTTTCAGAACCTACAGATTTTCTTTGAAAGTATTCACGCGGGAATGAAGAACGTAGAGTACACGGAAGCACGTCCAGTCTATGACATCGATTACATTCTTAACGTCCCAAAGTCAACTCGATCTGTCTCCATCATACTCAAAAACGTGACTCGATATTTCATAGTGTGTAATCTTGAGGTTCATGGAGGTATCTTTGTCTATTTTGTCATATTCTTGTAGAATGCGATGGTATTTTTGGATATGAGGCCTTCATTAAAGGTTATTGCTATTTCATTGTTATTTCCTAAACACCAAACATGTGAAATGGGTAGTAGTGGCTTGCCTCGATTGGCGCGTGGTGTATATAACATTACGTCCGATGTCATCCAGCTTTGTATTTGGAATATTCCATAGCCAGCTTTAGAAATATCAAAGTAAAACATGTTCAGTTAAGCAGCCCACTGTATAGAATCTGATCAGACTGCGCAGATGGGCCGACAAGTCAGGCTCTTCTTCTGGCAGAGGTTCAGATGAGGAGGAGATTTCAGCCCGTTTCCCCACAATATCTCTCTTATCATCCAATCAAACCCTATGAGTTGGGTACTCAAAATAATCGTCTCATTGAAAAGATTCTTTTGAGTACCTACAACAAAGGGTTAAAGTGTAAAATACTTATCTTAGAAAGTAATGAACTCCCCTTATCTAGAGCTTTAACTGGTGACACAGGCTACATAAAATCGATTCTAGTTGTAAACGCGGTACTGGTGATTACCCTGGAAACGCAATGCTCAGTTAATTAAATACTATCAAAAGTAGGACGAAATATAATTTAGATATGGAATACATACTTGTGTGTTCGAAATAAAACCCTATATCTTTATCATCGTTCTAAGACAATCGATCCAAAGCATGATCAGTTACTTTGCATTTAATTGTTCTACAAATGTATGTCATGTTTATTTTCATGGCTAACTTATCCGTACAGGATGATGAGCAAATAATTGATAACAAACAATCGAGAAACATGGCCTTAATAATAGGGTAGGAGTTAACATCAAAAGTTACAATGATTAACACATTGACGTATGTTCACTAATAAAACGAATATTCTTTTCCCAATTAACAACCCGTTTCCGTGTCCGGGATATATCTCGATATATATTGGTCGGAATTCAATGACACTTTAGTCGAATTCTTAATACCTATAGGTCATGCGCATTGCATTTGCTTTTTCAGATTCGGCATTTATCCATAGAGTTATGGGCCTGTTATATTTGACACGCCATTCGTGGAATATATACTTGTTTAACAAATTTTATTTGCTTCAAATCTTCCGTTCAAATACTTGATCTCGATTATACAGTGGTCCGACGAAAATTGAGAGTCGAAATGGTCCCATGAATTATTTCGAGATATCGAAGTGTGCGAGGGATCCTTCGATTTAAGATAAATTAAGTTATGTATTTTCATCATCGTTATTCCTTTATACTTTAATGTGTTTTATGAAAAGCAAACTAGTGATTGAAACATATCTAAAAAGATCAAAGAAACAGTCCAAGCAATCAGAACTGCTGCTACGCTGCTTTCAAAAGAAAGATCTGCTCCAGGCATTGCTTCGAGTTAAACGATACATTCGATAATATAAATATTCGAGTTATCGCGAGTCAACTGTATTTTAAAATTTACCTCCGTCGATTTCGAGCTGGTTGTTTTTTGATACAGATTTTGTCGATGGGGAATACGGTTATAGGTGATGACTTTTCATTTAATTGTTCTACAACTGTTTGTCATTTTTTATTTGTATGGCTAACTTATCCGTCAAGAATGATGAGCAAATAATTGATAACAGACATTCGAAAACAGCGCGAGTCCGTTGTATTTTAAAATTTACGTCCGTCGATTTCGAGCTGGTTTTTGTTTGTTACAGAGTGTGCAGATGGGGAATACGGAGATACCTGTAACAACGTATGTCACTGTAAAGGAAATCCCTGCAACAAAACCACCGGAGTGTGTCCCAGTGGCGAATGTTTACCCGGTTATCATGGACAACAATGCGACAAACGTAAGGCTTTTGTGTGTGCTGTTATTGTTGTTTTAGGGGTAGTAATGACATGTAGGGTTTGGTGGACTGTATTAGCATTGTTACATTTAGGGGTAGGGGGTAGGGTATTCTGGCTGTATTGGCAAAGAATTGAGAAACAATGACAAATACATTTCGATTTGATACAAACAACATATTCAATTGGTTGGTGTATATTTAGATATGTAGTACTGACAATAAGTACTTCATTACGGACGTAAAGGTTCTTAATTAAGACTTCAATTACAATAATATAACCTGACCAATTGAGGTTGTGGGCCCATTAATGTATTTCTGTGTGAATTACACACCATGTGTTTTACATTTAAATGATGAGCAAACTTTATTTCACTCTATATGTGTCTATGGTTGCTAATGCTGTTATATCGACTATGCTTGTGTTTGGTTTACATTAAGTATAGATCTCGTGAACGTAAACAAACTATGCGCTTCTGTTTAAAAATTGATTTCGGACTCATTCTGACGATATTTCAGTTTGCTCGGATGGTAAATATGGACCCGGATGTAAGATTCCATGTGGCAATTGCCTTGGCAACAACGCAGTTTGTGACAAGATGACGGGAAAGTGTCCGTCGTCTTGTTCAGAGGGTTATCGAGGTGATCAGTGCAAAACAGGTAACTGCATAACAAATACTGCATGAAAGACATTTTGAGCAAGATAGGTTCAATTACGTCAACAATGGGTACTTATATAGGCGAATAATACAATAAAAACCCTGACAGTAACATGTCAATTATATGACATTTGGTCGGTGCATTTGAAATTTGAGAGTCGTTATGATATTCACATATTCCAGAATAGTTTAAATAACTCAACAGTAAATGAAAACAATTTGTGTATCTAAACTAATCCAGGTGTTTATATTTTCTTAGAAGACTATATTTACAATGCTGGAATACACATAATTGTATATTGGGTCATGGGAGTTAAGTCCCCGTTTGGCGTTAGATCAAGATAGTTATTTTAATCAGTTAAGTTTTTCATTAAATGGAATATCTCACCTATCTGTCTCTTACCTGTGCCTCTACATCGGGTGTGGGAGGTCACGTGTTACATACGACCGGGTCAAAAAGACGACTTTAAAAATAGTAGTAATGGCTTTTCCTTCTTGGCGCATATGATTGTTAGGTTAGCAGTACGACTAACTCGCTGGTGTCAGGATAAACATGTATGGAGCAGAAGTACTGGAAATGAATTCAAACAATGCGCCAATAAAACACCAACAACGAAAACATGAGTCTCCAGGGCTAAATGTGTTAATAATACATTGCAAGCATTCTGTGCTCTCTAAATTGCGAATTTTAGTTAGCGTTCTAAATGATCCAACTGGGAAAGAACAATTTTATTTGGCGTTTTTGTTAATGACCCAACTACAAGAGAACTATTTAAGGTGGTGTTTTGATGAGCTTATTACGAAAGAGGCCGTTTAAGTTTGCGATTTTAATGATTCTTGTGGATAATTTGTATATTACAGAATGTGTAGCAGGAAGCTATGGTCAGAATTGTACAAAGAAATGCGGTAAATGTCTAGATAACAAACCTTGTAATGTAACTACTGGGTCATGTGAGAATGGCTGTAGTGCTGGTTACCTTGGCCTACTATGTGATCGTGGTAAGTTTGATATTTTCCGCGTTTAGCGATTTGGGGTATTGATACAACATCTGCGTACAGTATAGACTAAGATTAATCTGAACAGCCGCACGGTCTAACTGGAGTGTTTACTCTCCGTCGACATGTCAGTAAGTCAAAGATGCATCATGTTGACAAATAACTAGTATCCTAATTAGTTGTCCTCCAATTCACATGTATATGATCCCATTACGGAGAGTCAATAAGACACCATAATATCATCGATCACTCAGGTGTTCTTGGGCAAACATACAGTATAATTTTACAGTCTTTACTGTACGTCTTTATGAATATAGCCTACAAGTTAACCTTAGTTCAATAACAATAAACCAAGTCGTGCCACGTCTGTTTACACATACGTCAAACGACGACGAAAAATTCATACTTTGTTTCTTAGGCGACATTGTTTTAATTTCACAGCTAACAATGTTAAAAAATCTCTACTCATCTCAGTTAAGCATAAATCAACGAAGTACGAGACCATATCACTCAGGCTACATATGAGCCTATAGTATGATTTGTATTACTGTAAAATATTCTTCCGATTGATTCAAAGGATAGATGTTTCTTGTACCACATGAACATAGATAGTAATATTTAGCTCGACTATTCGAAGAATATGAGAGCTTTACTACTCGCCCCGGCGTCGGCGTCTCCGTCGGTGTCCGGTTAAAGGTTTAGGGCAAGTTGGCATTTTCATTCATAAGTATTTGTGCTAAGGCTTTCATATTTAGTTTAGTGTTACATCTTATACCTTTCTTCACATTGTATGCTAAAGGTGCGAGTGTGACCTTCTCTTTGGGGGAAAAAACATGTTTTCGGTGGTTAAAGTTTTAGGGCAAGTTGGATTTTTTTTCTCAATAAGTGCTTGTTCTAGGGCTTTCATATTTGGAACATAATTACATCTTATACCTTTCTTCATCTTGTATGCTGAAGATTCTGTGTGTGACCTTCATGTTGAGGTAACAGACATGATTTGGGGTGGTGAAATTTTAGGGCAAGTTGGCATTTTCATTTATTTTTTTATTTTTTCTCAATAAGTACTTGTGTAAGGGCTTTCATGTTTGGAATATAATTACATATAAAAAACATGATTTTTGTTTGATTTTGAGAATTTTAGATAAATTCATAATTTTTGGTTACATTCCTTTCTAATTGTGATCATTCATTTATCAAATATAATTCTTTAACATATCAAACGGGTTTTGCAAGGTGTCAAACATTTGGAAAACCTTTTTTTGCTATTTCAGAATGCAATAAAGGACGATATGGCATCAACTGTACACAGAGATGTGGTAATTGTAAAAACGATGAGACGTGTAGGTTTAGAAGTGGAACGTGTCCTACAGGATGCAGGGCAGGGTACCAAGGCAACACATGCAAAACAGGTACACGATACACATGTTTATTATTGAATAAATTCCAATGTGAAAATTAAATGACCGGGAACTGGCAATAACACACCACGAGTTTTACTTTTAAATAATGAGCATACTTTATTTCACTATATATGTGTCTATGGTTGCTCTAGATTGTAGGCTTGTGTTTGGTTTCTGTTGTATTTTTTTAATCTTGAAAAGACCAAGTGGTCGAAAATTTGACAATTAAAGAGTTTATCATATAAAGTACTCATCTAAGTTAAGCATAAACCAACGAAATACGAGACCTTATCAATCGGGTAAACTATTCTTCCGATTGTTTCAAAGGATAGATGTTTCTTGTACCACATGACCATAGATGGTACTTGTTTGCTTCGGTGTAAGACTAGAATACATTTCCTCTAAGTGAATACCAAAAATGGTACTGTCGTAAGTGTCCTTTCCAAGAAAGAAAGAAAATCTGTTATTTTAGTGTTCACGTGCAGATAGAGATAACAATTCGCCATTGCTCGCATTATAAAAACATTAAACAAAACATAATTATGTTCAATCAGGCGTTTTATGTCAACTTTATCATAGCAAACTGTGACGATGAGCTTGAATATTTCTCATTATAATCACTTAAAAAAAAATTGTACAAAATTCTATGTTTTATACTAAAGATAATGCTTTTGCAAATGCGACCATTACCGAAAAGTATTGATATATATTTTAATATTACATATATTTCATGTTTTAATTAATCCAATGACATCTTTTTTTTCCAGTGTATACGAAAGTAAAGAATGAAAAATATAACATAAACATTGTTTGAACGAGTGAGTTTATCATATAATAAATAAACGATTACAAACTTTTACACTGTTTCAGAATGCAATAAAGGCCGATATGGCATCAAATGTACACAGAGGTGTGGTAATTGTAAAAACGATGAGACGTGTAAGTTTACAAGTGGAACGTGTCCTACAGGATGCAGGGGAGGGTACCAAGGCAATACATGCAAAACAGGTACACAATACACATGTTTATTATTGAATAAATTCCAATGTTAAAGTTAATTGACCGGGAACTGGCAATACACTGTTCGATCCACTGCACTCAATAAATAGGTAAACATCGTGAATGTCCGTGCGTTACTTTAAGGAGTATTACGAACATCCAGGAAAATGAATTGTTTACATATTTACAAGGGTTGATCCAGAAGTAAAAGGACTTTTGTTATAATTTCGGCACAAATAAAACTTGTAGGAAATAAACCTCATTTAATCAAATGTCCACATTTCTCTTACATACATGACAATTGAATAATTGGTTGAATAATAAAGTTTCAGTCAGATTATGAAAATTATAAGTACCATGGGGGAGTGGGACACGGTAGAAACGTCATTCTGCCGTCGTAGAATGCTTGAATGCCTTATTTTGTTAAGCAAAATGAGGGTTGTTAATGAGATACAAAAACGCAATGTAAGATAGAAATGACATTAACCATTACCCAATATTTATGCGATACGACTATTTTTCTTGGTGTTCAAGGTTTTGACATTAAATTCAGCCTGCATCCGCTAGTATTAAAATTTGCTGTTTAGAAATATGATTTGATTTA
The DNA here is from genome assembly GCA_031761405.1 of Serripes groenlandicus. Taxonomy (NCBI): domain Eukaryota; kingdom Metazoa; phylum Mollusca; class Bivalvia; order Cardiida; family Cardiidae; genus Serripes; species Serripes groenlandicus. The sequence continues at coordinate 691,919 of JASEVX010000081.1, forward strand.
TTTTATTGATTATTCTTTTTGAAACAGTTTCTTACATCGATTGATTCATTGATTTATAAAATGATTGTTTTTTCTGTATGTCTGGATATACCCCTATGAGTGAAAACAGTTTCCATTAAAAGGCTTATTAATTAGCTAAACATTACACAGTACATTAAGGCATACATGACCTCTTTGTAATACATGTTGTATCTGTGGATGCTTTATACAATGGATTGATTGATATGTACCTCACATGATATCGTGTCATCATTTCCATAAACAATATTCGCTGGTTGAAACATGCGTATAATTAGAATAAAGGAACATGTGCAAAGAATAAAACTAAACATACTTTTTACGATCTCAATTGGACATAATTACAGAGTGTACTGATGGTACTTACGGAGATGGGTGTGTTTCTCAATGCGGAAGATGTTATAACGATACTGTATGTGACACGAAGAGCGGGATATGTACAGGGTGTGCTTCGGGGTTTAACGGGGTCAAATGTGATGTTGGTACGTATTTAGCCGACTGGTTTACCCTAAGAAATGTGTATTTATTTCAGTGTGTAGGCTTAAATTTCATGCGGTTAAAGTATGTCAATTTTCCATACATTTGCATTGTTCGATAATCTTATAGAAGCAATTCCATCTCCCGGACGGCTCTAAAGTTTGGATTAAGAATGTAACAATTTTATCAGAACATATGAGCAATTTTCCAAACAAGTACTTGGTGTAAGATAGCAAGTGCATGCTATAATGTTGAATGAATTACAGATCTTTCCGAAAATGTAATATTGCGTAAAGTATGTTGAAATTAAATGTATACAATTATTAAATAAATTCTATTTTTTAATATTGTAGGATTTAATCAAGGTATTGTTTTTAAACACAGACTTGGTTATAATTAGTTACAAATATGGTATGATGATTACAAAACTGTTATAATGCCAGAACATAAAGACTTTATTCAAATTCCCTCTATTAATTAAATTTTGAAAATCAATTAACATTAATTAATTCAAAATTGCTCATGGCAAAAACTCGAGTCTCTGCTCATAGATAAGCAGTAAAATATGGGTGAATGGAAACCCTAAATAAAATATATTTTAAAGAAAGAAAATGTAATTCTGTAAAAGTGGAAAAGCACTTTTTATAAGTATGCCAAATATGTTTTGATCTGAAACAAAAATTATGAAAAACATTGAAGTATGAGAACAGCCCTTAAATAACTTCATTCCAAAAATGAAAATATACTTTGAAAACTTGACAACATATACACAGATTTTGAAATAAGGAACATAATACATTGTGAAAATTTAGCCTTGGTGCACATGTGAATTACTGATAAAATGAATGTGGAAATTTAGCAACTTTGTCACTTTCTACCAAGATTACTGGTTGATGTCTATGTGTTTTCTTCTCAAACTAATATTATCTTATTTTGATCATTTCAAGTATATTTTAAAATATGTTAGATTTAAGTAAATAAAACTTGACTAGATTTTTTGCTGATGTAACCTTTCTTCATTCTGTTTAAACATTTGTATCTCCCGTTGGCCATTATAACTCTATTTGATTTTGTTAAATCCTCTGTGTTAGATGCGCGATGTATGTTAAGAGTGTTTAACATTTTCCTGAATACAATTATCTATTTTAGATATGATAGAAGTGATATACACGCACTAACAAACACATTGTACATTGTAGAAGAAACTTCATCCGAGAAAGACTCTTGCTTTGTTCCGATAGGCGTATCGATTGGTGCAATTCTGTTCATTGAAGCTTTTGTCGGAGCAGTTGTGTACATTATCTGGAAGAGGTAAACACTAATTAGTCGCTAGGCAGAAGTCCGCGAGTATAGTTTTAAAAGATTTTTAGAAATCACATGGGAGGACAAATTGTTATTAGAAAAAAAACGAGTGTAAATGCCTCGAAACTATTTAGGTTTTTGTTTAAATATATAAGTTATGATATATTTGTAACGAAATTCATGTTTCCAAGGTTGATTAACCTAGTATATCATTTTAGTTCAAGCTATTCGAGATTATTTGTTCGTCCTCGATTAGACATGCAACAGACGCTAATGCTAAAATGTAATTACAATATCAGCATTATATAAAGCTATTTTCTCTTTTTAGTAGTCGTTACACATTACTGAACATTTGTTTCAAATAAAATATATTTCTTGATTTGTGTAGTTAGCATAAAACGTTATTGTATAAATCTCTTAAATGGTAAAATGTATGGACTGTTTCTTGTCTACAAATCAAAAAAGGGTCTGGTAGCAGCATGCTCTTTGATTGGCAGGCAGAGGCCATGTTTCAAGATATTAATTAGCCCAGTGCTGACCTTTGTCGACTTTTTAAGTTAAATTACGCTAAATACACCTGCCGACTGGCTGATCTACATTACTAAAGTACCTAAAAAAACCTTTGTTTGCGTAGAAATGAGTGTATAACATCACCAGAATGTATTGAATATATGACATTCAGTTTAAATGCATTGTGAATGTGTATAGGATGCACTGGAAATGATTGATTAGATCACTTTTATTATTTTGACATTCTTTGAAAGCGATTTGGTCCAAAATGACGGTTACCATTTTCGCCTGGTGAGTTCTTTCCTTATTCCATGCCACGACGACTCGATCTTGACACGAGGGGAAACAAATGCTTATAAACCTAATATTACACACTAAAATGTTTAAATATAGAAGATATAAAAGGATCATTTGGCTTGAAACAAATTTAAAAAAAAGTTAAAACTCTGATAAACAATAATTATAGAATTAAAGAAAATCGTTTCTTTCGCACCCAATTTGTTTCATACTTGCCACCTTTTGAATTGTCATAGGACTTGCAGGTAGCCTTTTTTACGCCATACATATATTGCATTAATGCTTTAAATAAACAATTTAGCTTATATGGTATTTAAGGTGTGACTACTGTTTAAACATATGAGGATAAATTTTAACATCTATAATATAATTATTATAATTATGATTATAAAGGAGAAAGTTAATCTTCAGCAATTTAACCGTTTTCACAATGAGAATTGTATGTGGAATTTCAAAAATCCTGGAATTAGTCCTTAATGAAAACATTAGGTGTATGTTTAGACTATTGAATGTCAACAATGTATGTGTTGGAAATACAGTTTAATGCAGTCTTTTCCGGCGAAATTGATACCTTGCATTAACTTTCTTTTGTAATAATATTTGGTAACTTATCAGTTCAGAACATGGAACCATTTTAACCTAACAGTCTAACACTAACTCAATTTAAGGTGAAAATACAACATCCTATGTGTTAAACAATAACGATATGTTTGTATTGTTGGCTCAATTCAATCTTGATTTATAACTGCGGTTAGTTTTATATGTTGTTTTCAAATATGTCGTGAAAAAATAAATACAATAGAAATGTTTTATAGAACGGCTAGTGTAGAAAAAAACGTATTTTTTCTTTCCAAAAGTATTTGTTAATGTGTTGTATGAGATCATCACTTAATGCTAATACAAAAGGGATAAGCATAAAATTGGCCATGTTATACTTACGTGCAGTCTAATCCCAATCTGTCTTTTTCAACATCTAGACATCCAAAACACCCTTGAAGCCTCTAAAGATGGATATTGGCCAATATAAACATGCCCCCTGAACACAATCGCCATTTTTGTCTGTAACTTCCGAATGTCGCATTTCACATGGCGTGTCATGGGGATTAATGTATCTTTGATATGTTCATTAAGAAAGGTTTTATATATATATCATTGTTTATCTTCCTTTCTTCAGACGAAAGTACAAGCCAATAGGAGTTAGTTGTATATATTGTTTTCAATGATGTCGTGAAGAAAACCCAATAATTTAGAAATTTAGCAGTATAAATTGGGCCATGTCATATTTAAGTGCAGTATAAATTGGGCCATGTCATATTTAAGTGCAGTCTGGTCAGGATCTCAACATCTGGTCATCCAAAAAAACAAAACAGAAGCCTCTAAAGATTTATATTGGCCATACACTGACTATATAAACATGCTCCCTGATCCGAATGTTGCTTTTCACGTGACGTGTCGTGGGGATTAACGTGTCTGTATTATGTTATTGCGATGGGTTTCATATATATCTCATTGCATGTTTTCCTTTTTACAGACGACAAGGACAAGCCGAGAGGAGTTCTCCACAAGAAGTCAATATATACGAGATGCCCGATCGTGAAGCATTTGCATCCGAACATCCTTATGAATTAAATCAGCAGAGTGACACCATAATACCAACTTATGAAAACACACTACGCTCTCCAACTAACGAATGAATCTGTTGAGTCGTATTGTGAAAAACAAGATGATATTTCTGTCTGTTTTCATCATCTGTTTTTAATGAAATCATATATACCAATGGTTTGATGCGCAGATTTACAGGAGAGTTATTGTATTCTTAAACATATATATTCTAATGGCACATGACGTCCATTTCAATCGACCAATCAAAATGACTTAAATAGGTTTTTGCAGATAGTCATATTAGGAAAGATTCCACCAAGTTATCTGAAAATCAAACGAACGCTTTCAGAAAAGAAGAATAAAGTTGTTTATGGTGGCTATGCTTTCAACAAATTATTGACTTTACACAAAAGAGTAGATGGTTACATTTCTCCCAAATCATCTTGAAGTCAGTCAAGAACTATCAGAGGATAACAAAACTTGTGGCGTTGACCTTTAACTCCCCCTCCCTCTCTCTGATGTCGCAGTAGCAAAAGCTCTACATATAATTCAAATATTCGAAGAAAGATCAGAATGTGGAGTTCGAATACGGAAATATGCATGAAATATTTAAATGCAATGAGATGGAAAATGAAGCATCATTAGATTATGTCAAAACCATATACACCGTTTATTCGAGTGTTTGAACCTCCGTCAATACGCAGAGCTGACTGTACAAACACTCGTAGTAAAAGGGTTCATACAACGCTTATAACTAGTGCATGTGTATCCACTTCATATATGATTGTGGGAACCTCAGTCTTTACGTCAAACTGCTACACAAACACTCGTGATGAAAGGGAATATACAACGCTATTCTGCCTATACGCTGACAATTAAACCATAGCAGGAACAATCAAAAACGTCGAGAGACTGTTCACTGCTTTAATTAGTTAAAGGGTACAAAACAAATGGAATACCAATGAAACATAAGTTAAATCAGATCAAATACCTAGACATAAGTGCAGCAGCTTCTAAACTGTTTATATTCCAAGGGAGGCAACCCTGAATTACCAGAAGTACAAATGCATGAGTGAAGCTAGAGTTATTTCACTTGGCATCAACTCACAGACCCACAGCATTGGCAGAAATTGAAATGTGTCACTTTCAAAGATAATATTATTTCAACAATATTATCTGATAAGAAATGCTTGAACAAAATAACATTATACACATCAAAACAACATGCAACTACCTATGCAAATGCTTATAAAATGCAAACGCATAATAGCACATGATTGCAGCATGTTTTCAAAACAAACTTTTCGATTCGAGTTCAATGCTAAAAACAATCATATGTTTGGTCAATTGTATATAAATGAAGAAATGCTGAAAAGCGGCTCAAATTACTAATCAACAATCAATGCAAGTAGTAGTGCTTACATCGTGGATCACCAAGATAAGCCAAAAAGTAATTGGAAAAGGGATTTGTTTGTCATGTTCGTACTACAAGCATTGTTTCTATTATAACCGGAAATCAAGCATCAGGAAAATGAATTAAATATAATGACATATAGTAAGAACAAATAATTGTTTCAACTTAAAATGTCAGAATGTAATATTTTTTTACCATATGTTAACACAACTTTATAATATTAATAGAGACAGTTTCGTCTGCTATTACAGTATCAACCCTTTTCCAGACTATGTTTCGTTGTGTTCTAGTGTGTTTCTTTTGCAGACGACTCTAAAACCATGGTCACATCTTACGATAACGCACGTAGTTTACCGTAGTTCATTTGAACGTTTGAACGTAGCTTCGAGCATAACGGACTACGTGTAGCTACGGACAACTACGTTGAACTATGTGTGAGCTACGGTCAAGTAGGGTCAAATACGGTCAACTAGGGTCATCTACGTTCAAACTACGTTCATCGTAGGGTAGGGTCTTGGCATATCAGCTCACCGTAGAAATATTTTGAACATGTTGAAATTATTTGGTAACTATGGCAAAAATGGCTGTAAAGCATGGGTTTTTTAAAGTTTAAACTACGTTTATACCTACTTTGAACTACAGTCTAACTACGTCTAACTACGGTCCACTACGTTCCACTACGTTCCACTACGGTCCACTACTGTACACTACGGTCAACTACGTGCGTGATCGTAAGATGTGACCACGGCTTAAGAATATTGTATTAGGTACTCAGGTTTAACTATACAATATATATATAGATATAACGCCCATTTAGATCAATCTTTTACGAAACTAAAATACAATATCTGTCATTAAGTGTTCCTAATTGTGCAACGAAAAAGTTATAATTTTGAATTTATAATTTCAATACATTTGTTAAAACATACAATCAAGATATGTACTCTTACTAACATTGCCTTTTTAATAAACATATCTGAATTTATTATTTCATTTTTGTTTAAAGTTTTAAGGAACTTAAACAGTTTGGTATTTTCCAATAACATATAAAGATGAATATTTATCTAAAATTGGTATTAATGGTTTAAATTCCAGAATGAAATGAAATTATATAATTCGTTTACCATGTGGTAAAGTGTATTTACAGAGTATTTAATCGAATACATTGCTTCGATGTAGGTAGCGTGTGAGAACCAGAGGCAATTCGTAAAACTAAATGTAGAAAGAAAGCGCGTTAGACTCGTAGTCTACCTCTAAAACAGACTGTACACAAAAAGCGGACTAGAACCACTGTCAATCCGTAAACTTGATTGTAGCAAGGACGTTTGTGAGAAAAGAAGTCGATTTGTGAACCTGATTATACATAGAAATACCGGTTAGATTCGCAGTCAATTCGTTCAACTGACTGTTCAAAAGAAGCGTGTTAGAACCGTGGTCAATTGTTTAAACTAACTATACAAAAGAAGCGTTCTAGAACCGCGGTCAATTCGTTAAACTCACTTTACAAAAGAAGCGGTATATAACCGCGGTCAATTCGTCAAACTGACTGTACACAAAAAGCTGTCTAGAACCCCTGTCAATTCGTTATACTGACTGTACAAAAAAAACTGTCTAGAATCGCGGTCAATTCGGTAAACTTACTGTACATTGGCGCGCGGCTATTGGCTTCTTTCATGCATGTACACATGGCTGCAGCATAAATGGCTACTTTACGGTTAATCCTTTACAGGAGTTATTCGAACTTTCTCATCAGATTTTGACATTTTTATATTTGCTCATTGTATCTCTTAATATATACTGTTTTACCCAGGTCCTATCATGGATGATTGTTTTGCTATCGATACTCTCTGGAGAGGTCGACACCAATCCAGGTCCTCAGCCAGATGTGTATATGGTGTATTTCAATAATGCAATTAAACATACGTAGTATTCGTAACAAAATTGATTATATATCAGAACATTTTTCGGATTTCGACATTATATTTTTTACAGAAACACATCTTGATGGAAATATTCAAAATCAAAATCTCGAAATCGAATCGCATGACAGTACTATGTATAGAAGTGATCTTTCACCACACTCGGGAGGTCTATTGGTTTATGTGTCTAATAAACTCGCATCTGAAAGAAGGTTAGATCTAGAACTAAACTCTGTTCAATGTATATAGGTTGAAATCCTCTAACTTCCTCTTATGTTCTGTATAAAGACCTCCTGGAACATGTGTAGCTTTTTGGGATATATTTAACATAAGTCTTGAAAGAGCCTTCGAATCATGTTCAAATATAATTATTGTTTGGGATTTTAATCAAAATTTACTTAACCCAAATGAACGTCATTTAAATCATATTTTTCACTTAACAACCTTAGTAATGTTATAAAAAAAAACCACTCGTATTTCTAACAATTCAGCAACATTACTTGATCCAATATTAGTTTCGAATTCAATTCGTGTCACAAACTCTGATACACTAGACATAGCAAACAATATAAGTGACCATAAAGCTACTCTAGCACTAATTGATTTTGACAATATACTTATTTCTTGTACCAAACGTAAAGTATGGCTTTATAACAGAGCTAATTGTACTGATCTAAACCGATTAATTGGCAATCAAAACTGGGATTCCATTGATACATTAAACGTAAATAAAAGTTGTGATCGTTTTAACGCGATCATTTTGAATCTTATGTCGCTATGTATTCCATCTAAAATAATTACCATTCGACCTAATGACAGACCTTGGTATGACTCTGAAATAAGACGAATAAGTAGACAACGTGACAGAAAAAAATCCATTGCGACTAAACATAGACGTCTTGCAAATTGGGAAAATACAAGAAATTAAGAAACAAAGTAAATAATTTAAAGAAATTTGCTAAACAAAAATATTTCAGTAAAATTGAAGAGTCTCTTATTAACACGCGTTCTGAAAATCCTAAAATGTATTGGAAACACCTTCGAAGTCTTATTAGTAACAAGAATAAATCAGATTCTATCCCAATTTTGAAAACTATAGAAAATAACTCTGATGTTTTCCATTTTACAAACGAAGAAAAAGCTGAATGTCTTAATGAATATTTTACTTTATTTCGACGATAGATGAAACTGTTGCATTTCTATCCGTTTTCACCCATAATACAGAAAAACGTCTTTCTGATATTAACATTTCTGTTGCTGATGTTGAAGGTTTTATTAATTCTTTAGATGTTAACAAAGCTGTTGGTCATGACCAAATAAGCCACACATTGCTTAAATCAACAATGTATAGCATCTGAAAACCTTTATGCAAGCTTTTCAACAAGTCACTAGAAAATTATTGTTTTCCAAATAAATGGAAACAAGCAGTTGTGATACTCTTATATAAAAATGAGACAAGTCTAGCATTAATAATTATCGACCTATTTCTTTGTTAAGTTGTATTGGTAAACTCATGGAAAGATGTGTCCACAAATATATATATAATTATCTTAACCTAAATGACTTGATATATGAAAAACAATCAGGATTTCTAAAAGGTAATTCCACAACTCACCAATTATTAGAAATATATCACCAAATAGTTACGTCTATAGATTCTAAACAAAATGTATGTTTGGTATTTTGTGACATTTCAAAAGCATTCGACAGAGTCTGGCATAATGGTCTTCTATTTAAACTTAATCAACTAGGAATATGTGGTTTTCTTTTGAACTGGGTGGAAGAATATCTTAAACACAGACAGCAATCAGTGATAGTAGGCACAAGTACGTCAAGGTCAAAGCCGATACATGCTTGTGTACCACAAGGATCTGTCCTTGGACCGTTGTTCTTTTTGGTCTATGTAAACGACATATCTGAAAACCTCCTTAGTATTTCAAGACTATTTGCGGATGATACCTCTCTTGCTTGTTCCGCCAGTTCTATCGATGACATTGAGGGTATCTTAAACCATGATCTACTTGTTATTTCTGATTGGGCACAGAGATGGTTAGTGACATTTAATCCGAACAAGACCGAAGTTCTGATGTTCTCAAATAAAAGTTCTCCTAAACCTAAACGCTAATCATCTATCAAACAGTGATATGTGTACTATTTTCTTCATATGTATTAAATATAACCAACACAGATTAAAATTATTTCGTAAACTTCACAAGTATCATCCGCTAGGGGTTAATGTGTTACTATATGGATCTCAAAACTTTAATTACCATGAAAATTTGAACATTTCTTAAGCAGTGCAACAATTTATTAAAGCAACAGAAAGATTTTAAATAATTTGAATTTTCTTCAGAATTTCTTTCCAAATTATTATCTTTTTCTATTTGTAAATATCTGTGTGTTGTTTTTTTTTTTTTTTTTTTTTTCTCTCTTTTTCATTTACTTACAAATGAATTATTTTGAGAAGTTTCGTGCAAAAAAATTCAAAACTGGAACGGAATATATGTCTTCAAAAGCAAAATAGCTGAAACATATACAATTATTGTAATATAGAAGACATTACAAATGTGTAATTTAAATGATTAGGGAATGGCTTTTCTTAAGTTGAGAGAACTTGTGGCCAGACCCTTTTGCCTTTGTATGAATATTAAACTATGTACAAATATGTATGTTTGTAAATACTATATGTTATTTTGGAAATAAAATATGTTTAAACTAAACTGTACAAAAGAAACGGGTTAGAACCGTGGTCAATTGTTTAAACTGACTATACAAAAGAAGCGGTCTAGAACCGCAGTTAATTCGTTAAACTGACCATACAAAATAAAGTGGTTAAGAACCGCGGTCAATTCATTAAACTGACTGTACAAAAGAGGCGGGTTTAGAACCGCGGTCAATTCGTTAAACTGACTTTACAAAAGAAGCGGTCTAGAACCGCTATCAATTGTTCAAACATGACGATACAAAAGAAGCATTCTAGAACCGCGGTAATTCGTTATGCTGACTGTACTAATGAAGCGGTCTAGAACCGCTGTCAATTATATAAACTGACTGTACAAAAGAGGCGGGTTAGAACCACGGTCAATCCGCTAAACTGACTATACAAAAGAAGCGGTCTACTCACATTGGAAAATAAAATATAGATACGTGGAACGTTTAGATACATGTACGAACAATGAACACTCGCGTTAGTCTGTGCATACGTAACAATTCCAACAGAGCCTTAACGTATGGCTAACTGTGGAAGATGCATTTATATATCATATGGCGAAGTACTTTTTCATGTTATTGCATTACGGAGAATAAGGAAGATGGAAAAAATACCTCTTACCGTCAAAGACTGCATTACTATATATAGTATATATACTCTTCTATAACCAGAACACTTCAAGAACATGCAGATTATCTTCACACAATAAATTAAGCGTGTACAGATTTACGGACAGTCCAGGGACGACACTAACGGAAGTTACTGCAGACTTTAAAACAGTCCACATACGTTGATATATTAATGTTTATTATGGCTTGAACAAACAATTTAATCAATCAACCCTCAAAGTCAGAAGACGTTGATACCGGTTAATGTTTCATCATGCATAAACATACAATTTATAAAATCAGTTTATTCACCATCCGCATGTGTATATTGATGACATATTGACGTTACGTCTTGCAACCTGTTGCAATACATTCATGCCAATTTTGTTTCAGCTTAAACGGGAATGTCATTAAATTAACAAATCACCAGACGTGGTTCATCTATACCTGGTATACACAGTTATCCGACAGTGCATCGTTTTTCAAGCTTCAGTTAGGTTTCGGGTTATATCTTACATATATTCAAAAGCGACAACATAGTTACTCACCTCAGTGATCTAATTGTTATATCATCTGCCTCTTGACTAGGAGACTATGACCCGTGGTCGAGTCATACCTTAGACCATACAATTTATAGTAGTGAAGTCAATCCATGGAGCCCTGCATTGTTAGGATAACTTTGATAGTTGTAAAACTGGTTAAACTTGCAATTCATGTTTCCACATCAATATATATATATATCCGTATATTATCAAACAATGTATTGTTTTATGAAAATATATTACCTGGGATACAAAAGCTGTAAGCTTACTTTAACACATTAAGGTGATACAATCGTTAATACTACTAAAGAAGAAACACAAGCATTGCTTTGCATATATTTTACATGTTCGGGTTGTCAACATATACTGAAATCTGTTTAAGAACAAAGTTAGCAAATACTGATTTAATTCTACTTCAGCAATATGTTCATATTTGTTATATTTAAAATATTTACTGTTTTAAAACAAAAACACATTCTGTTCTAGTTTTTACATTCAAAAAGTCGAATTGAGCAAAACTCAACCGATTATAATTTACTTGATTTAGCTATATTAAGATGGCTACATTTTTTACGAGCGAACTAGAAAGAAAATATCCCCATTACTGACATGATGAAGACATTATTTATCGATTGAAGGATTTATTTTCATTCTTAAACAAATACCGTAATAAGCAGGTATAGGCCCTATTGAATAAGTTCTTTTTTTAAGGACACTTATGGATTATTTTACCCAACGACTAGAAAAAGACGCTTTAGTATTGCAGAATGACAGGAAAGTACTTACTATTAAATCTTCTTAGTATGTCAGAACAGAACCTTCGGTTCAAACTGTACCCAACATTGCGGTAACTGTTTAAACAATGCTAAATGTGAAGAAAAAAAATGGAAACTGCCCGGGAAGATGTTCAGCAGGGTACCAAGGAGCAATCTGTAAACAACGTACATAACATACACCTTACCGCTTCTTTTCATTTAAATTACACAAGTGCTCCTTGAAAAGCCGTCTAAGAGTAGTTTAGTAAGAAATCTGCTTAAAATAATTTGGGGAAAATATTCGCTGCTTCATTATTATCCTATGTCTGAGTTTGGTATTTCTCCATGTCTACAACCCGCACAGCGGTGTAGTGGAAGAGCGTCCGACTCGGATGCGGAAGGCCGCGGGTTCGAACTCCCACCGAATCATAACAATGACTTTAATATAGTAGTAATGGCTGTCATCCTTTGCGTTTAGGGTTGCGTTGTTAGCATTACGACTGACTGACTGGTGTCAGGATAAATGCACCAGAAGTATTGGAAACGCCGTGATATAACTGAACAATTGTTGAAAGCGATGTTTAACAGCAAACAATCAATACAAAAATAAAGTTATCACCACACGTAGATGCAACACGATTCCAACTTGCAAGTCGCGGCTTTCATAATATTTCTTGATATACAAAGAAATCAACATCACATATGCGTGCTAGACGAATGCCACTTGTCACAATGACTTTTATCAAACGACGGAAAGAATGTTGGCCGAGCTGGGATTCGAACTCACAAGCCCTGGATTTACAGCGGGCGTCGCTACCGACTGAGCTACCGGGGCTCGGCAAGCTAGATTTAGATGTTTGATAAGCTACATTAATGCATCTGATTACTCTTAAAATGGAGATAAAGTGACATTCACCATGAACCCATATTGATGCAATACGATTTGTTAAATTGGTGTTCATGCTTGTGATTCTCAAGTATCAAAACTTACTATTTATTTAAACACAGCGAAATATGTTTTGATTTATTTCATTGCTCATTATATATGAAATAGTTTCTTAAATCAGTTGATTAATTAATGTATAATATAATCGGATTGTGTACGTCTTATTATACATCTAATATTTTTCATAAAACCGCAATTGAAACAGATACACGGTATAATGAGGCACCCGTGACCGCTTTGTAATACATGGTGTGCATGTGCATAATTTATATGTTTAATTGATTTATATATGTCTCATATGATGCCGTGCAATAATTCCAATTAAAAAAGGTTCCGTTGGTTAAAACATGTCTCTGATTTAATAAGCCAATTGAAAATCGGTAGAATGCAAAGAATAAAACCTTACAACGATCTGTCTTGGACATTCTTTCGGAGTGTGACGATAGTACATACGGCGAAGGTTGTGTTATGTTATAACGACGATGTGTGTGACACGATGAGCGGGAAATGTAGCGGAATTGCTGCGGGGTTTAAAGGGGGAAATGTGTTCATGGTACGTATTCAATCTGCTGGTTTACTCAGTACAAACGTTTACAGCATAATGTTTGAAATACGCTTATCAGGCTGAACTATTTAGTATGGCAATAGTCTATACACTTTTATTTTTCGATAAGTTAATATAAGCAAAATAAACAAATGCTTTGAAATCCGGAACCTAATTGATTATGCAAATACGTTGAGGTCCACATGTTGCGTTAAGACAAAATTATTGTGACAATTGATAGAAAATGAATTATTTCTGTGTGATTAACATCAGATAACACATTGTTTATTGTAGAAGAATGGTCTTCTGGGATGGCATCTTGCTCTGTTCCAGTAGGTATAGCGATTGGTGGCACGGCTGGTACAATCCTTCTTATTGGAACTTTTGTAGGAGCAGTTGTATATCTGATAGTGAAGAGGTATAAAGCTGCATATAAAGGTTCCCCCCCCCCCCTTATTTTTTTTTGATATGCATGTACTTTGTAACGGGACACATTGTAACATTAAGAAACCAATTATTTCATCCGCTGTTTGTTTGGCTTAAATCTGTTCGTTACCTTGGTCCAATTCATCGTGTTTTTTGTATGACGTTTCAAGACTATTACGGAAAACCAACGTGATCATGCCCGAATTAATATTTGTATGAAAAAGCAATGCAACCAACCCCAGTCGTAGATACGTCGAGGTCAGTCGCGTGAAAAAAGTAACGGATAGTTATTAAAGCATGTGTTAGGGCTGGAATGACACCAAGCAAAGAGACACTTGGGAATATTTGAATCAGAAGAAACTGTTCAAGCGAGATTTTATTTGATTGACACAACGTGTGGGCAAAGGTCTTGCTGATATCAGTGTCAATAAAAGAAGCGGAACCATCAGGAGTGTGGCCGAATCGACAAAATGAAAAGCGTCAATACGTCATATCGATAATAATGAATAGACGTCGTCGCTGATATTATATGATTGAGTCCGGAGCTGTAAATAAAAAGAATCGACAACAATGAATATTCAAAAAGGGTCCGTCGCCTATGTAGTCAGAATATATGAAAACCAGAGTTGAAACATCTGATAACTTTTTTCAGTGCTGGAGAAGGATTGATTGATTATTAGTTGGTGTTTTACGTGTCTATCAACAATTTGTCAGTGTTACTACGGCGTTTTCTGTGTAAGCTATCACTTGTACTAGCCCATTTTTCCTAACACCAGCCAGACAGTTTTACAGACCGCAAACCTGAGGGTAGCCATTGCTACCAGTTTTATAGTATTTGATATGACACGGCTATGGATAAGATACGCGACGCCCATACTCGAGGAGCACGCTCTATCACTAAACATCCGAGGCGGATGCTGGAGAAAGGAAAGTGATTAGTTTATATACCGTATCATCACTACGTATGGCACTTTCATTAATCCTTATGAACCAGAAACGAATTTAAGAGAGAAACTATGGTGTAGGTGTGTAAAACACAATATTCCCCTTAAGAAATAAACGTTGAGAACTTAATTTTTATTAATAATATTGACCTTGCCCCTTTTGATTGAATGTTTTGAAGAGCAATTGAAATTGGCCGTCAAATAACCGTACGTAGCTACGACAAGGACTGATACATATACATTTTTGCTAACAGAAAAACAACAATTTACATAGTCAGTTTTGTACAGCCCGTTGACTTTGTTAGTAATGCAGAGACACGATTAATAATAATCATGTCAGTGCTACTTTGGTACCGGATTGATACCAAGATTTATTGAGATAATATCTACATGTACATAGAGTTAAATGATGTAAATATTATCTTTCTTCATGTTTGGGCAGATAATAAATATCATTGCGCGTTCTATTACTCGCATAATAAATAATAATTCAGGGTTTTCAATAAGGACCGGCACCCGGCGAATCATTGCCGTTTCGTTTTGTCGCCAGTTCAAATCAGTGCCACAATCAAAAAATTATTAAAGCTATATATGAATAAATAGTGTTCTCAGGCGTATTCTGCGATCGCTGCAAAGTCGACGATTAACGATGATTTACACTTTGTTTAGGTGTCTTCGACAAGGTCCGCGTCTAAATTCCCGACTTTCGTCAAATCATTTGATCGCTTAAATTACGACGACTGGCAAACGCTTGAGAGTCAATGCGGACCTTGTCGAAGACACCTAAACAAAGCATAAGTCATGTTGTCTATACGCTATGATAACAATTATCATAATGGTAATCTTGGGAATCCCGCACGTGTTACTATAAATAGCTCCCCTATACGTCCATATAGTGTTCTAATAATGACAAGGTGTGCAACGGCTTTTTACCCCCTGCTCGATTCGGGCAATATTTTCCGCAGAGGAACGTCTAAAATGACCTGGTCCCAGGTAGCGACAGGTTTATTTTTCTCATGATCCAGCACATCAATATTTGCCAACCGATCAATACGCTGTTGTTTTTAAGCGTAATGTTCGTTATGTTTGGAAATTTACAAATGGCCTAACCGCCATGCGCTGACGTCAACATATGCATAGCCTAAAAAATACGTTTTATACTTTTTTCGAAAACGTACAAACAAATACCGCATTTATCATGAATAATATTATTTCCAGAAGAAAAGGTGAATGCTAACCGAAACAAACATTGCTCAGGTACAATATTCTAAAAAAGCATGTCATTTCGCGTTAAGTAATCGCTGCGGAACGTGATTATTGTCACGTTAGCGCATGGCGGTCAGGCCATCTTATAATTTCCAAATATAATGAATATTAAGCTTAAAAACGCCAGCGTATTGGTCGGGTGGCAAATATTGATGTGGTGAATCACGAATAAAATCACTTATGAACCTGTCGCTACCTGGGACCAGTCCGTTTTAGACGTTCCTCTGAGGAAATATTGCCTGAATCAAGGGGGAAAAATACCGTTTGCACACCTTGTCATTATTATTATACTGTATGGACCGTATAGAGGGGCTATTTATAGTAACACGGGAGGGATTCCCAAATTATCATTACGATCATTTTTATCATAGCGTATGAACAACATAGAGAGACTTTTCGAGTATTTAACGATGAATTGTGTGTTTTTCCCTATTTTCTTTTGTAATGGAAATTTGGACACCTATATCTAGAAGTTCAAATATTATAAGCGCCCCGAAAGATGAGTATTAACTGTACATCGACTTTATAAATGTGCCCTTTAATCGCAATAGGCATTTTTGAAAACCTTACATGTCTTAAATATTCTCTACACAGGTATAGTATAAGGTAATTTGATTAATTATGTAATATGTTCTTTACGAAAGGTTTTACATGTTTTTCATTGCTTGCTTTCCTTTTTACAGACGACAAGGACAAGCGGATATGAGATCGCCCGAGGAAGTCAACCCATATGAGATGCCTGATCGTGAAGCATTTACCTCCGAACATCCTTGCGAGGTAAAACAGCGGAGCGGCACCACGACATCAATTGATGAAAACACGCTACGTTATCAGACTAAAGCATAAATAGGTCAAATTGTGTCTGTTGCCGCTTTTTTATCGTTTTTTTAAAAGAAATTATAGTTATAAATAACGTTTTAATCCGTTTAACGACTTACATGTGACGAATCATTGACATTTTACTACGTGAATGATTTGTTATTTCCGTATCCGCCATTTAACTTACGAGCTTTCTGGATGCACAGCCTGTTAGCTTCCGTTAAATGTGTCTGGGCTTTTTTGTATTAAAGTTGTACGCCGTCTTCAACATTGTTTCAGTTATACCATGAAGACAGTTCACTAATTCCTGATCCCTTGGTAAACAAGCTGTTATCTCAAAACAGTTAACAACTGTAACTGCACAGACGACACGTTCCAAATGAGAGAAAATATAGTGCGTGATCAGAGACGGTATGGTACCAGTGGTCATATATTACAGCTGTTTGAGAAATTGAACCAGTCGATAGAAACAGACATAAGTGCATGAAAAACAACTCACTATTTGAAATGCAGTAAACGCATTATCCTATTTCATATGAGCCACAACTTACATTATGGGTCTCATTGACTTAGCAAAACAGGATTATATAAATTTATATTGGAGTCTTTACTTAACGCATATACAACATTTGTCACAACAATCAAATTGTGATGTGTAGGCAAAATATTTGAAGAATGTAAGGAACTTGCAACATATACGTCCTATTTTGAACACTAAGCAAATTTCGCAGTCCATGATATGAAAATATGACCTGGATATCGTATATCTATGCATAAGTATTACCATTCCATGAACGTACTAAATACAGACACACTCATTTGTATCTTTCCGATAAAATATAAAATTGAAGTCATTTATATAGTAACATAGAAATTTATAATTTATAAGAAATTTACAATAATAATAAAATACCAGAACAGTATATAGATACGGGATAACTGTTAATTTTAAAACATGATTAATTATTTAAAACATACCTATGTATTGCCTCTCCGCAACACTATATACACCTCTTAAAAATCTTCTGTACGCCATGTTTCGTGAAAAGTATCTATATTTTTTTTATTAATTTTACAAATTATAATTGATCTAACATTAATATATGAACCACACCATACTATGTTTACACTTCAATCATGTGTATTTAAGGAACATGTGTTTCATTATGTGTAAGTAAACTCTTTCAGCACCGAATTTACTGAAAAAGACCTCCATGTTCAAAATCGGGCGACCCAATCCCCTTTAATTACTCACATGAATCTGTATTGTTTGCAAAACACCATAAATTACGATTAGCGCTGAAAGTTTCATTTCTGTAAGAAATGTTTCACTCAAAAATAAAAATAATTGTTATGCATATTTTTTCCTAATCTTAAAGATTATATTTAATCTAACATAAATATATGAGCCACAACATATTGTGTTTACACTTCACGCATGTGTATTTATGTTAAACACTTGTTCCTACGAATACTAATATTATTTTATGTTAAACACGTTTTCCCAGCAACGACCAACATATTGGTAATGTTCAACCTGGTATAATACGCTTGTCTCTCTGCTATGTTTTCCAGCATTAATAATAAACAGAAATAACACAGGATAGAATGAAAATTGTCAATTATTCAAATGACGAAATAAAAACATATGGGCAAAAGCCCAGATCAAAGTATTATATACATGTTTTTCATAAAAAGAGCCAAAATGACACTTACGGAAAAAGATGGCATCAAAAGAAGGCCCACAGAAAGAGATATACATCAATATAACTATGAAAACATCACACTGAACATAAATTAATTAAAACCTTTAGGTATTTACATGACATATTAATGTCAGTTATGAAGGAGAAAGGGATGGTGGCGGGAAAACGAAACTTTTCTTTTTTTAAAAGAATCGAACGCTTTTCAGTCTTTCATGAACATCATAAAAAACTGTGACTGACATAAATACGGACGTTTGCACAGGTAATCAGATCAAATGACCGTCAGCATTGCATATAACCGGTGTAGCACTCTGGCCAGCTACATCAAATTGTCCACGAGGAAAACACAGGTAAATAAACGAGATCGTATAGTGATACATTTATTTATTTAAATAGGTAAACTAGAGTCTCACGACTCTCTCTCTCTCTCTCTCTCTCTCTCTCTCTCTCTCTCTCTCTCTCTCTCTCTCTCTCTCTCTCTCTCTCTCTCTCTCTCTCTCTCTCTCTCTCTCTCTCTCTCTCTCTCTCTCTCTCTCCCCAGAGGGCCTATACCTCTCCTCCCTATCTCTGCATGTCTCTCTATATATGCAAATCTCTCTCCCCCGCTTCCACAAAAATATACATTTATATACTACTGGGCTGGCGCCGTATACACGTGATATCCCGTATATAGTTATACCCTCATGGATCTAATATCTCACATGTATACCTCTATACCTCTACCCTCATTGTGTTACATTCGTCCCCCTCTTAATAAATTTTCACCTAGAGAATTGTACAAATATATAAGTAACACAATGGGTTGACGCAGCCCTACACATTTGAAAATAACTACAATATACAGTGCATGCATAAACCAAACACAACATTTTATATGCACCATTACAAATATCAAAACAAAATCTTAAAAACCAAAGTCTGCAGTTAAAAGTAAAGTAGTCAAAGAATTATTATTATTATTATTATTGTTCATTTGTCCGAACCAGATGATTAAAGCACGGCGTTGATATCGGTTGTAGGTAAGGATATCATAAATGTCACAGTATCTTCTCCAGGAATTTCATTCAAGAATCTAACAGGTATTCATTATAAACGTGATAATGATTCATTGATAATCTGTCTGTAAAGAGAAAGTCCAGTCTCCTACGTTTAATCAACAGCTGGCGTTATCTACTGAAAGAACAATACACCCACAGGTATATATTCTATAACTGTTGAATCCCCGGTTTGTTAGTATTTTTCCCGCTCTTTATCATTTTAATGGACACTAAACGTGTGTCCGTCCATCACCAGGCAGATAACCGCTCAGCTCCTTATCATTGCCTTGTTAGCACAATCACAAAACCTGACTATACGATGATATTTTATGATCTCGATGTGATTAAAATGTCGACACATGAAAACAACATGAACGTAGTATAGGGTTACAATAGATATACGATTCTATAAACTGCAGCTTAACCGCTACAAACACAATACAGTTTAAACATAGTTAATTCTGTTCCGGAACATCATGAGACCCTTTGCTCAAAAACAAACTCGGATACAGGTACTCCCTGGGCGTCCCCGCGAGCCCTGTTAACCCTTCTCCGGACGGCGCTGAAACGGTTGGCGGTTGGTTCCCGCCATTATCCATTGTTTGTAGTTCAACTTCTTTGTGAACCGCTTCGTCCCGCCCTTTTGTCATCCATTTACGTAAACAATTTGGCAGACATTTCACTAAAACGCTACATTTTCTTATCTAACAAGACAATAGGACTAATATGACTGACCACTATGGCACTACCCAAGCTAACGTAATACAAAGCGCTACGCGACAAACTTACTTCATTTTTAATGTCACATCGTATTTTATCTAAATACATTATTTCGAACAACAAACCCTGCAGAGCCCTCCGGAAAGGCTCATACATGGTTTTATTTAAATAAGTCGCAATTGCTTCTTTCAAATTCTAACTCTTTAAATAACTTACTTTAACCCATCGCACGTTTTGGGAAAAGTTCACCGACCTAAGATCAAATGTAGATCCACCCTAGAAATAATAACCCAATTGTATAAATGGTTATCTATAGGTAAGTTTTCCTTGGTAACCAAATAAAGAAATGTTTATTGGACTTGATAAAGTGGCTTCGGAGATATAATTGGTACAGATAGATATACCTCGAATTTTTCGTCAAGCCTTATCATTGGTGTTGACAGCACACTCATTATTTTCCCCTATACAAACACCATTGTGCACGTTAAATGTCTATAACTTTACGGTTGTTCAACTGGTGCGATATAGTCTGAGTTTAATGGGAGGTTAGATACCTGTATACATTTTCATTCTAACATCTGTGTCTGCACAGATTTCTCTATTTTTACGCCTAATTGTATTGACCTGTTGTTTGTATATCGGCGGCGCGTCGCAGTTAACGAACTCAGTTTTCTCGGAGAAACGACCCCAGGAAAGTTTAACAACAGCATTAGTGATAAGCACTCTGGGCTTGTTTCTAACCCTTTTCAAATGAGGATTTTCCGAGTGTTTAAATACCTGACAATAACAAACATGAACTGTTTGCGGAAGGGTCTTTATTTTCGATTGAGTGCGAGCATACCTCGGCACAAGAATTTAGCAATATGTTCTCTATTTTTGTTTCAAAAATTTGAGAAGAAGTGAATCTGAGCCTACACCTGAAGACGTTATAAAAATAGTATTTTTGTTCTGTTTGTACAGCCACCTACCCGATTACTACATGTGGAAAGTATTTGCATTAAAATGTTGCACTGACTTATGGATTCCAGAAGACACATTGCTTCTTTTTCCACATTCCCAAGCATAGTGGCCTTACTCTACGCATTGATAACAGATAACGCTTTTTCTGTATCGACCCTTATTTTGTTTGACATGGCAAGACTTACTTGCCCGTAACTGTTCCGCGCTCTACAATCTGCAATGAGGTGCTCTATCTTGTGACAGTAATTACACTTAATTTTCTGTCGATAGTGATCGACCTCCATCGGGACGGCCTCATCAACTTGATAATTTTCTCTTGGCGCGTGACCCGTTCGCAATTGAAATCGCCTAGCTATCCTAACCGCGTTCTGAAATAGTTGTAGGATTTCCCTCATTATTTTCATTTTAAGAAAAGCATCTTCCCCCATATTTAACATTCGCTCGGCATAAACCTGTACCGTGTTTTGACTAATTTTCCTCAAAATCAGCAGCGCATGCTGAGAATCTACTACTTCGTCAAACCGCGTTTTCAACTCCCCTTAATTTGATTCCAGGTGTGATCAGCATACTGTTCAATATATCGTTTTATGAAATCACTGACAGGGCCTATGCCTGCCTGATACGCTATATATTTAACACTTTCATTAGGTATTCCAGTTAACTTGCCAAAATGTGTAATACTTTTAATCCATTCTTTAAATTCTTTTAGATTACTACCGTCGAAACTTTGAACAAATTTTGCCACGCCTTGAGCCCCCATAGTGGTGTTTAAACTAGTCATTTGTTCTGTCATTTTGCCTTGCCAATTACGTAAAAGGAATAACAAAAGATTGTAACTTACGATTCACTGGCAAACGTCTCTGGATGGCTCACAACGGCAACACAATTGGCAAAGTGTCCAACACTACATTTTACATCATATCAAATTGTCAAAGTGTCCAACACTAGATTTCACATCACGACGGCACAGCACAAGCTCGATGATGTCCAACACTACATTTCACATCATGTCCGACACAACACAAGTTCGATTATCCGTTGTCCCGGCTCCAAATAACTTATGTAGCACTCTGGCCAGCTACATCAAATTGTCCACGAGGAAAACACAGGTAAATAAACGAGATCGTATAGTGATACATTTATTTATTTAAATAGGTAAACTAGAGTCTCACGACTCTCTCTCTCTCTCTCTCTCTCTCTCTCTCTCTCTCTCAGGCCTGTCCATCCTCTCTGACTCTCCCCCAGAGAGCCTATACCTCTCCTCCCTATCTCTGCATGTCTCTCTATCTATGCAAATCTCTCTCCCCCGCTTCCACAAAAACATACATTTATATACTACTGGGCTGGCGCCGTATACACGTGATATCCCGTATATAGTTATACCCTCATGGATCTAATATCTCACATGTATACCTCTATACCTCTAGCCTCATTGTGTTACACCGGACCTTTGGTAAGTTAATTGTTCATCAGCTTAGAAGATTGTCAGAAAGTATTTATTTTATGTTAACCGCGTGTTCCCAGGAACAACCAACACAATGGTATACTATGCGTGTCTATCTGCTATGTTTTTCGGCATTAATAATTAACAGAAACAAGAACTGGATTTTACACCTATGGAAAGAAGCCCAGATCAAAGTATCGTTTACATGTTTTACATAATAAGAGCCAAAATGACACCAACGGGAAAATATGGCATTAAAAGCCATAAAAACCGCACGACAGTGCTATTGACGTCATCCAGATAAACATACATGTACGTTTATTAGTAGTAAGTGAAGCTTCTGTAAGCAATGTATGAGGATAAATTTAAATATATTGTTATGCATATTTATTCTCGTTTTACATTTTTATATTTTATCTAAAATCAATATTATCAAAACACTTCATATTGTGATTACAGTTCATTCATGTGAATTGAATGGTCATAATTATGCTGACAATAAAACCGAAGTACTGGAATAGCTAACGACTGATTGACCTTATAATTATTACATAATACAGAGCACATCGGATGTGTAGTGGTAGAGCGTCTTCCTCGGGTGCAGAAGGTTGCAGCTTGTTCGATCCCCGGCTGGGTTATACCAAACACTTCAACAATAAATTGTAATAATGGCTATTTCTGTTTGGTGCTCAGTATTGTAGGGATATAATAACGTCTGACACGCTGGTGTCAGGATTGATGAACCAGGAGTACTGGTAACGCCGTGATCTGACTGAGCATCTGCTGAAAGCGGCGTGAAACATCATACATACAAACAAACAAACTATATATACATGTACATGTAGCAACGACATGAAAGCATTAATGCCGTATCTGAATATATTGTGATTGTAATTAACACAGTTATTTCGGTAAATATGACAGCTGTAGAAATCAATATTCCAATTCAGTTTAAAGAGCTTGCAGTGTATCGAGTTTATAAAATTGAACTGTCGTAAACGTAAACGTTATTCGAGAATTATATTCCTTGAATATGTTGGGATTGCTTAAATTTACCATTCAACTTGTCCGGCCATTTTTTGTTAGTTAGAATTGGCAAAGTGCTATACAACTAAAACGATACGTTGCATTCAAATCGAAACTAATAGTTCCCAAAAGAGAAGACTTACACAGATTTAACAAAACGTAAGTGAAATACAAAAGCTTCCTTGTATGTCCGATGATAAATTGTCCGGTTTAGCTTACCTAAGCACTTTAAGCACGAAGTGCAGATTACTGTGTGTTGTGATCAGTCACCATCCGGCGTCGGTCGGTGTAGTCTGATTGTCCGATCATATTTTCTTACATAAAATCGATGGACAAATTTTAAAATAGTTTCAGATAATGTGGTCCTCTTTCAAAGTTGTTCAAATACATTAATTCCATGCATAACTTTGGTAGCTGCGGCATTGGAAAGAGGGGCAAATGACAAAGCTTTAAAATGTTGTTCAAAAGTACCTATTTGAGAATTATTCGGCATACATGTTCTTTTGGCTATCCACTACCAAGATTGTTAAACAATTTGATCCAATGAAGAAAATGGCCGCCAGGGAGCGGTGGTTATTTCCCTTATAATAATATTTAATGAAAACTTTATAAAATCTTCCAGTACAAATCCTTTGACCCCATTTTCACGATTAACGGTTTTCAACATATAGACACTTTGTGATGCTTCTGCAGCAGACGACCTTTTGAAAACAATGTGTAAACAAAGAAGTAGTTGCTCGACACGAGAAGTCTTTTTCTGTATTGCCTAGACGTTTTCAAAGTTGTCTCCTGCAGAACTGTTGTATGTGGGAAAGATTTAAAATTACATTGAAAGAGATGTTCCATATTTTAACCCGGGTGTTTTAAAATTCGATTGCTGCAGAATTGACGTATGTTGGAAAGGATTAAGGAAAATGTAAAATATATTAGTGATCACTTCAACGCACTTGTTTCACGTCTCAATAGGATGTTATTTCCGGTATACAGTTATCCACGCTGATCACATGATGTGAATGTGTCATTCGGGCAATATGAAGCCTTGTGTAAATACCGACAATGTTGTGGGAAAAGAGATTCTGCTCACTTTGATCAATAGTCTTCCGCTTAACGTACCAGAACTGTTGTCTGTTTCATTGGTATATCCTAATATCGCGGAACTTTACTATTTGTAACAGTTTTTAAACCATAATACAGCAAACTTAACCATTTCCCCTATATCAAAAATCAGCAATAGACGACCTTCAAGACATCTGGGCATTTCGTTCTGAAAATCTGATAATTAAAGGGTATATATATTGTATAGAAAAATGTAGCTTAAGTAGAAATTGTTCATTTTTAGAAATTCCTCTTTTTGACACAATGTTTTCAAACGTCGTCTAATGCATAGGATGAGCCAAAGTCTGTGCGCAGATAAGAAATTAGGTTAGCTGTAAATCATGTCCAGGGAAACTCATTTTGGTTTATATTCGCGAACTAAAAGGAAATCATAGGACTCATGTTCATGGCAAGAATCCGCAAAATTCAAAGGAAGTGACTATAAAGCCATATCACCCATATACGATTACGCACTGAAGTGATCAGTATTATGCTCCCAAATTAACGCGACATAATTGATGTCAATATTATAAACCCTATGTAATGCAAAACTATACAGTGTTAATTTATATTGACCATTAGTATAAATAAAGAGGATTTTAAGTCTTAATCGAGATAAAATAACTACAGCTTAGAGGGACTGTATCGGGAGTTTGATGGTCACACTACTCAATTAGCAAGAACTATCCCAATACATACTTCAAGTCGATATGAAGAAAAGATATTTGAATTTAAATCTTTTTAGTAGTATTTGTAAGTATACCGGCTAAATTATTACAAAACATCACATGGTTAAAGCCAAGACACATACTAAATATGTCTCTAGTTAGGGTAAATATTTACAACTACAGAATATATATCTCCAAGTTGATATGGTGAAATGAGATATTTTGCATATATAGTCACGTTAACAAGGATTCAAAGCACAAATGCCAACAACAATAATAATAACAACAACATGCTCCCCGCGAAGTGTCCATTAAACTCTTGTATGAAAGTCGTCACATCCCGGATTTGTCTTGATAAAGTGTAAGCAATGAAGATGAAGAAGGAGGACAGATATGATGTACATGGTTTGGTCTGGTAATACTGTCTGTCTTCATAATTGAATGCTTAATTATTTTTCTTCTTCTGCATCTACAACATCTTTGTCTTCTCTTCTTCTTTTTCTTCTTCTTCTTCTTCTTCTTCTTCTTCTTCTTCTTCTTCTTCTTCTTCTTCTTCTTCTTCTTCTTCTTCTTCTTCTTCTTCTTCTTCTTCTTCTTCTTCTTCTTCTTCTTCTTCTTCTTCTTCTTCTTCTTCTTCTTCTTCTTCTACTATAAATTATTCATCATAATCTTCTTCTTCTTATCAACATTATTGATTATGATTTATACTAATAATAATAACCAGCACAGGTTGATCTGGTTCTATGCAGTTCGCCGATTATTAAAAAAAATAATTGAGGTGGTCGATTGGTTAGCGTAGGGCGTCCCGGTTTCAATCCCAAGATGCGGCACGATGGTCATGGTGTAGTGTCCTTGGTCAAGGCACAAATTCTAGCCTAGAAGTGGTTTGTTTAACAAGGATCATTCGCCGTGATACATTGTGTAACTGAAATTGTGTTAAAAATGGCGTAAAACCCTGATAAAACAAAGCTCTCTCATTATCTTTCTCGATCATCCATACTCTCACCGTATATATCTCAAGAATAAGATGTTAAATGTTCTATCTATTAAATAAACCTCTCATAAAGGGTTTATCCAAGGTGTAAGAAGGCGATTATAAGCGATAACTAACCAACCGTACTTTCTTTTACCCAAAATATTTTGTCAAAGGAACAGGAAGTTTATATGTCAAATGTTAACTTCGTTGCGGAGTAGATGTATAGCGTTCTACGTTTCTATTTATTGATTTAAGAATTTTCATTAACTTTACACACATATGTTGTATACAAAATGAATATATATTTTCAATACAAGTACGTGCAAATATAAAAACAATATAAATATTGACTACATAGACTAACATATTGTTTATTGATATTAATATTATATGGGGATTATTATATGTACCTACATTGACACGTAAGTGTTTGATTATTTGTTTTTGCATCGTTATTTTGTCTATAGAAAGCAAGTATATTTATAACATTTTCATGTAAAGTTTTAAATAATTACATCTTATACATAGCATTCTCTTTCGTGTTATTTTGTCTATCATGAGACATGTTTCCTTTTTTAAGCATATAATATCACTTCCGTATCGTTCAAAATAGTGTTACAGTACGGTAATTTATAAAAAGATCATTTCCAATGAGCTCCGCGGATTCTGTACAGTTTGTTTTGTTGGGGTTTTACGCCATTTTCAACAATATTATTCTAGTTATATCACGGCGACAGTTCACTTATTCAAGATCCTTGGTTAAACACACCAATACTAGTCTAGGAAATGTCCCTTTCCCAAATGCACTCCATTATGACCACAGCGCAGCTACTGGAAATTGAACCCCGGTTCCAATACCCCGACGCTAACCTTTAGGTCATGGTCGATTAGGATTCCGTACAAAGATGGTAAGTATTTACAATATGAAGGCTCGGCGATTTCCGTCAGAAGTCGTGATAGCTCGGTATTGTTCGTAGACGTGTCGGTTATTTCTGGTGGATAGGACATGTGTAAAAAGGTAAAGGATGAACGTATTAACACATCGTTATTTGATCTGTACAAGTACACACATTGTTGCAGAATGTAAAAAGAAAAGAAACTGAATTCCCTGGGTTCAAATTATTCCTAATCGGAAAGGAAAGTATTAGGAACGAGAGTTTATGATATTATGGGAAATACGAGAATTAACAAAATATTTACTTAACCCTTTTCCGCATACAACAAATCTACAGAAGACAACTTTGAAAGCATATACGCAAGAATATGAACAATCTTTTTATTTGCAAGTATACATATTGAATAGAACTGAAAACATTGTGGTAAAATATTATGAGCTCTTTTTCCTTTTGCCGCAATGTTTACAACACGTCGTCAGCTGCTGATGCGTCAAAATACGTCGACAAGTCGGAAAGGGTTAAATTAAAACATTGGACATATATATTTTATATCACTATCTCATCTATTTAACATAAACACTTTAATTAGATAGCTTATACTTGATAGAGCCGGCATGTACTCGTGCTTCTATCTCTCTCAATTCTACATATGATACAGTTGACATTCCACGCCTGACTGACCTCCATACGTATGATACAGTTGACATTCCACACCTGACTGACCTCCATACATATGATACAGTTGACATTCCACGCATGACTAACCTCAATACATATGATATAGTTGACATTCCACACCTGACTGACCTCCATACATAAGACACAGTTGATATTCCATACCTGACTGACCTCCATACATATGATACAGTTGACATTACACACCTGACTAACATCCATACATATGATACAAATGACATTCCATACCTGACTGATCTCCATACATATGATACAGTTGACATTCCACACCTGACTGACCTCCATACATATGATACAGTTGACATTCCACACCTGACTAACCTCCATACATATGATACAGTTGACATTCCACGCCTGACTGACCTCCATAAATATGATACAGTTGACAGCCTACACCTGAATGACCTCTATACATATGATATAGTTGACATTCCACACCTGACTGACCTCCATACATATGATACAGTTGAATTCCATACCTGACTGACCTCCATACATATGATATAGTTGACATTCCACACCTGACTGACCTCCATCTCTCCATTCTACATGTAATACAGTTGACATTCCACACCTGACTGACCTCCATACATATGATACAGTTGACATTCCACATCTGACTGACCTCCATACATATGAAACAGTTGACATTCCACGCCTGACTGACCTCCATACATATGATACAGTTGACAGCCTACACCTGAATGACCTCTATACATATGATATAGTTGACATTCCACACCTGACTGACCTCCATACATATGATACAGTTGACATTCCATACTTGACTGACCTCCATACATATGATACAGTTGACATTCCACGCCTGACTGACCTCCATCTCTCCATTCTACATATGATACTGTTGACATTCCATACCTGACTGACCTCCATACATATGATACAGTTGACATTCCATACCTGACTGACCTCCATACATATGATACAGTTGACATTCCATTCCTGACTGACCTCCATACATATGATACAGTTGACATTCCACACCTGACTAGCCTCCATACATATGATACAGTTGACATTCCATACCTGACTGACCTCCATACATATGATACAATTTGACATTCAATACCTGACTGACCTCCATACATATGATACAGTTGACATTCCATTCCTGACTGACCTCCATACATATGATACAGTTGACATTCCACACCTGACTAACCTCCATACATATGATACAGTTGACATTCCATATCTGACTGACCTCCATACATATGATACAGTTGACATTTCATATCTGAATGACCTCCATACATATGATACAGTTGACATTCCACGCCTGACTGACCTCCATACATATGATACAGTTGACATTCCATACCTGACTGACCTCCATACATATGATACAGTTGACATTCCATTCCTGACTGACCTCCATACATATGATACAGTTGACATTCCACACCTGACTAGCCTCCATACATATGATACAGTTGACATTCCATACCTGACTGACCTCCATACATATGATACAATTTGACATTCCATACCTGACTGACCTCCATACATATGATACAGTTGACATTCCATTCCTGACTGACCTCCATACATATGATACAGTTGACATTCCACACCTGACTAACCTCCATACATATGATACAGTTGACATTCCATATCTGACTGACCTCCATACATATGATACAGTTGACATTTCATATCTGAATGACCTCCATACATATGATACAGTTGACATTCCACGCCTGACTGACCTCCATACATATGATACAGTTGACATTCCATACCTGACTGACCTCCATACATATGATACAGTTGACATTCCATTCCTGACTGACCTCCAAACATATGATACAAATGACATTCCACACCTGACTGACCTCCATACATATGATACAGTTGACATTTCATACCTGAATAACCTCCATACATATGATAGAGTTGACATTCCACGCCTGACTGACCTCCATACATATGATACAGTTGACATTCCATACCTGACTGACCTCCATACATATGATACAGTTGACATTCCATTCCTGACTGACCTCCATACATATGATACAAATGACATTCCACACCTGACTGACCTCCATACATATGATACAGTTGACATTTCATACCTGAATAACCTCCATACATATGATGCAGTTGACATTCCACGCGTGACTGACCTCCATACATATGATACAGTTGACAGCCTACACCTGAATGACCTCTATACATATGATACAGTTGACATTCCACACCTAACTGACCTCCATACATATGATAAAGTTGACATTCCATACCTGACTGACCTCCATACATATGATACAGTTGACATTCCACACCTGACTGACCTCCATCTCTCCATTCTACATATGATACAAATGACATTCCACACCTGACTGACCTCCATACATATGATACAGTTGACATTTCATACCTGAATAACCTCCATACATATGATGCAGTTGACATTCCACGCGTGACTGACCTCCATACATATGATACAGTTGACAGCCTACACCTGAATGACCTCTATACATATGATACAGTTGACATTCCACACCTAACTGACCTCCATACATATGATAAAGTTGACATTCCATACCTGACTGACCTCCATACATATGATACAGTTGACATTCCACACCTGACTGACCTCCATCTCTCCATTCTACATATGATACAGTTGACATTCCACACCTGACTGACCTCCATTCATATGATACAGTTGACATTCCACGCCTGACTGACCTCCATCTCTCCATTCTACATATGATACAGTTGACATTCCATACCTGACTGACCTCCATACATATGATACAGTTGACATTCCATACCTGACTGACCTCCATACATATGATACAGTTGACATTCCATTCCTGACTGACCTCCATACATATGATACAGTTGACATTCCACACCTGACTAACCTCCATACATATGATACAGTTGACATTCCATACCTGACTGACCTCCATACATATGATACAGTTGACATTTCATACCTGACTGACAGGTTGACATTTCATACCTGACTGACCTCCATACATATGATATAGTTGACATTCCACGCCTGATTGACCTCCATCTCTCCATTCTACATATGATACAGTTGACACCCCATGCCTGACTAACCTCCATACATATGATACAGTTGACATCCCATGCCTGACTAACCTCCATACATATGATACAGTTGACATTCCACACCTGACTGATCTCCATCTCTCCATTCTACATATGATACAGTTGACACCCCATGCCTGACTAACCTCCATACATATGATACAGTTGACATCCCATGCCTGACTAACCTCCATACATATGATACAGTTGACATTCCACACCTGACTGACCTCCATACATATGATACAGTTGACATTCCACGCCTGGCTGACCTCCATCTCTCCATTCTACATATGATACAATTGACATTCCATACCTAACTGACCTCCATACATATGCTACAGTTGACATTCCGCGCCTGACTGACCTCCATCTCTCCATTCTACATATGATACAGTTGACATTCCATACCTAACTGACCTCCATACATATGATACAGTTGACATTCCACGCCTGACTGACCTCCATCTCTCCATTCTGCATATGATACCGTTGACATTCCATGCCTGACTAACCTCCATATATATGATACATTTGACATTCCAAACATGACTGACCTCCATACATATACTACAGTTGACATTCCACACCTGACTGACCTCCATACATATGATACAGTTGACATTCCACACCTGACTGACCTTCATACATATGATACAGTCGATATTCCACACCTGACTGACCTCCATATATATGATACAGTTGACATTTGACTCCTGACTGACCTCCATACACACGATACAGTTGACATTCGACACCTGACTTACCTCCATCTATTGTTTTACGGTTGTGACGATGAAAAATAAAGTCGAACATGTGCATTGAAAATAAACCTGTAAATGCAGTCCTCAACAATGCTCTCTAAACCTTTCCCACATGTAGATGCATTTGGTACATATAAGCAGAGGACAAGTATCTACGTATTGTGAACTGCTGATAGTTATATTATCAACAGTATTATCTTCAGTATAAAACACAGGTATATTGTATAAAAAGGTTTTGAGCGGTAGTATTGATATATCTCTGGATGAACTCGTGCCATTTTGATATGATAAAGTTGACATTTGTCGCCTGACTGGTTATTGTCATGTTTTGATAATGCAAATAACATGGAACATGGACTATACCGTTCTTGTTTAAATACTTGACCATTGATATACATGACAGCTGATCAACCGATGATCAACCTAAATGTTTTGTTATGGACGGGTAAGTTTTTGATAATGCCTTGTGTTATACGAAAGACTACATTATAAAACCATCAAATACAAACAACAACAAATGTGATAAATAGTACGTTTCAAAATACCGGCCAATAGTATACACGTTTACCCTTTTTGTTACAAGTTTATTTCATTGTCCACCAGGTCATAAACCCATGTGACAATTATAAGGAGTCGAGACAACAGAGAAACATACAAAATAAAACATCGAAATATCTCACATACATGTATACAAGAGATCATAATATCAATATTTCATGTTCATTTCATACAAGCATATTTCTCACACAGCTTTTCATGAATGAACAAATATAACTGCAAATTCCATCACAATTTATGCTGAATGCTCTACAATTGAGATATCTTAAATTAGACAATACCCATTCGAATGAGTGTTGTATAACCTCATACGTGTATGTTGCACTTTTGGACGAAGACCTACTGTTTTTTTTAATCCGTGAATAACACCTACAATTGTAAGCTAATCAGAGTCTTCAAAAACTATCAGGGGATGTTTAAATTTTAAATGGGACTTTTTTCGTCAGACATTTATATCTTCCTGATTTTAATCTGTTTAAATAGGATTAAGCAGTATTATCGCTTTTGCAATTAAAAGCGTTTTCAATAGGACTGCATTCAAAATGTCGTAACTAGATATAATAGCCGGTAGCTGAAAGAAAACAAAACACGTATTGAAATCGCGCCAAACCACGCGAGACCATCACCCGCATGTTATTTATTAAACGACGATAACGACGAGCCGTTCCACAGAAAGAATGACCTTATTTGTTAACACTGTCCAATATGCAGTCGCAATCCGATTTCTCTGCAGCAGACGACTTTCTAAAACATAGTGTCGAAAGGAGAAAGTGCTCTTAGCCGGCAATTTCTACTTTTGCCACAATGTTTTATAACTTTTTTAGTTATCATACTTTCAAAAATAGAGATTTTCCATATTTTGGCCTTAATGTTTTCAAATGTCGTCTGCTGAAGATTGTTGTATTTGTGAATGGATGAATGACGACAAGTGAAGATAAATAGTTGTCTGAGCATATTCGCTGGTACTGTGTCGGAGCAGTATTTATGTTGATGCTTGATCTTGATTTACAGCGGTCGCAAAAATCAATGGTTGGTCTTGATTTACAGCGGTCGCCAAACTCCATGGTTTTCTGATTGACAGTGGTCGCAAATACCCGTGATTGGTCTTGATTGACAGTGGTCGCAATTACCCGTGATTGGTCTTGTTTGACAGTGGTCGCAATTACCCGTGGTTGGTCTTGATTGACAGTGGTTGCAAATACCCGTGATTGGTCTTGTTTGACAGTGGTCGCAATTACCCGTTGTTGGTCTTAATTTACAGTGGTCGCAAAAACCTGGGTTGTTTTTTATTTACAGTGGTCGCAAATACTCGTGGTTTGTTTTGATTGACATTGTTCGCAAACACTCCTGCTTGGTCTTGATTAACAGTTGTCGCAAATAACCGTAGTTGATCATGATTGACAGTGGTCGAAAATATCCGGGGTTGATCTTATTTACAGTGTTCGCGAATACCTGCGGTTGGTCTTGATTTAAAGTGGTCGCAAATACCCGCAGTTGGTCTTAAATAAAAGTGGTCACAAAAACTCGTAGTTGGTCTTAATTAACAGTGGTCGCAAATATCCGGGGTTGATCTTAATTATAGTGTTCGCAAATATCCATGGTTGCTCTTGATTTACAGTGGTCGCAAATACCCGCGGTTGATCTTACTTGAAAGTGGTCGCAAAAACTCATACTTGATCTTAATTGACAGTGGTCGCAAATACTCGTGGTTGTTCTTGATTTACAGTGGTCGCAAAAACCCAGGGTTGATATTAATTGACAGTTGCCGCAAATACTCGTGATCGGTTTTAATTGTCAGTGGACGCAAATACCCGGGGACGTCATAATCCCCAAAGAGGTTATGAAAAGTCGACCAAATTCAATTGTACAGAAAATCAAGTTCGAATGTAAATATTAGTGTATGATGTATATTTCAGTGCTGACAATGGATCTAAGTTTGAACAAGCTGCTATTCGTCGTCCTGGCGTGCCAGTTTGGTAAGTTAAATACGTATAGGCTATCACAACTAATATATCGCTCCGTTCATTAGCCTGTGCAGACGTACATTCTCCGTAGAAACTTTAGCGTTTGCAGGTTTCACTGCCATAGCCCTTTATATAATGTTCGTTATGTAGATGAAACAAAAAGGTTTCTAACGAATGTGGTCCAAGTATATGAAACATACGATTGTTTTGATCAATCATTATTTAGGGACGAATGTCTTTTATGGGTTCCATGATTTTCGTATGAAGTTGTTACAGATCGGTATTGTTCGTGAGCTTGAAATGTCTGACAAGTCCAGAAAGAATGCCAATATTTTACGACCTCGGTCGTCAAGTACAGAGCTTAAGTAAGCGGTGCTTTCCAAATACAATCATTGACGCAATTATCCAACATCTTGAAAGAGACCTGCTGCCTCTAAATCCATGCTACCTGATCTAAAGGGATACTGCTTTACAGAAGTTTCTTAAAACCAGCTTAGACTTATCAGCGAACAATGGAGAGTCAGACCAGACTGTGTAGATACGCTTGCTTAATTGGATCTATACTGGTTGCAAATGCCTTACGGTTGGATTTCGCAGAGCTTGGATCGAACAATGTTAACAAATACCTAAATACGTAATACGGAGTCAATTAGATGTGTTTTAAGTTAAGTTATATAGCGATTTTACTGCATATGACGATGTATATGTGAGATGTGCCGTTACTTGTTTAAGTTTATTTCCCCTTAATTTACGACATACCACATACATGTAAAAGAACTTGGAAATATATTAACAATACGCATTTTGCAAGTATTTTAATTTCAAGCGAAATAATTGGTAAGTTTTATCATTGTGTGTAATAGAAAACTGTTGGTTGCATTATTTATATACTGAAGGAATAATAGATCCCACATGATATCTTGGCTGACTAATTGTTAATAAACAAGTTATTTGTTTCTGGTTATCCATTTCCATGATTAAAACACGAAAAATCCTTTTCCACAAGTTAGTAAATGTACCGACTACCGACTAAATAGGTATGTCAGGGACATATATCTTATCACCGTCGGACACACACGGTTATTGGCTCCGCCATGCTCAAACATGTCACTGCCGTTTCGTTTTAACAGATAGCCATTATGGTTTCTGATTGGATGCAGCACAATATAGTACTGCGCAAAATAGCTAATCAGATCCATTGTAATAAAATATTATAGGTTCACTTTGAAAATGGCGTTCTCATCTTAAATTGACTTTACCTTGGCGTGTGAAATATTTAAAATGGACAAGTTGCGTGAGTTCTAGAGAGTAATTACAGTTCGTGTATTGATAAGAAGAATATATATTTTGTTATCAGTAAAGAAAGGCGGTGGGAAAAGTTTGTGTAATCAGACATTACCTGTTATGTGTACGCACTAGGTAAGATTACCTGTAAGCGGTCAGGTTAGCTCAGTCGGTAGAATCCTCGACCTCAAAGCGAGATGACCCGGGTCCGAGCCCCGGACTGGCTGCATGTTTCTCTTTCCCTGTCGCATGATTCTCCTTCAGTTCTGATATTAAGATCATTAAATATGAACTCGTACTCATCTTGCTGTATTTTGAATTCAAACTTCGGTAATGTTTAGTTATTAAAGACAAAACGCACATTTACGATCCGTGGGCGCAGCCAGTTTTCTATGCGTCTCCACGTAGCAGAGTATCGGAAATGTAAGCGTCAATTCCATTGGTGTATGTGTAATCTATTCGGTTATATCAAGACGGCGAAACGAAAGTGGACAGCCCCATGGGGAATGTTGGAGCATAGCGGAATCAACATCCGTGAGTTTCCGACGATGATTGAATAATTTATTAATTGTTTGTTGTTTAACGCCGCTTTCAACAATTTTCGGATAATATCATGAGTAAGTCTCCAGTACTTCTGGTCCATGTATCCTGACACAAGCCAGTCAGTCGTAATGCTAACCCAGCAACTCTGACAACCAGACAAAGCAGCCATTAATACCATTTGTAAATTCTTTGGTATGACCCGGCTGGGGATCGAACCCGAAATCTCCCGCAGCCGAGGCGGAAGCTCTACCTATGATATATTATCTACGTTCCTGGTTTGTATAATAAATGTAAAACCTTTTTTTATAAACACCTTTGATCGACTGTCGAATCATATCAGCTAGTATAGGTAATCCGGATTATACTTATAAACCGAGTAATGTTTATCGCACAATATACATACATAATAAATAATTGCTTTTAGGTGAAAGCCATTCGGCAATATTGTCAAGAAACAAAGCAGTAAAAGCCAGTAACGAATTTTACGATTGGGCACCAGCGCGAATGGTGGATGGTGATCTTAGAACAAACCCTGATGCTTGTCTCTGTTGTTCTGCAACTCCTAATGAGTTGAACCCCTGGTACGAACTGGACCTTGGTAAAAGTCATAGGATAAACCAGATTGATGTCATAGGGAGAATTGACTGGGAACCAATCGGACGTAAGTGTTATTTTGTTAAGGCCCCGCGCAAAAATTGTGAAGTGGAGAATACCCGAATCACCTTGTTGGTGGGTTAGTCAGTCAGTATGACATATGCATTTGCGAAGTAAACGACTCATCCAATGTTAATGAAAAATGATAGAAATATCATTTCATGCGATTTAGATGTATCCTCCTATTTTTCTTAACCAGACGCTTAAAGGGATAGTAAATCATATATGGTGACATGTGTAGTATATATCACTTTGAAATGTCTATACCATATGGAACAAGAGGTATTTTGATGCAAAGAATCAAAGACGCCGCGCATGATGTTGAAGCATGACTTAAAGGAAGCAGATGCAGTTCAGTACATTTAAATAATGTGTAAACAGACAGGATGTAAATATGTCGAACAAGAAGGCCCAATGTCACTATATTTGAAACAAAAATACAAAGATGTGCCTACATTGCTCACCTGGCTACCATAGCCTTAGGGGGCCTCTAATAAAACGTTACCAAGAGCAGAAGGGTCAGTTTTGACGTAAGGATATACGTTTTATATGCTACGATCTATGTGATATTCAGCATGTGAAGTTCAGTCGTGAAATGTCAAGTCTAGTCCTGAAACCATTTGGTATACAGTTTACTTAACATTGACTGCAACTTTAATGTGTCATACATCCTGAAGTTTCTTAATTTTTTACAAATAAACGGTTTTAAATCTGCTCTAACTAGATCAATTAGATAAGAAAAAGCCACATAGGTCCTTAACTATTAACACATACCAAGGTGTAATGCCTCTAGTTATAAGTTAAGTATGACACAAGCTTTGGAAGGAGAGCGGAAAGTTTATTCTCATTCCAGTTTAGCAGAAGTATGATAACAAAGACGGGAGTATATAAACAAAACAAAAAACGATAAAATTTTAAAAGTCTAAAAGTAATAGTGGCGATTGTGTTAACAATAGCCACTGAACTATGACACAAGAAAAACAAAAAAATAGGGAGATTTAGGCAGTACGTCAGAAATGCTTAATAGAAAACGTTTACTGCCAAATAGTTCCATCATTTCTACAGTGACATGGTTAACAATAATAATGGCAGTGCTATTTTAGTACAAGATTGATACTAAGAATTTAGAACTATCGAACTAAGATGTAATTGAGTTAAAACATGTAAACATTAGCCTTCTTCGTGTCTAGAGACAGATACTAATATTGCGCGAGACATACGCCTATTGAGCATTGACGAAGTAGGTAGGTGCCCGTTAGGTCACCCGACGTTTGGTTGGCAAAACAACCTCCGTTGTAAATAGAGCAAGAATGGAATTTTGATATAAAGGGAGGTAATTCAGAAATCATTACATTATTCTTAGATTCTATGTTGAATATAGTACAAATACATTTTTTAACACTTTTCGAAGTAAAATCCTACTATAAAGTGGCTTTTTTAACCGAGTTGGAGATAAATCGAAAATATTTTGATTCAATCGGATGCAATATAGAGTTGCTGAGATGTTTTCTTATAATAGTTTATATAATTGAAAATAACTGAAAGTGAGATAACGTGACAATAAGAATCAACTTTCACTTAATCTTGCTTCTTGTAAGGTAATGACAATAGATGCTCGGCCCATACATTTGAGAAGAAAAAGCAGGCAATTCGCATACATTTTTATCTTCTGACAAAAGTAATAAACCGGCTAGCGCCTGTCTGTATGAAAGGTTTAAGAATGAGATGTTACACTTTACATGTTCCTTTCTTACTTGAGCAAACCTGTTTTTAAAGACCATCCATGGGCAGAGAACAATACGGTGGTATGCTGCAGAAGCATCAACACTCACAGGGAAAGTTCATCCATTAGCAAAGGTGTATCAAAGATGACCAAGTTGGACCTGTTACGTTCACATCTATGACTGCATCAATACCTTCCACATGCAGCTCCTTGAGAGTCAACAAGATTTTTCTTCTATTTCGCATAGTGACTTAGTTTTTGATAGGATGTTTTTTTGTGGTTTTACACCGATTTCCACATTATTTCAGTTACATCATGGTGATATTTCACTTATGCATCCTGGCTAAACACTGTAGGTTCTGAAATGTGAATTGTCCAAGGGAATCTTGCCGTCGTGAATGAGGATCAAACCCAAGACATACAGTTTAAAATATCCGACAATAATCACTCGGCCACGACGGATTCCTGGTTCGGAAGAGACATTATCTATTTTGAACAAAGCCCTGATGTCATCAGCTGAGAAAATTATTCTGACACAGGCTTTCAACATGCTTAATTTGAAAATGTGGTCTCTAAAATGTACAAACTATTTTATTTTAATACGGACTAGCGACCTGGTGATGAACATGCGATAACCCAAGTAAATTAGATTACATAACACAAAGACAAACATTCTAATAAGGTTCCATCGCTCTTGAGCTAAAACGTAGATCTATCGAGTGCCAACTAGATTTTTTTAAATTTGGTATGGCCTTATTTTGAACACATCAGGACCCATTTAAAACGAAACTTAAATATCACCAAGACAAACATTCTGGCAAACTAACATTATTCTACTGTCAAATGATGGAGCTTTTCTTAAATTTACCCGCACCAGAGTGCACTTTTATTTAAAAACCGGAAGGCCTTCACCGCGATACTGCTTGTTACGTTGCAGGATTTTCTACAACGCCACTAAGTACCTTCGGCGCTTTGATTTCATATACATGTATTAAAATGTTTGTTTTGTTTAGCTTTTAAACACTATCCTTTTAGGATTTAGCAGAGGTAGCGAATTGGGAAGTTATTAGAGTTCCTTGTTCGAACATGCTTATGGGATTAACTACCCTAGTCTAACGGTCGAAATGTTCTATAACCTTTGTACTCCAGAGTTTTACACCTTCTAAAATTCCATTCTTAAAATAGTCGATTGTGTAAGCGAATTAAAGAAAGTATCAAAATTAAAAGAAAAAGTTCACATGTATAGTCAACATATAGCAAGAATACAATGGTGTGAATGAACAACTGTATGGGAGGAACGTTTTAAGTTTAGAAATACAACATAAATAAAAAGGTAAAAACATCCACCGAAACTTTGTCTGAGCTTTGATGAATCAAGTCGTCAGGGCAGTAAACCAAACAATTAAAAAAGCGTAGCCTTGGAAGTTGGGTAAAATTGCACTTCGTAAACCGACCTATAAAACAAAATGGCCATCATGGCCCAGGATCGCTCACCTTAATTATACAATGTACTGCAATGCAAAACACATCAAGACAATTATTCTGAATGCAACCTCCACAGTGTTAACAAGATTTTCCTTCATTTAGCATAGTGATCTATATTTTATTACCTGATATGAACTATATACCAAAATGGATTAGATATCATGAAGACAACATTCTGACACATTTTCAACTTGCTCAAAGTAAAAATGCGGCCTCCGGAGTTTGAACAAAATTTTCCTTTATTGACCTTGTTTCTGACCCAATATGATCCATCATAGATCGACCTTGATCTAGTTATGATTCAGATTCTGGCCAAATGTCAAGCTGCTGAAGCAAAAAATGCGGCATCGAAAGTGTTAACAAGATTTTCCTTCAATTTGGCCTAGTGACCTAGTTTTTGACCCTACATGACCCATATTCAAACTTGGCTTAGATACCATTAGATAAACATTCTCATTAAATGTCAATCTGCTGTAGCAAAACATGTGTCTTCTACAGAGTTAACAAGATTTGCCTTCAATTTGGCCTAGTGACCTAGTTACCTAGTTACCTAGTTTCTGACCCAATATGACCCATATTCAAATCTGATCTAGATATCTTTAAGACAAACATTCTAATAATATTTCTGAAGCAGAAAATGCGGCCTTTAGATTGTTAACAAGATTTTCCTTCAATTTGACCTAGTGACCTATTTTTTGACCCAACATGACCCATGATCTAACTTGACTTACATATCATCGAGAAAAACATTCTGATAAAGTTTCATCATGCTCAAGTTAAAAATGCAGTATCCAGAGTGTTAAAAAGATTACCCTTCAATTTGGCCTAGTGACATATTCTTTAACCAGGCATGACCCATACTGAACTTGGCCTAGATATTATTCAGCTCCAAATTCTGACCAAATTTTCCTCAATTTGGCCTAGTGACCTAGTTTCTGACTCAATATGACCCATATTTAAACTTGGCCTAGATATCTTAAAGACAAACATTC
Organism: Serripes groenlandicus; assembly: GCA_031761405.1. Classification (NCBI taxonomy): domain Eukaryota; kingdom Metazoa; phylum Mollusca; class Bivalvia; order Cardiida; family Cardiidae; genus Serripes; species Serripes groenlandicus. The sequence goes on from JASEVX010000081.1 coordinate 733,302, forward strand.
TGACAAAATGTTAAACTTCTGAAGCAAGAATTGCGGTCTCCGGAGTGTTAACAATATTTTCCTTCAATTTGACCTAGTGACCTACTGTTTGACCCGACTTAACCCATGTTTAAACTTGATCTACCTATCATCAAACATTCTGATAAAATTTCAACATGCTGAAGTTGAAAATGTGGCCTCCAGAGTGTTAACAAGATTTCCCTTCAATTTGACCTAGTGACCTAGTTTTTAATCTCATATGGCCCAGTTTCAAACTTGTCCAAAATTTGATGGAGATAAATGTTCTGATAAACTTTCATGAAGATTAGATGCAAAATGTAGCCTGTATAGTGTTAACAAGCTCATATGTTGACAACAGGCACGACGCTCGACGCACGACGCACGACGCACGACGCACGGACGCCGGACACAATGTGATCACAATAGCTCACCTTGCACTTCGTGCATAGGTGAGCTAAAAAGGGTAGCCTAGGAAGTTCGGGAACATTTATTAAATACAAATTAAATGTGTCTAAAGTTTTGTAAGAACGGTTAAAGACAAACGTATTTTGTATCTTGTTGTTTCTTAAGTCAGTAAATATACTTATTCATTCATAAACGTTGTTTTTTTCGTTACAATAATTATGTTGGTTGCTCCCTTTTTTATTACGTAACCCCATGGTACAAAATTGAAAATTATCCCATACTGTCTCCGTGCTTCCGCGTGGCGTCAATAATTTCTTTAAACATATGTCCTTACACTGCTGTAGTACAATTCGGTTTTACGTTTGGCCGAAGAAATTCTGCAGTAAATGTTCAATATTGTATCCTTTTTATGAAGAATGTCCAGTGACCGAATATGATTGAGATAGTTTCATTTACTCGTAATCAAGTTTTGGATACCTATAATTTATCGCAAATGTGTACAAATTAATAGCACGAAATACAGATATAAAGTTGTCACAATAAACATATATGTATAGCTTTCTTTCAAATTAAATACAGTGTGATTTTACTTGTGTAACGTATACAAGGTCCTTCACGGAGTTAAGCCACCGCGGGTCACCCCTCTTGGCACTTACCCCGATGTACGTTTCTTCTCTTTGTGAACAAACAAACCACTCCACCAACATCGCTTTAAAAGCCGGTTTCTACAGCAAGGCCGTAAAAATGGTATTCCGATTAAATTTCTCTCTCTTTTCTCTTGACATTGATCCGAAGTCACACAATTGCACACAACAGTATACCAGAGTCGAGCCTATGTAACGTCATTAGGAATCAACGGGGTCCGGTGATTATGGCAATTAAATTTCTCCCTCTTTTCTCTTGACTTCGACACGAAGTCACACAATTGCACACACGCAGTATACCAGAGCCGAGCCTATGTAACATCATTGGGAATCAACGGGGTCCGTGGATTATTGTAATGTCCCGCCAAAATCTCACCGCTTCCATCATTTGTAACATGCATTGCGTAGTTGATGGAGTTAAGCTACCGCGTGTCACTCATCAATGCATAAGCCCCGACGTATGTTTCTTCACTTTGTGAACAATAAAAATACTGAAAGTACTGCAGGTAGAATTACGATCGTTAATATGTATCTAAAAAACCAACACGATGACAAACAAGAAATGATTCATCAGGCCAGATTGAAAGTTTCTAAGATCATACTTTCTTGTTGGTCTTGTGATATTTAAAATTGACCAAAAAATGAACACATGGTCTATTCTGATCACTCGCTGACCGTCGTCCGTCCGTCGTCGTCGTCGTCGTCCGTCGTCGTCTTCGTCCGTCGTCGTCTTCGTCCGTCGTCGTTTACTTTAAGGTTAAAACAACATCTTCAAAGGAATGTTCATTTGATGGTACTATTTCGAAGTTGTTCAGAATTTAAATTATATGGAGAACTTTGGTTGCTGCGGCATCAGAAAGGGGAGAAAAGTGCTAATCTTAAAAAAATCTTCTTCACTAAATCTGCTTGTCCGATTCCGATATATGGTTAAAAATGATCCATTGGTGACCATCTACAAGAATTGTTCAAGCCATACTGTTTGGTTAAAAAAAAAACCATGGCAGGCGGCATCAGAAAATGAAACAAAAGTAAATTTGTATGAAAGTGATTTTAAGAAAATTGCATATACATCTTACTTCAGTGATTCTCGTCTTAATTTCTTCAAGCAATTTTAATTGGTTACAAAATCATAACAACCAGGCTTCATCACAAAAGTGGTAAATTGAACTTTAAACTACAAATTACAACTTCTACCTTTCACTGGACCAATTTTACTTAAACTTCATAGGTATGTTCCTTTGTTGGTCCTCTTTCAAAATCGTTCAAAGACTTGCATTCTGTGTAGAGCTTTGGTTGCTGCGTCATCAGAAAGTGAGAAAAATTACAAAAGTTTAAATTTCTTCTCCTCCAAATCCGCAAACGATCTTGATTTGTTGAAGAACAGGGCAGCAAGTTTGCATCAGAAAAGGGTTAAAATAACAAAACTTGTTTATTCCATTGCCAGATTTCAAGATAATTAAGCATACAGTTTCCTTTACTGACCCTTTTCATAATATGTTCGGTTAAAATAGATAGCCGCTATGTGGCATTAGAAAAGAGGTAAATGAACGTTTAGCTTCCAATGACATCTCCTCCAAAACCTAGCGACCGATATCAACCAAACGTCACAGGAATTTTTCAAAAAGTGAATGCCTTATTTTCAAATGACCTTTTCTGATAAGCTATTTCAATAACCCCGTCCTTTCATTGCAGTATCATTTGCACTCCTGATCAAATTTTCCCCAGATTCTTACTACTAATCTACTATCACTCTGGTTATCGATTTAGGGCCATCTCGTTTAATGATCATATTACCCAGTGGCTCTATGGAATTCCCACCGTGATTATTCATTACAGAGGGTCACTGAATGAACAGATCTGCTAACATATCTTAAAATAAGACAAGCACTTTTATAAAAATCTAGTTTTAAAATGTGTCATTTTAAACAATTTCTGATTCCGCCTGATCGCCGTTTTTAACAACCTATCAATATGATTATATTTGCAGAGAGTCATCCAATGAACATTTCTACCACATTATATCTGTATCAGACAACCGAATTCAGAGGAAAATATTCTTAAAACTTGGGCATATTTTTCGCTTTCTAATGCCGAGGCAAGTTCTCCGTAGAAAAACAATATACTGAACAATTTCTTCTTTTGCCACAATGATACCAAAAGTCGTCCACTGCAGAGGCGTCAGAAAGGGTCTGTATTTTTCTGAAAATTTTAGAATAGAATAGAAAACATTGTGGCAAAAGGAAAAGGCTCTCCATGAGCAATGTTTTCTCATGTCACAATGTTTTCAAAAGTTGTCTGCTTGCAAATGCATCTGCAATTTGTAAAAAAAGCTATTAAAATATCACACACAAAACTACTCAACTACTTCTTTTACTAGAGGGAACAAAGGGTTAAATATGCGAAGGTTAATTTATTGTAGTATTAACACACTTGTGTATAGGTCAAATAACGCCACATACATGCGTTGTCAGTCCCTTTGTTTGCGTAGAAATGAGTGTATACCATCACCAGTATGTATTGAATATATGACATTGAGTTTAAAATCATTGTACATGTGTATAGGATTCACTGGAAATAATTGATATGATCACATTTAGTATTTTGACCTTGTTTGAAAGTGAAAGAAGTGAATGCTAAACTGCATTTTTGTCCGAGCCCGATTTGGTCCAAAATGGCGTTTACCTTTTTCGCCTGGTGAGTTTGTTCTTGCATAATGCGTGGCCAAACCCCCATTTACTTTGGATTGTTTTAAAGCTTAGAGGTATCTCTTTGCAATGATATATATGGTGTTCTACATGAGAAACGCTTAGAAAGTGTAACAATTGTGGACTGAAACTGGTCGATTTACATGGAAACAAAGAAGGAATTTATGCAAACAAAGACGGAATTTGGTGTATTGTAACCTATACATATTGGCGTAGTAATATCCTTATTATTTAGTAAACTTAAAATTATGAAATTAAAACATTCAAAGACTTGTAATTTTATTTAATTACCTAGAATAGGTAGAATTTATTTGCATTGGCGTACTGAATCTGGTACATTTGTGTTCTCAGTCATTTACATCACATTACTTCAACATTTCACCTGTAATAATGGTATTTGTTGCTACGTAACTCTACCGAAAACCAACCACTCTAGCAACGTCGCTATAAAAGCTGGTTTGTCAGAGGAAATCATCTTGGCACTAACAAATGGCAAACTACACAACTTGAATAAACAGACTATAATTCTTAATCTACGAAACACTAATTGGAAGCTATGAAAACAAAAATCCAAAACGTAGAAAGGTATATTCCAGTAATTCCAGTTTTAATGTAAGGACATCCTACCGCTGTCAGTCCTTAACACTAAAAGATCGCTAAGTAAAGCCACAGATGAAGCAGCATTTTATATATAACGTCGGTGAAAATATTTATACAAAAACAAAATACAACTGTAGTTAAGCCACATCGGTAGACAGATGTCTCAATAAGTCCAACATAGATACTAAATGTACAAACTAACTGTCGTCTTGACAATTTAAATCTTTTAGCTGTGTGTGAATTCACGAAACACAATTTACTCCCCGTTTTCGGACAAGAAACCGGTCCTTATAAAACCGAAGTACCTTCAATTTTCAAAAATAATTTAACTGACAAGGTAGTTCTGTCTTTCGCGTGTAAATTTAATACATACAACAGTTTAACGCGTTCCCTGATACTTACACATTGTAACACCTCGGCAGAAGACGGCTTTTGAAAACATTGTTGCAAAGGAGAAACTGTTTTCAACGTTATCAAATTATTTTACTTTCATTTAAAAAAATCTTTCATATTTTGCCAATATGTTTTCAAAGTCGTCAAATACAGATTTGTTGCATATTGCAAAACGTTAAGCGACAGTGATATTGCTTGTTCATTTTATATTGAATTTTATTTTTACTACCATTATAAAAATCTATATAAAAACAAATACTAAGATTCTTTACGCAGACGAATACACTTAGATCACATGTTCCTTCAAGGACAAGAGACGCCATTTTAATTTATAAGAGCGGATACAGATCTACATCTAATCTATATCTACATAGTAGACTCGTAAGTATATAGATTTATAGTGAGGTAGCATTGGTACACTAATATATTTTGTGAACCTTTGTAATATTGTTTTAAACCTGTTTTGTGGAATAAATGTATAAATTTGCCACCAACACTTACTGTTTGTGTGACATTTGTTCATGTGTCAGAAATGTGCATGTAATTTTGATAGCCAAAACAGACATGTCAAAGTATCTGTGGAATTTGAAAGAAAGATTAGTATTTTTAATCGTTACATAAAATAAGCTTTCGCAACATTTTTTAATGCCATAATTTAATATTGACACGATCGTTATGTTTTAGAAAAATGTTATGGTATTAAAAAGTTTACAGAGTACAAATGCAATTAATTAAAATAAGAATCATATTTATTTGATGCAAAGTTACATAACAAAGGCAACACAATATATTTCTTGTTGTTGGCCTAATCTGGCCACAGCTTCTCAACATAAAAAGTCTATTTGTAAGCAACAGATGACGAGCCCTGGTGACAGAGACTCGCACTGTTAGTTTAAACACATAGAAACACGGTTAACCCTGGTGGAGGTAATTTCCCGCATTCCAGTCATTATCGAAGCTGTGACTTGTAGAACGTTACTGTCCTGTAGTGGAACTATAGCAGAAAAGGAGTGCGCTGAAACGAGACTAAAACTTGGATTGAATGACAAATACAATAATAAAAGCGGTGGGAAGGGTGGGTTTTTATTTTTTTTAGGAATAAGTAGAACAACACCCTTACCCAATTGGTCAGTTTTAGAAGACCTTAATAAAACCTTTAGAGCTGAATTGTCTTTTTCAAAACAGACATCATCAATTTTGAGAGCATGCCCTTCATTATCTAGATTGGAGACTACCAATTCCCCAACTCTAAAGAAGCCAAAAAATGCCATACAAAAAACAGCTTTAAAAAGAGCAGTTTCATATGCAGTGTAACAAATTGTGGGTAGGGTTGAAATTATCTGTCTAAGAAGGCCATGTGTTATAGGTAACCTACTGTCCACCCTTCTATTTAACTTAAGGAAACCCTTTAGCATTTTCGAAACTACAAAGTTGTTAGTAGTGTCTGACATGCCTTTTATTTTACAGCAAAATGAAATACCTGATATGTAAGACCTAGCAGTACTGTGTGATAAACCTCTTAAAGATATAAATGCTATGAATTCCATAATAACTCCAACAGGTGGAGGACAAATATTTGGATGGGAGTAAGCCAATCTAAATTCTTCAAACAGTTTAATTGCAGATTGATATGAAGCCTTAGTGCTCGATGTGATACCATTACTAACTAATGTATTGACTTGAGACTGCAAATCAATGGATGAAACATAACTGGTATTGCCTCCCCAGCTGTGTTGGCTTCTGGTGCTACTTGTCTGAACCGCTGCCACTGACAACGAGAGAGAGAATCAGCTTTAACATTAGAGACACCCTCTACATGTATAGCTTTGTACTGAATATTAAGATGCATGCATTTAAGTATCAAGGGTCGCAATAAATGCATAATACGTTTAGACTTTGAGGACTTTTTGTTAATAATAGCTACCAATGCCTGATTATCAATATGTAATATTATTTTCCTGTTTCTTAATTGGCATGACCAAATACACAAGGCCAGAATAATGGGGACCAATTCCAACACAGTTATGTCATCAAATAAAGTGGTATCTACCCATTCTACAGGCCAAGGGTAAAACACCCATTTGCTGCCAAAAACAGCTGCACAACCCAGGCTAGGGGAACCTGCACTGTCTGTAAAGAGATTAAGTGTTTCACTGTCTTCCCAGTGCAACTCTGGGAAGCTGCAAAAACCATTAAAATGCTGAAGAAACGAGAGCCACAAAAAAACATCAGCTTTCATTGATAATGATACTCTCACATGATGAAAGGGTTTAGTTAAACCAGACATTGCATCATAAAAACGTCTATTAAATGCTCGAGCCACTGGTATAGCCCGAGAACAAAAGTTTAGTAGCCCAACAATTGATTGTAATTCTTTAAGTGTAACCTTTTTCTTATTCAGCAAGGATGTTAAAGCAGACCTCATTTTTTTAATTTATCAATAGGTATTTTGATTTGAGACATAACTGAATCCAGTTCCAGGCCTAGGAAAACCAGTATAACAGTAGGACCAACAGTTTTTCCTTCAGCCAAAGGGACCCCTAATAATGAATACAACCTTTCAAAGTCAGACATAGTCTGTGCACACATAACAGACTGTTTCTCTCCAAGAAAAATAAAATCATCCAGATAATGATGTAAACAATAACTTGGATTTAAGCGTTTGAAAAGCCATTCAATGAATGAAGCAAACTTTTCCCATAAGGCACAAGACAGTGCACAACCCATTGGCACCATTTTGTCTACAAAGTAATGTCCCTTGAGATGAAAGCCTAGTAAGCAAAAATCTTTTCGACAAACTGGCAACAGTCGAAAAGCATTTTTTACATCCATTTTACCCATAAGGCACCCATTACCAAAATGTTGAATTGACTGTATGACTTCATCCATAGATGTATAATGGACTGAACATAAATCAGGATCAATATAGTCATTAATGCTAGAACCTGAGGGATAGGATAAATGCTGAATCAATCTCCAGGTTCCATCCTTCTTGGGAACCAAACCTATGGGAGATAGAACAAGATTGTCTAAAGGGCATGACTTGAATGGGCCTGCAATTCTGCCTAAAGCTACCTCCTTCATTACCTTCTCAAGGGCAGCTTCTGGATTCTGCCTAACTGATAAAAGATTATCACATTCCCTAAATTGTCTTGGACCATCATATTGCAAGCTAAAACCATTGGAGAATCCTTCAGCCAAAATGTGTGCATCATAAAAAAGAGGGTAATCAGCTAGATATTTCAATAAAAAATCAACATTAATTGGAGATGGACCAAGTGATACCAAATCAGTATTGCTGCAGCAAAGGTCTTGTGGAGGATCTTGATTGTGTTGCTGAACTGCCACTGCTGTTTGCAGGTCTGAAAGTAGAACTTTGATTGCCACTGCTACCTGACTTATTACACAATTTCATAGCATGTCTTCCTCCACATCGAATGCATTTGTGTGCAAAATTACAGGCTGGTTTAGAACAACTTCCTTTGTAGTTAAAATCAAAACATTTGCCTACATCATTATTTGGTAATTGTGGCTTAGGCCTACACATAAACAAAAGCCAAAGCTCTTGATCAACAACAGCCCATGACATATTTGAGCACATAGATTTTTTTAACCTAAACTGTTCATCGTAAGACAACCAGCCATTAATATAATACTGTTTTGCACCTAGTCTCATAGTATGCAAGTATTTTAGCATATCTGGATATTGTTCCTTGTGAACTTGACAATAAACATCCATGAACACAATGAATGCATCTGTCCAGGTATCAATATTAACAATGCGTTTGGTAGGTTTAGGAGTTATATTTATCTGTCCACTACCATCAACACTGAGAATTTGCCCAGAGTTAGACTCGGGCAAAATTAAATGTGCTAAATTCACATATTCACCGTTACAAATTTTTTGCTTTTGGGCAGATGATACCTGACTAGAAATACCCCTACTTGCAAGCTGAACCTCACCTATCTCAGAGCTGCATGATGCAACTGGTTCGGTGTCCTCAAAGCTAGTAGTTGGTAGTTGGATAAGGGGCATTATCTTGGCCGCAACTTTCTCCACCACTTCCTGAAGTTGATCTTCACTGAGTTTGACCTCCGTCTTTTCCAACCCCTCAGCCTGCAAACTTGGCATATTATGATTTCTCACTGATTTTTTCTTTGCCTTAGGCATTTTTGTTACTCGGTTAAGATCAAAATAAACATACAAGATTGAAAGTGCTGAGTACTAACATTATGTATTTCCATAATTGTTATATTTTAGCTCATTATACAACAGAGCTTACATTACAAAATGTTAAAAATGTTCCAATACCAACGTGTGATTACCAGCAAGGTATAAAGAATACAATAATGGTGTACTGTACACTCATTTTCAATAAAACACTGAGGTAAGGGTGATGAAATTATAAATAATACAAAAACATGAAACAATGTGTAAAATATAGACAACACAAACAACATTCAGTTGGCGCCGAGACAATTTCTCTTGGGCAGCCAAACAAACAACAATATTCAACACAAAATGGGCCAATATCCCATCAGGTACATTCAGCTGGCGCCTAGACAATTACTAGTGGGCAGCCAGACAAGCAACACAATGCAAATCACACGTATTAAGGCGCCGAGACACTGTTCCTTGGGCAGCCAAACATACACAATATTCCACACAAACGGTTTAATTTACCATCAGGTACAAAATTCAGTGCAAAACAAACAAGAAACCAGCACCGAGACAATTTCTCTTTGGCAGTCAAGCAGTCTTCAAAAATTAATCCAACATCAAAAGGGCCAACCGCCCATCAAATTCAAAATTAACACACGGGGCAGGTTGGGTGTTTAAAAAACACCAAACAGTACTGTACATTCGTTTCTAGAAATAAAACAAACCAGGACAAAAAACATTTCGAGGCAACAATTGTTGGCCGGGCAGCTCGCCAATTGACGAATATGAAAACATCGATTTGTGTCACAAAACGAACGTTTAACCAAAAAATTAGCAATGTACTAATACAACAATACTGTAAGGTTATACCAGACCTTATTTTTTTTAAATGATGACAAGTGATGTAAAGGATATATGCAGAAATCAAATGCAATATTTTCGGATGCAAGGTCACCGCTTGCGTTTACCAGGAAAAGGAAGTTTAAACAATGAACCTAACGGATAAAAATTGCATCATTTGAGGTCAATTAGCAAAAAGGATTATCATGCATTACAAGAAAATATTCTACATTGTCCCTGTAAACGGTTTCAAACTTTAATGTCCGAAACTTATTAAAAACATGTTTGCGAATAATATTAGTTATATATTTGCTGAATATTTCTAAGTTTTGTTGTTCAAATCTTCTTTGCATGAAATAAGTGTGCATGCAATATTGATAGAGATTATCCAATGTATATGTTGGGACTTGAGTAGTAACACCCGAGTCCGTCTGATATTGTAAAAAAATAAGGTAAGCTTGAGAATAAATTAGTATCAAAAAGTGTCAAAAATGTCGAGCTGTAGCCATATAGCCAATTTTACGAAAAATCGTTATTATGTAAACGATGCGTAGGACTCTTCATTGTTTTAGTTACATAATTCAATGTGTATGCTATATAGATACGTATAGCCGGTTCTGCTGCCTCTGTATTGGAATCAGAAAACAAACAGGCATCAATTTTCATCTTTTGACAGTTTGGTCCTTATGTAATCATATGACTTCCAGTTTCTGTGATGTCCATGTAATGAGCATTTGAGAGCAAAAGAAAACAACTTGCTGTTTTTTTAAAAATAGATATTTTTGTTATTGAATGGTCAGAGCGTCTAGGAATTATGTTTTAAATAGCAGTTATTGAAAAAAGGTTAAAGTCAAAAGAAAGAAATGCTGATAACAGATTGGGAATTTTGTTATATCTTTTATAAAACACCATGATGTTGTTCTCAATAAACAATCGTCTCATTCAAACGAGTATTTGAGCTCCTGCAACGAAGGCTATTGAGATCTTTTTATCATTAAAAAGTCCTCTTATTCTGCTACATATTCACTCATCTGTGTAGTCAAAGTACTAGGGTGTTGGGACATTTCGGCCTATACGAAATGTCAAGTTTTCAGTCGAAAGTGTTGGTGTATCCTCATATTCAATAAATCTTTCCAACATATACACGACTTCTGATACATGTTCTACAAGCAACAGTTAAACAATAATGAGAAAGGGAACTTACTCATAAAATGTGCGTCTTTCCAAAGTGTTTTCTTCTTAGTTTCTTAGCTAAGTTATACTATCGTCTACATACAACAGGGATGTAATAAACTGTAAAGATGCTTTAGATAGTAAACTACTGTATAATGAGTGGAAAATGAAAAATATAAAGGCTTATAAGTACAGATAGTAATTATTGTTTTGATTTTGTTCAGGTGCGACATTTAATGTCGAAAACCATATTAACCTGATTAAAATGAGCACCAAACCCACTTTCAAAATGAGTTCCCTTTAGATGTTTTCTCAATGTTTAAAGGAACAATAACCTAAGCAATACTGAAGTGCTGGCAAAATGTAGGATTTTACATCATACTGAAAACGAAATACTGGCGCAAAACAAAACTCTGGTTTAAGTACGGAACGAGACGTATACCGTCATCAAATGTTTATACCACTTGCTAAAAAGACACAGCCAAGCCATCAATGTCAGTTTTGAAAACAGCTTGTAATGATCAAGTCAACAATATAAAAGGCACCAGTATGTTATCCAGTCCTGTTATTGCTTTGGGGAGGACTAACATGTTGCAAAATCTGACTTTGTGTCTAAAGGGAAGACAAACAACCAGGGAGTTTTTATGAAAATACCAGGACTTGTGACAAAAAGATATTATCTTCACTCTGACATTAGTATTCTATGTAGGTGAGGGTGCTTACAGAAAAAAGTGCCTATACGACATAAAAGATGAGAACAACATTAATATGACATATATGAAACAGAAAAAATACAATGTTGCCGTTTGTAATACCTTGACAATTGAATAGAATGGTAAAGCAATGAAATTGTGATGAAAAGGGAAAGCAGAGTATAAGATAAGTTGTAGTAATAATATGTGTTGTTTTCTTTACCAGTATCCCTCTAACAAGCTCCAGTAGATCAGTTGGTAGCGACTTTGGTTGTCAATCCGGAGGTTGTGAGTGTAATCCGATATTAGCAAACAAATATCCTGCCTTTGACAAAACTCAATTCATTTCCCAATCATTGGCTAACAATCTATGTGGAAAAACAGCCAGTTGCTCATAAAGACTTCAGTTTACACATTAGTAGTTGATTGGCTGTCCGATAAGTGTTTTAGGTTTAAAACGGGTTAAACCCCTATCAATCACTTATAAACAAACCTATGTTATTGATGTTCAGAAGATTTGAGAATGTCTAAAACACCCCTGATCTAAGTTTGCGAGAAATTACAATCTCAAATTTGTATTGACTGCATTTTTGTATGATATAACTATTAATTTATTTAGGATATGACCATGTTTTTTCTTTATATCTTTAATGAAAACTTTAAATCTTCATCTCCAAAAGTATGAAGCCGATTTTAAAATAAGTTTGTAGAAGAGTTCTTTAAGTGAACCTTTATCATATTCCATAAAGTCATGTTGTTTGATGAATACAAATAGGGGGTAGGGATAATTTGCCTTCTAAAGCTCTATCGACAAACTGAAAAACGTCTCCTCCCTCAGTATGAAGTATGTGTTATCAAATCATTGTGTATAAATGATTATCGGACGACCCTGTATGAGATTCATCGAACCATGATGATTTGTCAAAAAACATGACTACCAGGGAAGTTCCTGTGGTGCCCTTCTTTACAAAATGCTCAAATGATTCAATTCCATATGGAACTTTCGTTAAGAAAGAGGGAAAAATGCAAAATCTTTAGATCATCTTCTAGTCCAAAATTACGTGCCCGATTTGACCATTAATCTACATAAATTGCCCTTGGGGGACCCTCTAAAATGATTGTTAAAATAATTCCAATTCATAGAAAAACATGGCCTCCACCTTACTTTCCTGTGAATATAGCACTGGCCGGCTGTGAAAATAATTCAGCGCAAATGTTTCTCTATCAATAATGTTGGAAATGTTCCGATCCAATTAAAGACATGGTCGCCAGGGGCGGGACTTCGTTTCCTTATATGTATACACAGTGCAAACTTTAAAAATCTTCTCGATAAAAGATGTAGGACTAACATTAACACGAAAGGGCACACAGGTTTCTTTGGTGACACTCTACATTTATTGATAAAATTAGTTTGATCTGATAAAAGGCAATCCGCCAGAATGAGTGTCTTGTTTTCCTTTTAATTTTATTGAAACGTGAAAACTTTAAAACAGATTTTGTTCCGTGGGCCTCTGCAAGCAGTGTTCACATTATTCAGACAAGTAAGCTAAACACAAAGGTTAATATTTATTTATATTTATCTTTATCCAATGACTTAATATGATTGATTGCTTGTCATGCCATTGTCAATAGTATTTTTATTACTTGTATATGACAAATACTCTTTACATATAATAAAAGCCAGCCCCGCCCCCTGGTGCTCATGTTTATCAACCTATCGGAATAATGTGAACACTCCTCCCACTTGTGCAATAGTCATTTATTCTCAAACCGAGTCTGCAACATTCCATACTTGTTTTGATCTCCTGCTTTAGATAGAGAGGTGGATGGCGCATGCGCCGTTGATACAAACAATACTTTTGATATATGAAGGGATATTAATATACCTTGTGCATATTCCCATATAAAAAGCTGTTGATCAACGGTAATCAATCAGGTTTAATCCAACTATAAATTAGTTCTCATAGACACGATATATATAGCTCTCCTAATCAAACTTAACCAAATGTAAGCTTCTACTACAAAAACGCCGTAAGAGTATTCTGCATTTGAGTTTTAAATGATTGTGGGTTTCTACCTGACTGCACTGACGACGTTAAATCGAGTTTATAGGTTACGTGCATGTACATTTGATGAAATAAAAGTGTTTGATTAATTTTGTATTGTAAGAACTTGACCTTGCGCTCAATGTGAAAGTGTGGATAGGGTTTACACAGCTTTGAAGCGTTCTGACGGGTTGCTAAAAAGGATTGTCGTCTTTTATGTGACACGTTTGATCTTAAATAATACACGAGCCCCAATCCCTTTTTTCCGTATTTTTAAAGCTGACAGTTAACTCTTATCAGGTATAAGTGTCAGCTGGATACATACAAATGTATTTAAGTGTTATAATTGAGAGCTGACATTTGATGATTTATATTTGTTTAAAGATGGACATCATTTGGTTTACTTTCATCTAAAGAGCTAGTCGGAGAGCATCAAATACATTTTTGCTACTTTTACCACAATTGGATGGCTTTTATTTTACAAAATAAATGTCATTTAAAGGGTTACCAGGCATGACTTTTGATCCATATAGGATGGTCAGATTCTTGAAACAAATCCAAAGTTTTCAGGTCAAAGTTCCTGTAAAAATCACCATGTGGTAGTTTTAAATTGCTATATATGTGTTATCTATACCACTAGAATCTACAACGATCGCATTACTTTTGAAGATGCATAACTATACTTTTGTATTAAATTCTTGTGTAACCGTACTAGTCTCATTTTTTTAAGTCTCTATGTTATTCCGTGAATATTATATTACCAGAACACTTCCAGAACATGCAGATCATGTTCCGACAAGCAAGCGAAGGATTTACGGACAGTCCAGAGACGGCAATAACGGAAATTACTGCAGACGTTACGTATGTGTTACCAGTTCCAAAATATACCAGATATATCCTTTTAGTTCTTCGAGGTGTTACCCGATATTTCACAATTTGTGAGCTGATTGTTTACGGAGGTGAGCTTTTATTATTTATAGCTTTATTTAAATGTACGTTTAACGTCTTGTTCAACAACATTTCTGATCTATCACTGTGACCAGTTCATCTACATTTAACTGTGTGTTTCCTGACATTCTCGCACGTGTACCAGTACTCCAGACAACACTCTACCCCACGTGTATTATTTAGAACATTGGTGTCGGAAAAAATAAATGGTCGAGCTTGGGTTCGAACACACGACTCAGAGATAGTCCCTTTGATCACTGATAGAGCTAGTACAAAGTCGTGTTCACGTGTTTTATTTAACGAAACCAATCGGAATATTCGTCGTCTATGGAATAATAAAGTTATGGTGCATACATACCCTGACTGTTATCAAAGTAACCGTAAAGACAGCTGGACACTGTTTAAACTAGGGTCAAATAAGAATAACATGGATGGTATATACACTCCATTGCATATACACGCTTATTTAGACGTACCTAAATACATACAAATAAATATGCTTGAATGCATATGCATGCTGCCCATACGCATGCAAACTGAATTTAAATATAATGGACATATATTGGCTAATATTAAAAAATATTTTAAGTTATGATAAGACACTTTATATGTCACAAAGCAGTCACGTGTACCATAATTTAACAACGAATAATGTATTTACTAAATAGATTTCCTCGACTATATATCCGAAGTAAGAGTGTAAGCTATTGCAATTATGATTATATAACCTTAATAGTTTAGTCACAAACAAATAATAATTTAGCATGATAAGAATTGTAAAAAAGGGGTCGTAATGCATATATTTGAATTAATATAAATTGGCTTATAAAGTGTGTATAGTACACAAACATAATAGTATACAATTATTAACATTTTAGTCTGATATTAACAATATCTACCGTTTCCCTGATACCGACGACTTTTGACTGATAACGCCTCTGCAGCAGACGACTTTGGTTCTCACTATTTTATTTCGTTGTATTCTTGTTTCTTCGTTATGCAGACGACTCTAAGAACATTGTATCAGTTTTAACTAAAAAACAAATACAGAGATATAACACCCATTTAGACCAATCTTGTCCGAAACGAAAAGACAAGTTTGTCATTAGGTGTTCTTGTACATGCAATGCAAAATTATGATTATAAAATTTACAATTTAATAATTAATCTGTTTAAATTTAAAATTAAATAATTAATCTGTTTAAATTTACAATTTAATTATTAATCTGTTTAAATTTACACTCACAATCAATTATTTAGATGTTATTTTTTTGTAAGAAATATGGCCCTTTTAGACTTAGAATTTTGGTTAAGTTTTTTGTACCAATTTAAAAACCATTACAGATATTGCTTTGAAACCTACAACACTTTTTCACCATCATTACATCCATCAACAGACAAAGAGTGCATAAATCTGTCAAGGTTTTGGTAAGAATTATTGCCCTATTTTACTAAGAATGTTGGTTAAGTTTTTTGTACCAATTTTTTTTTTTTCAAAACCATTACAGATATTGCTTTGAAACTTACTTACTATCATTATTTCTATCACCAGACAAGAGTACATAACTCTGTCTAGATATTTGTAAGAATTATGGCCCTTTTTCGACTAAGAATTTTGGTTGAGTATTTTGTACCAATTTACATATTTTCAAAACCATTACAGATCTGGCTTCGAAACTTACAACACTTATTTGTCATCATTGACTTCATCAACAGACTATGTAAGAGTACATAACTCTGTCAACATAATTGTAAGAATTATGGCCCTTTTTCGACTTAGAATTTTGGTTAAGTTTTTTGTACCAATTTACTTTTTTCCAAAACAAATATATATATATTGCTTGAAACTTACAACACTTTTTCACCATCATTACCTCAAGCGACAGACAAGAGTACATAACTCCGTCAAGGTTTTTCTAAAAAAAGATGGCAATTTTTCGTTTTGGTTAAGTTTTTCGTACCTCCCTCTTTTTTTCAAAAACATTAGTGGTTTAGCTTTGTACACTTACAATTCTTATTTATCATCATTACCTCCATCAACCGACAAGGGTACATAACTCTGTCAAGTTTTGTTTATCAATTATGGCCCTTTTTCGATTTATAATTTTGGTCAAGTTATTCATCCAAATAATGTTTTTTCAAAACAATTAGATTTATAGCTAAAACACTTACAACAATCTTTTTACCATCATTACCTTCACCAACAGCCAAGAGTGCATACTTCAGTAAAGGTTTTTGTAAGAATTATGACTCTTTTTCGACGTATAAAGTACTTTGCTTATAACGAATATGATAAAGTACTTGGTTATGTTTTCTCTATCACCCAAAACAGTTTGTTTTATTGACAAGCACAAACAAGTCGAGCGCGCTGTTCTCCGAGAGCTCTTGTATACGTTGCCTTTTCAATAAACATACCTAAATTAGTAGTTCTTTCTTGTTTTCAATTTAAGAACCTGCACTAAATTAAACATGTTTGGTCTTTCTTTTTTTTTGTTGCATTCCAAAATGAAATGAAATTCATCCTCTATATACATGAAAAATAAATTCTTTCACAAATTGGCTTACTAATTGGTTTTGCCCATATTCCTGTTTCAATAGCGTATCTATGTGATGAGGTACACAAACGCGAAAGAAAATGTCGATACTTATTTATAGTTAGCGTATCTAAATAAGGCTGAAAATGGAAGTCACAAATTGATCTGTAAAATAGTGCTGTACTTGAAACATTTAATCTTCTATATCGGTCTTGAATGAATTATTCTTTGCTCAACAACTTAACAACCAATATTTTATAATATTAAATAATCTGTTCTTTTGTAAACACGTTCTACCCATTTCACTATAAATAAAATCATTTTTATATAAAACTGGACATCCCCCCTCCCATGTTTTATTGTGTTAATAACTTCGCCTCCTCTAATAAACATCATTTAAAACAAGAAAGGGAACACGGTATGCCAGGATCAGTCTGTTAATTTATGTAGTATCAATCTGAACCACGGTGCTCATAACGCCTCTTTAGAAATCTTGATAATGTAGCAAAATATGATACCAACTTAACATTGAGAGTGACATTTCAGCAGCATTATGTCATTAGGGGAGATGTAAATTTGTCTCTCTTCTCTTTCTTACTTTATTTTTCTCCATATGAATCCTGCATACAGCTTGGTATTCACTTTATATGTAAACATGTATTATATATCTATAGGTGCTACCTTTTTACGAAAAATCAGTAAGATCATTGTAAATAAAAATAAAAGAGCATACTTTGGCAATAAAAACATGTTTAGAAGTAATTGACTAAACGATAAAAATGTTAATCTCATGTTTTCTGCATAATCACAAAATGCTAGGAATTCGTATTGCTGTCGTCTATTATTACGAACAGAAAATAATCGATCACCTGCATTATGGTAAAGAAGCAATTAGATCAGCCCTTTTCTGATGCCACCTGGCGACTTCCTTTTTCAACCAGTCAATACGACTGGAACAAATTATGTAAGTGGTCACATTTCTTCTAAACCCTTTCCCTATTTGAGACGGTTTCTGAGGCCTTTGCAACAGACGATTTAGGAAAAGATTGTCGACAAAAGAACAATTGCTCCTTATGAGAAAGTTATCCTTTTGCCACAATGTTTGATAAATAATTATACTCTGAATGAGTGAGTCAATAGCTCATGTATAGGAATTTGGAGTCTTTCATGTTGATACCACTTTTTTGCGGGAAACGACGTCGCTCCATTGACGTTACGCCAAGATGAAGTGTTACGGATATGACGTCACGTCCTTCTTTGGCTACGATAAAGTCAAAATTTAGGTTCAGGCGTAGAAGGCTAATGCTGTCGTTTTTTTTGAGGAACGGGAAAACATATTTCCATTTATTTTTAACTTTTTGTACAAATGTTATTTCCCACATAACACAGCACTTTAATGATCTTAAATATCGATTTAAAAAAATAATGATTAAAAAAACGACAAAACTTTTCAATCCGTGTTTTTCTTCTCATTTTATACATACCCAAAATATCGATTTAAAAAAAATGATTAAAAAGACGACAATAATTTTCAATCCGTGTTTTTTGTCTTATGTTATACATACCCAAAATGGCGGCGCCCATGGATTTGGCCAGTTTCATTTCAGAAAGCTTCATGGGTTATTGAAAAAAAAAAAAAAATCACACGTGTTACCTATGAACGAAAAAACCCATTTATGTTTTTTTTTCTTAATAAATATAGGATCCATCATGAGTTTTCTTTGGAGATCAAGATTTCTTAAATGAGTCTAGAAAAAGACGGTTATTAACCGAGCCTCTTGGCGAGGTTAATAACTCTCTTTTTCGAGACGAATTTAAGAAATCTTCTCCAAAGTAAAACGAGTGATGGATTCTTTTTATCACCTAAACAGTGTGTTTTAATGAAAAATATTGACAACATCAAAACAAAGACCGAATAACATATTCTTCATAAGAACTTGTGATTCACCGCATAAAAAAGTAGTCCTCATCATTTTTGAATAAGAAGAAAAAAACAAACAATGTCTTAAACAATTAAGACTCGTTATTTATTCAAAATAACGTATTATTGCATTTTTCAATGTGTAAAATTTAACAACTTAACAATAAACATAATAAAGATAAAGGTCAAAATGACGTCATCAGTAGTCGCGTGTATGACGTGTATTTGATATCACACATGTTGGATATCGTTTATCCGTGATTTGTTCTCAACTTGAAAATAAGGGTATTTATGTGATAATTACCTCATATCACATTTAACATTTATTCAACTTTATTAAACTTTAAACGTTAAACGTTATGCGTCGATTATTTAACATTTAGGAGTGTGTTACAAAATTGTAAATGTACCCTTTCCACTGCCATGGCATGATTACAAACTTCACTGTCATAGTTTAATATTGGTTAATACTAATATTTCGAATAATTCTAATTTATGAGAGACCGACAGATTTGAAAATTAACATAAATATGTATTCATTCCGTAAATTGCTTTGAGAGATTGACCGGCTAATGTTTGTTGTGCTTCAGAACATGTCCTCATTACATGTGTGAGGTTTATTCTAAATTAAAGTGAGGAATACAAATCAGATACAATGTCATCCTCTAGCCACGTTCAAACTGCATTTATTATAATATAACCAAACGACATATTTTATTTACAACGTTAGTTGAAATAATTTGGTCATGTAATGCTGGAATAGCACCCCCCCCCCCCATTCCCCGCCCCTAATAGAGTCATTGTCATATAGTCTACTCTAAATATGATGTAAACAGTTTATTTATTTTCTTTAAATATTCATATTTCTGATTTTCATCTTAAAACTTATGCAACTAATACCAGTAATTCGAACATTTGTTGTTTTGCTTCGTAGATCCGGGACTAGAAAGCGATTGGGTTTGGTGATAGGTGGATGCATGTACCTGCCCATTCGTGTGTATATATAGACAGGTTTCTGAGTTTTCATATAGCAATGTCTATTACTTCATAACACAATAATACACACCTGTATTAAATGTTTCATGTTGTAGAAAGTTATAAATATGTAACCTTTTTTTAATTCAGATTGTGATGATGGAGATTTTGGTGACTTCTGTGAGAACAGATGTCATTGCGATGAAGACTCTTGTGATGAGGTTACTGGTATTTGTCCGAGTGGTAAATGTTTATCAGGATATTCTGGAGAAAAATGTGATGCTGGTAATGTTGTTTCGTTAGCTAAGAATACATAAATTGAGCCGCATCTGGCGTTTGATTAACGATCTTGTTTTACCTGCGTATATTGAAGGCTCAGATGAGTCTATGCGTACGCTAAAAGATATAATGATTTTACTTCTGATACACAGGCAGTTATAACTACTCTGGGTCTAATTTTATACCCCTGTATATTAAACTAAACCAGCGATGCCATCAGACCCAAATCACAAGTCACGGATCAAAATAAACACGTACATCCCATGTGAATATCATAATTAAATTGAAATACTCTAGCATAACAACATATATGCTCGTATTCATGGTTGTGAATACAGTAAATGTCTTGTCTAAAAAAGAAAACAGTTCAGATTTACATATTTTATTCAGCGTTTGAGTTTATAGCACATTCAAGGGACCTAATTCAATAATCTACAATGTATGCAATATGTTCAATCAAAGCATACCTCTATAGTCATACGATGTGACATAACGTTTTAATCATGTGAAGTATCGTAGATTGTTACTTGGTAGACAAAGGTAGATAAAGCCACATTTGCAGGTGTAAAATAAACTATTTTCAATAGCTAATAGTTTAGTCTATCAGTAAAAGCATATAACCATTAATCTCACCTTAAAGCTATTCCCTCACAACTTTAGGATTTATTTCCATTTAAAAACAAATATCGTGTTTAACAACTACAGCCCCCATTACACATGTTTAAGGGAACTAAAGGACTTTTCACCCAAAGAAGTGAGACATTCCCTTCAATATTTCAGTATGTCAGTGCAGTAGTTACTATTAGGCTTCTAAATATTTAAGGATATTTTTTTTAACTAATAACGACTTGAAACAGCCCCTTTAATATTTCAGAGTGTCAGAACAGAACGTACGGTTCGGGTTGTACTGAACAGTGTGGTTATTGTATAAACAATGGTGCATGTAACAGAACAAATGGAAACTGTCCAGGAAGATGTTCCGCAGGATACCAAGGATATATCTGTAAACAAGGTACATAAAAACACCTTACCACCCACTGGTTTGGTTGAGCTTCTTTTGTTACGATTTTAGTCTAAATAACAATATTAACTTCATTACGATAAAAGAAGATAAATATCTCGTCTGTTTAGTCATTTCTTCGGATCTGAATGGACATTGTTTGTCGAAAGTTTCTCTAAATTAATGCGGAATCAGTGCAGATCGTTACAACCCGAATTAAACATATGATTCCTTTTCGCAGAGCGCGACTCGAGTACACTCACGGTCACTCATGATAATATATGAACCGCGTCCATTACCATACCGTTAAAAGATGCATGCACGTTATGAGTGTATGGCTATATTTGTAGGTTTTTGTTATACGATATATCTCAAGTTATAGCAAATTGAGGCGGATAGTGAATACTCAGGCGAGACCGTTTGTAAGTCTTCAATGAACGCATATGAAACACGACTCTAAATTGCAACACGCGGCAAACGAATAATATTTTACTATTTACTATAGTATTACAAATATCCAATTACAGACTTAATGATATGCATCTATAGTGCTTTTCTATTGGAACATAGTTTGAGTATCCTGTTGTACACTTCTTAACACATTACAAATGGTGTAGATCTTTAATTGGTAACTTTATACATGTGCAGTCTTATCTTGGTCTAAAATATGTGTTATTTGTAGTAAACATCATTATAGAACAAATCATGGCTATATGAAAAAAATAAACATGCGTACTGATAGGGAAACGCTATGAAACCAATGCCAATGACAACATACTTGCTTGATATGACTAAAACAATGTGAACTGAGTAAAAGCGTTATCACTGTTTTAGCCATACCATTCGAATATTTAAGAATCAAAGGCTTTTAAAAAGTAAACAAATCAAGGTTTCGGATTATTTTGTTATTGTTATTGATAAAATGATCACGTGTTTGTTATTACAGTTATTGAATAGATCCTTGCTAAAATATCATTTAAATTATTCATTTTGGATATAATAGTTATGCTTTATACATGTTGTTTTTCATAAATAGTATGTGACGACGGTTTTTACGGTGATGGATGCCAACTTAAGTGTGGTAACTGTGCTAATGGTACATCGTGTAAAAAAGTATCAGGATTATGCGGACAAGGATGCAGTCCAGGATACAATGGATCGTACTGTAATCAGTGTATGTATATTTATATAAGTGTTGCTAATTGGGCAGTGTTTTAGGGAAACTGACCATCAGGCCTCCAAATAGACTGACCAGGATCGCAATTTAGTTATAAAGGCACAATATAGTCACCATATGTTATGGTTAAAAGCAACGATATCAATATGCATATTGACAGTATATGCCCCTACTTAATTAAAAAAATCTAGCAATCTGAATGTCCACACAATTCTTTGGACAGCTATCACATTTTTGGTGACAAGTTGCGAGTTCGAAAAAAGAATTTCAAATATTGGCCTCGTGAAGTCCGAATCTCCGTGAAATTCATTCCCTATTCCCTATTCCTTTTTCAAATTTGAAGTTGATTACTTGTTCATTGTTCCTTATTCCTTATTCGAATGTGAATCAATGAATGAATGATTTTTTAAGGCCCGTAGATAACTAAGGTCATTTTGATCTAAGGTACTGCATATGTTGCCAACAACACTGTTGATGATGTTGATGTTGTTGCTGTTGTAGATGATGGGAAAAACCCATTGGTACATTTTAAATAACCTGTTACTTATCCAAAATCTGGTCACTTATTCGGCATTTTTCAAGAAAAGATGCCTATGTTTTCACAAATTTCATTCCAATTGCATATGTTGATGTTGTAAATCACAATTGTGATAGTGTTGTTGTTGTAGTTGCTGCTGGAAACCCATAAGTACATTTCAATCACCTGTCAATTATTCAAAGAACCTGTTACTTATTCGTTACTTATTCAGAAAATCCATTAAAACTGCATTCGTTGAAGTTACCAACAGCAAATGTGATGTTGTTATTGTTGTAGATCCTAACGGAAATCTACAAGTTCCTTTAAAATAACCTTTTACTTATTTTAAAACCCTATTACTTATACGACCGTTTTCATGAAAAAGGCTTTTCTATCCAAAACATTACTTAAACTGCATATGTCGATGTTGAAAATCACAATGTTGATGCTGTTGTTGCTGTAGATGATAACAGAAACCAATTGGTACATTTTAAATCACCTGTTATTTATTCAAAACCTGTTACTTATTCGACCGTGTTCAAGAAAAGAAGCCATTGCTGTCCCAAATATCTTTTAAAATGCATTTGTTTATGTTGCAAGCGACAATATTTAGGAATGATATTTATGATAGGAGAGGCGTCTGTTCTTGAATAAGTCCGATTAAGTAACCAGTTATGACTAAGTAAGAGGTTATTTAAAAAGTACCAATGGGTCTCTCTCATCCTCTACAACAACAACAACAACATCATCAACAGTATTGTTAGCAACATCAACATATGCAATACCTTAGATCAAATCTGATTAAGTAACAAAAAAGGAACAAGGAACATATAACCACTTTTAGATTTGAATAAGGAACAGGGAACAAGTAACCAACTTCACAAAATTAAAAATGTAGCCTACCTAGTACTACCTAAACTCCAGTCACAATTACCTTGCGATAGGTTTGCGGCGAATTTGTAGGCATTTTCGACCGGAACCCTTCAGGACTATTCGCGGGCATCGAGTTACTTTAAACTCGGACTTAAAACCTCATCGCAAACTGATCGCTCATTTTAATCGGTTGAAACCTGGCTGATGTCTGGCCGGGCATCACACATATCGGGCGAACGCCGGGTCAAATTCACACTTCATAGCCCAGCTAGAAATTGGGCAGACATTGACCGGGGACAGGCCGGCGTCTTGCCGACCATCCACTGTGGCACGCAGGTTATAACAGCCGGCTCAGCGCATCATTCATCAAATTATCCAGTCGCGCTTTTTACAGAAGTTAACAATTTAACACACAGTTTATCACAAAAGTGTCAGAGAAAAAGAACTACAAGATGCCCTAGAAAAGAAGGGAGGACTAAAGGAGAGGGCAGTACCCACGAGAGAGGGGGAGAGGCATTGAAGTGAATGTGAACATGCCTCTCCTCTTCAGCCACAAATGCAACAAGAACTAATTTGTAGTTGTAACGTGCGAACGCCAAACTCTTCCTCAACCGGGCGACCTGATCGCGCTGTGCAGGTACCTGCAAATACTGTTGATGTATCAACAGCATTTTCGTCAGAAAGTTTGTCTTAATGATATTATGTCAAGTTCGAATATGTGTAATATTGGGTCAGAAACAAGGTCACTAGGCCAAATTAAAGGGAAATCTTGTTAACACTCTGGAGACTGCGTTTTCAACTTTATAAACAAAATTGTCTTGATGATATGTAGGCCACAATATATATGGGTCCTGTCTGTTCAAAAACTACGTTAATCAAGTTACACCACGAGCGTATTTGAACAATATTGTTAGTGGACCACCAGAAATTGCTACACACTAATTATCTAAGCTCTAGGCCCTACAATTTGTGTCAAGAAGTTTTTTAAACTTTTCCCTTTCGCTTCAGATTGCAACCGGAGTTATTCTGCATGGATTGTTTTTCTTTAAACGATCTTGAAAGGGCACCATCAAAGCAGTGAGCACTTCTTGCATAGATGAGCTAAAAAAGCCGGGTATTTGGAGTTTAACATATGTTCTTTTTAAAAAAGTACCAGATAACTTGATTGTTTCTGTTAATTACGATCTTACAATTTGTATCTGTACGTTATACATGTTTTGTTAATATTGTAGCCTGTTCAGACGGTGTTTACGGTGACAAATGTGAAAGTCCGTGTGGTAACTGTAAAGGTGATACTGTCTGTAACAAAATAAATGGATTTTGTGAAACTGGTTGTGTAACAGGCTACAAGAGACAACTATGCATTGAAGGTAAACTAAATGAAAGGAGCGCTATATCATCGATGCACGGCATGCATAATATATCCTATTTAAAGATCAAACACTAAAACATGTTGTATAGCTACATAGATATATATTACTGAATCAGAGTGCGATGTGCTTGAACATAGTACATACTGCCTTATATTGTTAAGCTGGATTTAGGTTATTGATAAGATACATACACGCATGTGATTACTCTAAACATTCCCCATGAGCCCATAAGTATGCAATACGATTTGTCTCATTGGTGTTCATGCTTGTGACATTAAAATAATCTTTCATACTCTAATACTACAATTTGCTGTTTAGACATTTAAACACAGCGAAATACGTTTTGTTTTTATTTCGTTGCTCATTCTTTATGAAACAGTTTCTTTAATCGATTGATTAATTGATATATAATATTATCGGATTGTGTATATTATACATCTACGCTTGTTAACAATTCCAATAGAACTGTATTTGAATCAGCTAAGCATAACACGGTATAATGAGGCAGCCATGAATTTATTCACAGGTGTCTCATATGATGCCCTGCCATAATTCCAATTAAAAAAGGTTCCGTTGGTTGAAACATATACGCATTTAATTAAACAATTGAAAATCAGTAGAATACAAAGAATAAAACCGAACAACGATCTTACTAGGACATATTTTCAGAGTGTGACGATGGTACATACGGCGAAGGTTGTGTTTCTCAATGCGGACGATGTTATAACGACACCGTGTGTGACAAGATGAGCGGGAAATGTAGCGGATGTGCTGCGAGTTTTAACGGGGACAAATGTGATGTTGGTACGTATTCAGTCTGCTGGTTTACTCATAACAAATGGTTACAACATATTATTTGAAATATGCTTATCTGGCTGAACAATTTAGAATGTCAATTGTTCATAAACTTTCTTTTTTCGAACATAATCAAAATATACAAATGCTTCTAAATCAGGAACCTTAATAATTGTGCAGATACGTTGTAGATCACATTTAGCTTTAAAATTAGTGTCACAATTGAGATATAACTTCCATTGAGTAACATTGTCACTTTTTACCAATATGTTTGATTAATTTCTGTGTGATTAACCTCTCAGTTAACACATTGTTTATTGCAGAAGAATCGCCTTCTGGGTTTGCATCTTGCTCTGTTCCAGTAGGCGTAGCGATTGGTGGAACGGTTGTTACAATCCTGCTTATTGAAGCTTTTGTCGGAGCAGTTGTATGTCTTATTAGGAAGAGGTATAATAAAGCTGCATATAAAGCCGCCTATCCCCCCACCAAAACAAAAAACCGCACATTGTCTTTACAAACCTTAAAACCTTAT
Organism: Serripes groenlandicus; assembly: GCA_031761405.1. Lineage (NCBI taxonomy): Eukaryota > Metazoa > Mollusca > Bivalvia > Cardiida > Cardiidae > Serripes > Serripes groenlandicus. The sequence goes on from JASEVX010000081.1 coordinate 759,885, forward strand.
ACCATTTCAGGAGAAGATTTAGAATGTACGAGGTACAGTCAAAAAGTAGTTCACAAACTGACCATGTTTCATCAAAAAGTGACGTCCAATCATGACGAAAAGTCTCATGTATAATTATATATCAGTTTAAATGATTGAAACGAAATTTATAAGGTTGAATCGGGATTTCGTTATTTTAATTATATGCATATACGTTGTAACGGTGCACGTTGTAACATTGAGTAACCAAGTATTTATCCGCTGTTTTTTGGCTTAAATCTGTTCGTTACCTGGGTCCATTTCATCGTGTTTTTTGTATGACGTTACGTCAATGTGTTTCCAAAACTTTTACGGAAAACCAACGTGTTCATGTCCGAATCAATAATTGTATTAAAAAGCAATGCAACCAAACCCAGTCAAGGTCAGTCGCGTGAATAGAGCAACGGATAGTTATTAGAGCATGTGTTAGAACTGGAGTGACGCCAAAAGACAACTGGACATTTTATAATCTGAAGATAGGATTAAGAAAGTGTTTAATGTAGATTGTTTTTAATTGACACGTTTTCAAAAAGGTCTTGGTGATATAAGTGTCAATAAAAGATGCGGTACCCACAGGACTGTGGCCGCATCGACAAAGTGAAATATTATATGATTGAGTCGCGGAACTGTTTATAACAAAATCGACAACAATATTAGAAATGAATGAAGAGTGTTCAAGATGGGTCCGTCGCCTATTGTGGTCCTGGGTAAGCTACCAGTACTACTAGTTAATTTTTCCTGAAACCAGCCAGACAATTTTACAGTTAACCCCGCACCCCTTGGCGCAAATGATGACAGTCATTACTTTCAGTTTTAAATTCTTTGGTATGACCCGGCTGGGGATCGAATTTTCGACCCCCTGCACTCGAGGGGCACGCTTTACAACTATACCTCCGATTCGGAAGCTGGAGAAATGAAAGTGATTAGTTATATACCGCATCATCACTACGGATGAAACTTTGGTTAATCTTTATGAACCATAAACGAAGAGGGAAACTATGGTGTTGGTGTGTAAAAGACAGTATTCTCCTTAAGAAATAAACGTTTAGAACTTAATATTTATTAGTAATATTGATCTTGCCCCTATTGATCTAATGTTCTGAAGAGCAATTGACATTATGCGTCAGATAGCCGTACGCAGCTACGACAATAATTGATACAGAGACAAGTTTTATGACTGGGTTAAGCGCCACAGAAAATATATTCAATATTGATCACGGAGAATAATAAGCTATATTTATTTGAGGTGGTAAAGCTTTCTTGGTGTTTGTCTTTCATCAAGGTTTATTCTATGCTGACGACCATTTTAGAAGAATATACAAAGTCATATACACACTAACAACATTTACAACTGATAACTGTTAGTTTTGTATGTTTTGAATCAATAGATGCCTTCAATAATGTCATTACTATAGAAACGTTTAATAAAAACCTTATTGTAGACAATAACTTACCTATTGCAGACACTAGTTTCAATTTGTTGTAATAAATAATCGCCTTATGATAATGCAAATGGTATATAATAAAGGCCATGTCATACGAAAATCCATCTTCATGATTTGACTACCAGATAAAAAAAAAAAGACCGGCTTACGCTTCCGTGCAGTCTAATCAGGATCTTTCGTTTTAGGCATCTAGAAGTTCAAACATCGAGCGCGCCTTTAAAGATGAGAATTAACTATACATCAACTTTACAAATGTGCCCTTTAATCGCAATCGACATTTTTGAAAACATAACATGTCTCAAATATTCTCTTCACAGGTATAATATAAAGACATCGGATTTGGTCTGTAATATCTTCTGTACGAAAGGTGTTACATGTATGTCATTGCTTGTTTTCCTTTTTACAGACGACAAGTACATTCCGAGAGGAGATCCCCCGAGGAAGTCAACCCATATGAGATGCCTGATCGTGAAACATTTACCTCCGAACATCCTTACGAATTAAAACAGCGGAGCGTCACCACGACACCAACTTATGAAAACACGCAACGCTCTCAAAACCACGAATAAAGGGGACGAATTGTGATATACAGGATGATCGTTTAACGACTTACATATTATGAATCATTGACTTTGTACGACGTGAATAATTTGTTAGCTAACATTTCAGAATCAACCATTCAAATTACGAGATTTTTGTATTCACAACCTTTTATATTACGTTAAATGTTTCTGTGCCTTTTTAGCTCGACTTTTCGCGTCGGCGTCGACGTTGGTGTCTCACCATGGTTAAGGGTTTTGTACTAATTCCCTTTTTAGTCATTACCATTACAGATATTGCTTTGAAACTTACAACACTTATTCACCATCATTACTTCCACCAACAGACAAGAGTACATAACTTTATCAATGTTTTTGTAAGAATTATGGCCCTTTTTTTACTTAGAATTTTGTTTAAGTTTTTTGTACTAATTCACTTTTTATCAAAACCATTACAGATATGGCTTCGAAACTTACAAAACTTATTAACAATTATTACTTCTATCAACAGACAAGAGTACATAACTCTGTCAAGATTTTTGTAAGAATTATGGCCTTTTTTCAACTTAGTATTGTGGTTAAGTTTTTCGTACCACCCCACTTTTTTTCAAAACCATTAGTGATTTAGCTTATACACTTATTTATCATCATTACCTCCATCAACAGACAAGGGTACACAACTCTGTCAAGTTTTGTTTAAGAATTATGGTCCTTTTTCGATTTATAATTTTGGTTTAATACCAAATCAAATGTTTTCGAAACAATTAGAGATATAGCTTAAACACTTACAAAAATCTGTTTACCATCATTACCTCCAACAACAGCTAAGAGTGCATAATTCGTTTAATATTTGTGTAAGAATTATGACTCCTTTTGTACTTATAAAGTACTTTGCTTATAAATAGTATCATAAAGTACTTGGTTATGTTTTCTCTATCACCCCAAAAAGTTTTGTTTTATTGGCAAGCACAAAAAAGTCGAGAGCGTTGTCCTCCGACAGCTCTTGTTTATTGAAGTTTTGGCTCGTCTTCAATATTGTTTCAGTTATATCACGGCAATAGTTCACTTATTCATGATCCCATTGTAAACAAAGCGTTATCTCAAAACAGTAAACAACTGGAACTGCATAGACGAAATGTACCAAATGAGATAACAGATGGTGTGTGATCAGAGACGGTACGGTATCAGTGGTAATACAATTGGATAGAAACAGACATAAACGCATGAAAAACAACTCACTATTCAATATGCAGTAAACGTATTATCCTATTTCATACGAGCCGAAACTTACAATCTTGTTAATATTGACTTAGCAAAACAAGATTATATACATTTATATTGGAGTAATACGAGTTTGGAAACAGTACTAGATACTTTAAGTCATACAGTCAAAACTGGTAAAGTATATACGCAGATACAACATTTTTCATCATCAATTAAATTATGATATTTTTAGGAAAGATATTTGAAAAAAGGGTTATATACTGGCAAAATATATATCCTATTTTGAAAAACTGAGCACATTTCGCAGTCTATGATTTAAAAATACGACCTCGATATAGTATAGGCATTAACCTCCCATGAACGAACTAAAAACAGACACAGTATTGTTTATCTTTTCAATATTAAAACTGAAGTTATTCACATAGTAATTGATCGTTTATAAGAATTTTAAAATAATGACAAAATACCATAACAGTACATAGACACGAGATAACTGGTTTTGTCTTTGTTTAAACCAGTACTTTTTATAACGTGAATAATTCCTCTAATATAATCGGTTTTGTCTTCGTTTAAACCAGTACACTCTATAACGTGAATAATTACTGTAAAATATACTGTAATAACTCTCCGCAACATTGTATACCTCTCGTTAAAAACAAATAATCGAATTAGTTTATTTCACTTTTAATCGGTTGCCATGGAAAGCAAAATTATACATGGACATTTAAGGATTTTTGTAGATGATTTGTAGAAAATGCTTGCTGTGAATTTTCATCCCAATTGACCCAATCGTAACAGAGGAGAATATGTTGACGGACGGACAACGGACAGACGACATACACAATACACAATAACTCACTTTTGTCACTTCGTGCTCATGTGAGCTAAAATAAGAGCTATTGAAACACTGCAAAATGTACTGCCGACATTGCATTGGATTGAATGTCCAAACATGTTATTTAAATCAATATTCAGATGAATTTTTCATATTAGGAGAATGTGGACGCTATCCAATAGCCGTCCATTATTTTTGTAATTGTATTAAGTGTTGAACCAAATTGATAAATATGATTTCATAAACAGTGTTTTGACATGTTACGGTCTTTAGAAAAAGTCGGGTATAATAACCTGGGCATCTTAAAAAAAGACACTTCTATTTGAACATCGATTTGGATTTGCTTAAATTTCAAATGAAATTGGCAATTCTCAAACATTCATGATTTGGTCATGCATGGTTACTCTCTGTCTGTCTTCCGTCGTCGTTAACTTTTAGCTTTAAACAACATCTCTTCCTAAACCATTAGAACAATTTCATTAAACTTCACAGGAATGATTCTTTGGCAATCCACTTTCAAAATTGTTCAAGGGGGGGGGGGGGGGGGGGGGGGGGGGGGGGGCAAACTGTCAATCTTTAAAATCTTTTTTTCTGAATCCACTGGTTGGATTCCAATGTTATATGATAGAAATGTTTCTTGTGTGAAATTCTACAAAATGTGTCCAAACACTATTGATTGGTTGAAAAACATGGCAGCTAGGCGGCATCAGAAAAGGGGCAATATTTTCATTTCTTTAAAATTCCATTCTTATGAAAGTGTTTGTCTGATGTCAAGATACACGTCTAGAAACTCTACACAATTTGTTCGAAGCAATAATGATTGGTGTAAATACATATCATACAGGTGGCATAGGAAAATGGGGGAAAATTAACTTTGAGTTTCAAATGGCATCTCCTCCTTATCCTCTGGATTAATTTAAACCAAACTTAATAGGAATGTTACTTGGGGGTTCCCTTTTCATAACTGTTCACATAAATGTTATGCAGAACTTGGGTTGCTGCGGCATCAGAAAGGGAGAAAATGACATTACTTAAAAATACTTCTTCTCTGAATCCGCTTGTCTATTTTCAAAATAATTTGATAGAAATAGTCATTGAGTCTTTATTCTCGTATGATTTAAAGATAGTTTAGCCTAAACTGTTTATGTAGTGACACTGTTCATATTTTGTTCGAGCCATATTTATTAATTGAAAATGATAGTGTCCAGGCGGCATCAAAAAAGTTGTAAAACAAACTTTTAGCTTTAAACGACTCGTCCTCTTAAATTTATAAACCGATATCAACTAAACTTCACAGTAATGTTCCTGTGGAGGAATTCTTTCAAAGTGTTTAAAGGCATAATGCGATATTACAAATATTTTTAACTGATGAGCTGTTTCATTTGCACCCTTAGAAAGAGAGACAAAATTCTTTTAACTGTTATTAAATGAAAACATCTGAAAACATTGTGGCAAAATGAGAAATTGCTTATATTGAGCAATTTCCTCTTTCGCCTCAATGTTTTCAATAGTCGTTTGAGAAGGAATCTGCTGCAGATGTGTCGTATGTGGGAAAGGGTTAATACACATCAATTATAATATGTAGAAAACACATTTAATATTTGTCTTTAACCTTTCGTTGTAAATGAGACAGAAGATTTGTGTTAAATATCAAGTCACACTATAAACATGCATGTGAACAGGCCTTTGTGAATAGTGTAGACTTCGATCAGCATGTACATTTGCATTTTTGTTAGTCTACACAATTCATCAGAAGCTTATTAGAAGCTTTTGAGAGTTTTTTATTTATGAATAGTTTAAAACGTTATCAGATTCAAAGACTGATCAGGGTCTACAATGTTCACAAAGGCATCATTGTATATTTAAGAACGGATGCGCTCAATTATAAATAAATTTGCTATATTTTGAATTGTTTCAATAACAATCAAAGATGTTGGCTGTTGCAAGGGTCGGTGTTATTCTTGTTGGATTGTACTCTTCATGCATCATCTTCTATTTCATGCTGACAACATTGTCTACCTCTTTAGCAATGGAATATTGGCTATTATTGTAATCCTTTAGTCTTCTTCTTTAGCAGTGGAATATTGGCTTATATGTTAGTACTCTTCACAAAATATGCAATGTATCTTGTACTATTCTTTTTGAATAGCCTTTGGTATCTATATTTAAAACAAAAGAAAGGTTATCTGAGAATGTGTTTATTTACTTAACTTTGCCAATGCCATCCCACTCTGTTAACCCTTTCTGTGATAGACTACTTTAGAAAACATTTTGAAGAGTTTATTAGTACCCTTTTCTGCCATATAATGACGTATGTTAATATATTGTTTTCTATTTACAAAGAAATATTGAGTCACATATGAAGGAAGCATTTGGAAAGTACGAAAAAATGCTTATTAGCAACTTCTTATTTAATCACACTTGCGTTTTCCCCTCAAAGACTGGAATGGGAGAATATATAACAAATATTTTTGTCAGAAAATAGAATATCAAGGCTTTAGTTATTTGATATATAGCTTCATCTAGTGAACCCCTTCCAAGATTATTTAAATTATAGACCTGGGGGTCAAACCCCTACCCAGTGTCACTTATTTTTCATATACTTGAATAGGGAAAAGCTTTAAAAATCTTCCTTTATGTTTATATAGTGAAAACTTTGTAAATATTAACCAAAGTGTAGATATGGATTTTAAATAATTTGACACATGTGTTCTTTGGGTGGGTTTAAGTTTTCCTTTAGTTTGTCATCGTTGGCAACATCAGAAAGCTGAGACTGTTGTCCTGCAACAGCTGACGTTAAATTCTTCCAATTTGAAAACGTCTGTCAGAAAGAATGAAACACCAATTGTAGGAATATGTTCAGATGAGAGAATGTAACATTGTTGTAAAAGTAGTAATTTGTTGTTTGTACAATGTTTGCCTTTAACCAAAATGTTTTAAAATTTCGTCTGCAGCAGACTAGCAATACGTGATTTCATTGAGTTATGGAATTAGGATTTAATAGAGAAGGTCTTTGTGAATAATCCGTGAGATGTAACAGCTAAAATAGTGGAAAATAAGTGCTCAACCCTTTCATGCATGTGATCCAGACACCTTTCGATGCATCTGCATCAGAAAATTGGGAAAACAATGAGGCAAAAGGAGAAAAGCTCAAAATGGATATTTTCTCCTTTTGCCACAGTCTTTTCAACTCTATTCAAGAATTATCCTTTAATTTATAGAGAATTTCATTATATTTTCTTGCATGTTTTCGATGTCGTCTGATGCAGTTGTGTTGTATCTATAAGGCAATGACATATAAGAAAAATCAACAAACAATATCAAATATCTGCCAACAGTTATATACACATGTCTTTCGTAATGTACACCTGCAGGAAATATGCCAAGATCTAGTAAAAGGCTTTGTAGATGCACAAAGGTGTTTAATTTGTAGCTTAAAATGGAATAATTTGCAAATAATGTGTATAGTAATGGTTTCAATATATTAAGGATATGCTTTATTTTGACTCGCAAATGGATGTAGAGCCTTAACTGTATCCTTATACAAGCATACAACACATATGCAGAAGCCAAGCTTGATAACATCTTGGTAATTATATGAACAATCTCTCTCAATGAAAACATAGTTATTATAAAGAGTTGAAAGAATTGTTACATAATGACCTATTTCTCCCAATGTTTTCATAAGTCGTCTGTTGCAGAGGTGCCAGAAAGCATCTCTATGTGAGAAAGGGTTAAAGTGTTTCTGATATATGCAGGTCAACTTACATGTACTTCATGGAAATCGTTAAACTGTTTTGTTTACTGTTTTGTTTAACTGTTTCCCACTTGCAGAAGCACTTCATAGCATCTGTAGTTACAAAATTGCTACTAATGATCAATTTCTCAATTTGCCATTATGTTTTCAAATCTATCGAATACTTAAACATTGAATTCTAGAGATTTTCCATATTTTTGCCAAGATGTTTCCAAATTCGTCTGCTACAGATTTGCAGTAATTGTGAAAGGTTTGAAATAAAATTCTAGGTGATAAAAACAATAGAAAAGGAATGTCTAATGCAGAATTAGCCCTTTTATCCGAGCCATCGAGTCGAGAAAACATCACAAACAAGTACACAAAGTATCTTACATAAATAGAGAAAACGTATTATTAAATTTGTGCAAAGCGTATATATCAGAATAAATAAAGTTTTAAAACAAATGAATCAAAACGAATAAACATTTTTAAAAAGGTTTAATTATTTGTTTTTTAAAAACTTGGTGAAAGTGTGATATAGAGTATGCTCAGTGTTATATGGAATTGACCCTTTCCTTCATTCGATATTTCTAGATACATACACAAAGAATCGTTATGAAGGAAAGGGTTTTAATAAGGTGTATATAAAAAGTGTATAATTGAAAACAGTGATATCTTTTTTATATGACTCCTTTTAACATGCGTTGTTTGAAAGTCTTTGGGAAATGGTGCAGAAACAGTGTCTAATGGACAAGGGTGGTCTATTTTAAAGTCTGCAAAATTTAAGACCACTAGTTTATAAATATTGTTTTGAAACAACTTAAGTCATTATATGAAATAGTGAAATTGCTTTAAAAAGTAATTTCTCCATTTACCCTGGATCTAATTGAGAGGTCTCAAAAAAGATTGCCGTTTTTCCTTCAGATGTTTACAAAGTTGGCTGCTCTGACAAGAACATAACATATAAAGTTATCTTTCAACATTCAAATCAACAACACATGGAACAGATTTGCACTGTTTCCTACATTCACTTAGCAAATGTTATATGGCTAACTATAATTATGTTACAAATGATTTGGGTGAATTTCATTATAGATCCGTTTTGAATACTTTTATGTTCAATGTATCACAAATAGGGAAAGATAATTTCACTTAGCAAATGTTATATGGCTAACTATAATTATGTTACAAATGATTTGGGTGAATGTCATTATAGATCCGTTTTGAATACTTTTATGTTCAATTTATCACAAATAGGGAAAGATAATTTCATTGGTTTTGTTCTTCACAAGTAGGCCTACATCTTAGTGTGTGTTGTACATTTAGCATTATACATGTACCCGAGTACTTCCCATAAATATTATACAGTCATCGTCTGCTCTGAACAAAATAATACATTGGTATCTATTTGCTCATCGCCCACCCCTTGTTTGTTATAGAATATGCATTTTGTACAAAACCATGTTGTGTAAACACATTTAATAGGACTATAATGACTTTTCTGTCCTATCTTCAACATTATCATTCAACTCTCTTTCACTTTCTCAGATATGACATTTTCCCCCTCATACAACACATCAGCAGCAGACGACTTTGAGCACACCTTGACAAAAGTATGAACAAGTCCTGTAATGGAAATTATAATTATTGAATAAAGTTGAAAACATAATGACAAAAGGAGAAATTGCTCAAGATGTTTCAAAATTCATCTGATTTATGTGGGAAAGGCTTAACTGATGTCTCCATTGCGACCATCTGAAGATGCAAACTGGAAGTTTTCCCCTCATTATACATCATTGACAGCATTTGTTGGAAAAGGAGAAGTTGCTCGTTTGATCTACATGTACTTCTCCATATTCACCAATGCTTTTATGTCTGGTCAGTATCACTGAAAACGGTTAATCTACATAAAAACACGTTCCATTTAACACTTTAGATCATGTTATAATTGTGTAAGAAATAACCTCTTTTGTTTGTGAATGATTAATAATTTAACGCAAAGGCTGTTTTTAAATTTCTCGAAACCTGTCATTGGTGTTTTTCTTGTTCTGTTAATATAAACACATGTTTTTGATGATGCTAATAAAAATCTTCCATCACAAAATAAATGTTGAATGTTATATTCCTTTCAACCAAATAAAGTGCTTACCTTATAAGCTCACTACACTCTAGGCACAGGTGCTTAAAACATTAACTGGTTGGAGGTTAAAACCGTTTTAACCCTTTCTGGCATATAACAAATCTACAGGAGACGACATTGAATAAATCTAGGCATAAATATGGACAATCTCGGTAAAGGAAAATGTCTAGGCATAAATATGGACAATCACGACATTGAAAACATCTAGGCCTAACTATGGACATTCTCGACATTGAAAACATCTTGGCATATATATGGATAATCTCGGTAAATGAAAGTATAAAACATGTCATTGAATACAGCTGAAAACATTGTGAACAGGGGACCAATTGTTCATCATAAACAATTTCTTTTTTTGCCACATAAGTTTTTCGCTTCAGTTCTGTTCAAAAGAAAGACATATATGTCTGGTCAAACAAGATAACTTTTGATATGTTAAGCGTTATATATTTATTAAAACATGGATTGTGTCCCTTTATATTTTCAAAATAGGAATTCAATGACCATTTTGTTAACTTGTCCGTCTAAATGCTTGTTTACTCCTAGTTTTACTCAGCTTAATCGCAATACTGATGTGTTGTTTCATTTACAAGCGCGACATTACCAGTTACACACTTGCTACTTCACCTTTCGAATTAGATCCGGCGTCTGGGCACTTTAAATAGTACATATTAATGGGTGATCAAATTGGTTTTCGATACAAATCAAATGGAGGGATTCAGACAACAAAAACCTTAACAACTGTTTCCTATACGTTTTCAGTCGAACTTGATAATTAATATTGATCTTTCAATTTAACAGTCGCATGATGATTTTTCATGGACAATAAATGTACTCCTCTATGAATCTTTTCTTAACCCTTTCCCATATATACAGACAAATGTTGACCATCCAACATAGATAAGACTACAACAAGGATTAAGAAAGTTCAAATCGTGTTGGTTTCGTGAATAAAATCATTGCACATAGTGTAGTTGTAAAATATAATTAATTACAATATTGTTACATAATGTTTTGCTATGTAATCATACTGTCTTAAGCTCAATGTGAGTTATTGTGATGGTCCTTTGTCCGTTGTGTGTCGTGCGTCGTTCGTCAACATCTTCTTCTCTGTAACCAGTGGGTGGTCACTAGCAAGTGGGATACTACTTCACAGAAAGCATCCTTTCAATGTCCTCACCATTATTCCTTCATTTCGTTTTGATCCATGCAGAATTCTGGTTTCCATGGCAACCAAAAGAAAAACACTTAGACAAATTTCCCTTCCAAACCGATTGGCGGATTTACAAATAATTTTGTACAAATGTTCCTGACCTCTATCAGATTCCTTGAAGCCATGTTAATTGGTAAAAAAAACATGGCCACCAGGGAGCGGGCTGTTATGCAATATATGGCTTAAGAGAAAACTTAAACATAAAATCTGCTCCAAAAGTACAAGTCCGATTTCTAAATAATTTTATATAGATGTTCATTGTGTGACCATCATTCAGATTCCTTCAAATCAGGTATATTGCTTGAAATACATGGCCACCAGCGTGCGGGGCCGTTTTGCATTTTATGACTTTAGTGAAATCTTAAAAAAATCTTCTTCTCAAAAAGTATGTGGCCAATTTCCAAGAAACTTTGTAAAAATGTTCCTTGATTGACCCTCTATCAGATTTCGCAAGTCATGTTGATTAGACAAAAAAATATGGCTGGCAGAGAGCATGTCTGTTTTGCCTCATACGGCTATAGTGCAAACGTTAACAATCTTCTTCTCCGAAATAATCTGGCTGGTTTCCGAATGTTCCTTGGGTGACCCTCTACAAGATTAATTCAAAGCAAGTTAGTTGGTCAAAAAAAGAAGGTTATTGTGGTAGGCATGACAAATCACATTGCATAATTCAGGTGACCGATCCAGGTCCATCATGTCCCTCTTGTTGTTTAAAATATGTAGTGTTACAATATTAAAAATTACATGAATTATACAAGGTACCAAAATTAATGCTTAAGGTATATATATATATAAAAAGAAAAAAGGAAAACATCAGGCATGATTATGCTGACGTTTCAAACAGAACGAACAAATTCTGTGACTTAAGGTAATTTACGAGATAGAATGAAACCTGACCAGTCTGAAACTGGTCTACATTCGGTAGCAAATGGAAGGATGAAACAACAAAACATCTTGTTTTACTTTCTGTTCGGTTTCAGCACAATTTAGAAGATACGTTTCAGCGTCTACGCGTTTTGATCCAAAATTTCACATATGTATTAGGTCTAGAAACAACACCGTCATAATCATGATGATAACTGCGGCCACTCCGATAGTTGTAGATGACTTTCTGTTGTCTTCCATTGCACCGAGATCCTCCTCGGTTGATGCTTGGGTTACATTTAATGTTAACCTTTTTCTGAAAGAGAAAATGTATGAATCAACATGATGACAATTAAATTAGGGAATGATGGATTACCTAGAGGTTTTTCTTTTAAGTTATTGACATAAAATTGCAAACACGGCAAATAAAGAACTAGCCTTTCTGATGTGCTGAAGTCACAAACTACGCAATAACGGCAGAATTAACTCGTCAATTAATGTCACGTTGATGCCTCGCCAGTACGCTTTCACACCAGAACGACCAAATGACGTAGACAATACGACCAATATTGCAGTTGACGTGTTGGATGGGCGCATAACATAAAATGAGATTGGCGTATATGTCGGGTCAATATATGACAAAAAATACGTTTGATCCCAAACAAATTGCAATAAAAGGTTTTACAACTGTTTAGACTACTTTTGGGTATAGTTAATGACCAAACAAATTTCTTTGAAAATCCAACTTCCGGAAAGTTCCGTTTTAAAATGGCGTCGAAGATGGCCACCAGTGCCATAACATATCATTAAACTTATTAGTATTTACACCACACCATGGTAATACATTTCGTATCTATCTCCATTGATTAGTTGTCCAGAGCACACACGAGACCTTGAAGAATGTCCCTGATTAATGTAAGTCATCAAAAAATTCAAAATGACCGCCAAAATGGCATCCAAGATGGCCGCCAATACCCTAAAATGACTATAAATCATTTACTACATACCAAAGACGAGTAATGTTGGTGTCAAATATAGAGTTCAGGGGTCAATGAAGCAAATAAAGTATGTTAGACTGTCAATGAGTAAGCAGGGAATGTATAAGATGCAATATGATGTCTAAACTGAATTTCAAGATATCCGCAAATACCATGAAACAGATGTACATCATTTATTTGTCATCTTAGAGTAGCGTGCAGTTTGTCTTGGCCTGGATTTGCGATCATATATAAAGCATTGAGTTATAATGAAGGTATGGAATAAACTGTAATACCTTTTAAACCAAGCATTTACCCTTCACATCCAGGTTGTATTGCTCAGTGATCTTGCAAACATCTCTGGTAGAAGAATTCGGTCCTGCTCCTCTGGAACAACAGACTGGTTAAACGTTTTTTTGACACTGGCCATGGTAGCCCTTTTGTTGTGCAGCTACAGCGAAGTGAACCACAAGTAATTGAACAGTTGCAGTGAACGTTCGTCAGGAGATTGTTAGGAGCAGCAATCAAATGTGTCATGACTGGTAGAATTTGTGTGTCATCCAGTTTCAAGCCCCAACTTAGGACATCTGTGCCATTTTCTTCTTCAATCCAGACCATACTTTGGTAGTAGGTTCGCAGACAGCGGTATGTCGTGGACGATGCAGTAGGGGGAAGACGTTCAGGAATGACAAATGAATCGGCCGAGACGACTTTCTTGCTGAACATGTTGTAGCGCAATGATGCAAGAGAATCGGATCACTGTCCGCAAAACATTACTGACATTGCCTGATTGCAAAGATGCTCTATTACTTCCCTTGGCTGGTTTGGGACAACAAATGCGTTGGCGCTGGATTTGAGAAAGGGATCACCTTTCACCAGATTGTGTAATGTTGACATCTTTCCAATGCCAACAATCCTGGATGTAGTATCACAACCTGTGAAGGCGTGAATGAAGTGTAATTGCGAACATAACTCGCCACCTAGAATTGCTTTCCGATGGTTTATGTTATACACCTAGATGTTCATTGACTGATTGTCCGAGCGGAAATATATGTCATTGCAACCTGTGTGCAAAATAAAAAGGAGTAAAATAAGTAGGTCAGTAACTTCTCATATTCAAGTCGTCGAGTGTAGACAGGAGGATTCTGCTTCAGTGTTACAATATCTACGTCTGCATCACCATGTGTGTTGATTACATTGCAATTTCGTTCTCTTAGTTCCCGACTTATTAGACCAATCAGTCCTTGTAAGTTGCTGTTTCGCGACATAAAATCATACATCTTCCCTGCGAATTCAGTTTCTGCAGTGAATCTGACTACTGGATGTATATTCTGCGAACACCTTTGATGTGTTTTGTCCTTGATGGATGGACACCCGCTATGCCCATCAAAAACAACAGTTGCTAAACTGTAATGGCTCAAATGGTGAAGTCAGCATATGACTGCGCAATTGCACCATAGCTATCACCCCTCTTTCATGGTACACCACGATGGAGTAACGAACCTCCGTCCATGACATAATGATCTGTTTTTGGAGAGGAATCAATGATGGCTTTATTTGATACCTTCTTCGAATGATCAATGATGGCATGAGCAAGTTGTGGTTTAATGACCTTTCTAAGGACACATCTGGGCATCAAACAGGGCAGTGGGGCGGGAATGGATTGAGCTCGTTACTCATAACGGCTTCCAATGAAAGATCACTAGTTCGGGACACTACCAATAACTGCTGGAACAACAAGTCTAGATCAATAGTTCGATCAGGAGCTACTTTTACTTCAGAGCTTGTCCGAGAGTTTTAGCTTTGTCTTTCCGTTTGAAAGAGTATGTGAAAGCTGGCTGTCCATTCACGTTGCCAATGATCATGCTACTAACTGACTTGTACTCGTGTACATTCAAATCATCCGAGGCCACTTCACCATTTACAATGTTTCCGAGAGAAGGATCTTCGGAGGAAGGTGTGCATGTCAATGGTTTTATAGGATCTTTGCCGGATCTTGAACCTCACTTCAGTAGATTCCTCGTGCTGCTCGCTTGTTGTGTAGGAGAGATTGTTGAAGTCGTGCACGGCATTCTTGTATTCTGATGTTACATAACTTGTCCATAACGATAGTTGTTCTTCGGTCATCACGCTTCCATGTGTCAAGCCTCTAGTACTCGTCAGTGACCTCATCAGTGTCTGTTCGCTTAGAAGGTCAGCGCTCAGGCCAACCCAGAACTAATTGCTGCGACGAACTACGTGGAAGCCCTCCAAGAATGTTATGAATACTACAGTTTAGTCATATATTTCAAGTAGTTGTCATGTCCAGCTGCTGCAAATATGGGTAGGCAATCCGAGACCGCCCTTTAAGTGCATTATCCAAGATCCAGTGCGATCTATTTTATTTAAGCTCGTGCGATCTGTAGCATCTTCTGATAATTCAGCCAAAGCTGACTCCTCTTTGACCTTGTACGATGTTCAGCCTTCATTTTGTCCATTCCATATTTGATTTCGGCAAGTGAAAATCTAGTTAGTGAGACAATTCGTAGGCATTTTACATAGTCTTTGAAGGAAAGCTATTTTGCGTTTGTCAATTTCACATTGTATGTTGTACAAACATAGCAGACTAAATACCATATCGGTACGTGTTCTAGAGTGCAAATGCTGTGATATATACGGTAGAGTTTCCGAATCTAACCGACGTAATATTACTATGGTTTTTAACAAGTATGATAAATTTACACTTGTCTGTATTGAAACTATATCCCTAGTCATTTGCATATTCATTTGCAATGCACGAGGCTTGTCAAGTTTCGAAAAAGAAGCACAAGATCGTCTGCCAGTGTCGGATTATCACAATGTGTTGTGCCAACAGTTTAAACGTAGGTTGATTCAAGTCTGTTTAATAAGTATTATTGTGCTTTAAACTAGTAATGAATTGTCATTTCAAAAAACATCTTCCCTCAGGTTATACATATAGATGTGTTGTAAGCTCGTTTAAATGTAACTTAATATTTGCATAATTTATAATCATGAATTATACCAGGATACGCTACATTGCTTTTAATAAAATAGGATCCTGTTTTTTTTATAGTCTGGATCGCTTACCTGATTCCATGGATATATAAAGACGCATGGATTGTTCCAGGTCTAAGTCAAAATAAATGTAGAAGTTATGGTCTGAACACAGAAAACGAAGCGTGCTAAGAACTCAGAGCATCACATCTAGTACATGACAATCTTTGACACCAAGATGTACAAGTCGGTGAAGTTTGGCAAAGAGAACACCTCCATTCGAACAAATATAAATCTCAACTTATTACCAATACGTAAGAGTAAATTTGATTGCAATACAATCCGCAAGCAAAGTTGCATAGGGAGATTGTTGCATGGATTAAGCTGACTGAGTTATATAGCTCTTCTGATAACTGGTGTTATTTATATTGTAGTAGCAATATAAAGAAAGAAGCATTCCAAAATATAATAAACAAGGGATTGCTTCTCGAGTTTCTACTAGATTATTCATCACAGGAGTTAGTTTTTATCATAGGACTCAGAAAAAAAACCCGATGATATAGACATAGAATTATTACGAGAACATTCTATTATTGCCTGCATATTCTATAGTTAATTAAGATATATTACAAGACAATGAATCAATGAGGGAATTAATGGAAATATGTGGTGTACAGGCGTTTTTAAAAATGTTGTTATGTATCCCTAGGGAGTGCTCCTAAGAAAGGTCCTCCTATAAAAATACAATATACAAGATACAAGGTGACCATGAGATTTACGTCCAGAAACATTATCTAAAAGACATACAAAAAGGTTTTTAGAAAAACATGTTTTCGTAAATTCGTCAACAAAATTGTCGAATTGACGAACTTGACGAAGCTCTTCTGAATGACTGATGGCCATGTAATTTGAAATGAGACCTTAGTTGCATTCAATACGTCCTGATACATTATCTAAAAGACAAAAATAAAGTTTTTAGAACAATATTTGTTTCGTCAATTCGTCAACTAAACTGATGAGTTGACGAAGCTCTTCTGAATGACTGATGGCCGTGTTATTTGAAATAATGCTTATTTTGCATTCAATATGTCCAATTACATTATCTAAAAGACAGATATAAAGTTTTAGAATAATATATTTTTGCATCAATTCGTCAACTCAAGATACATTATCTAAAAGACAGAAATAATTTTTTTTGAAAAATATTCTTCAAAATTGATGAATTGACTAACTTGACGAAGCTCTTCTTATGATTGATGGCCATGTAATTTGAAATAGGGTCTAATTCATATTTTAACGTTCATATATATTATCTTTAAGACAGAAATAAAGTTTATAGAAAAATAATGTTTTCGTCAATTCGTCAACAAAATTAACGATTTGACGAACTTGACGAAGCTTTTCGGAATAACTGATGGCCATGCAATATGAAATAGGGCCTAATTTGCATTCAACACGTCCAAAAGCTTTATCTAAAGTTGACGAAATTGAAGAAGCTCTTACAGTTTAGTTTAATCGTATTAAAATTTCATATATTTTACATAGAAGGAAACACCAAGAAATATACAATGGAGAAATGGATTGGACTGAAACCTCATAGATTATTTCCTCTCTTATAACAATTCATTTTCATTTCAGGAAGTACGGTGATTTTTTTTTTACATGTTCAGAAAATATCAGCTTACTTTAGCTGTATAATTTATCATACAAGATCAGAATTGACGAATTGACGAAATTAAAGAAGCAACTACAGTTTGTCACTCATCAATTCGTCGTGCAGCTAACTTCACGGACATAAACAAAGTCACAGTTCGTTACTCATCAACCTAACTTCACGCACCTAGTATTTGGGCAAATATGAGAGCTGTAGAAATCAATATTCCATTCCATGCATTGAATCGAGTCCGTACAATTGAACTATCGTAAACGCAAACGTTTTCCCAAAATTATATTCCCTGAATATGTTGGGATTGCTTAAATTTACCATTCAATCTGTCCGGACATTTTTTAGCTCGATTTGGCAAAACGATATACAACTTAAACGATACTTTGCATTAAAATTGAAACTGATAGTTCCAAATGCAAAGATTGCTAAAGATTTAACTAAGCTTAAGTGAAGTACAAAGCCACCATGTATATGTATGTCAGTTGATAGTTTTAAGTTTCAGCTCACGAAGTGCAGGCTAATCTATTGTGATCACTCACCATCCGGGTTCGTCGTCGTCTGATTTTCCTACAAATATCTTCTCCCCCTAAAGCGATGGATTAATTTAAAAATAGGTTCATATGATATGCAAAAGGTGGTCCTCTTTAAAAAATTGTTCAACTAACTTATTTTCATGTAGAACTTTAGTAGCTGCGGCACCAGACAGAGGGGCAAATGACAAAGCTTTAACAATGCTGTTCAAAATTACCCATTTGAAAATAATTCGGCATAAAATGTTCTTTTGGCGATCCAACAAGATTGTTAAAAAATCAGACTGGATGAAAAACATGGCCGCCAGAGGTCGGTGGTAATTTCCCTTATGTTTTATGAAAACTTTATACAATCTTACTGTACAAAACCACTGACCCGACTAAGTACTTATAATGAGTAAAATCTCCTTTTGCCACACCGTTTTGGGGAGTAACCGTTTTTAACAAATAGACGTTTTGTGATGCCTCGGCTGTAGACGACCTTTGAAAACAAAATGTATCAAAAGAGGAAATTGCTTGACACGAGAAGACTTTTTCTGTGTTGCCTAGACGCTTTCAAAGTCGTCTCATGCAGAACTGTTGTATGTGGGAAAGAGTTAAAGTTACATTAAAAGAGATATTCTATCTATAATTATTTTTACATAAGTTATTTAAATTTCGATTGCGGCAGAATTGTCGTATGTGGAAAAGGTTAACCCCTTCAGCCTCATACGACAATTCTGCAGCAGATGACTTTGAACATATTTTGTCTAAAAATAGAAAATCACCATAATTGAATGGATAACCTATGAACGTGGAAAACATAATGGCAAAAGGAGAAATTGCTCGTTTTGAGCAATTTCTTCTTTTGTCACTTTGTATTCAAAATGTATTAAAAAAGCCGTCTGCTGCAGAAAGCGTCTATATGAGGGAAAGGGTTAAAGGAAAATGTAGAGTCAAGTCAAGTGACCAAATCAACGCACTTGTTTTACGTCTCAATATGATGTTATTTCCGGTGTACTGTTATCCACGCTGATCACATGATTTGAATGTGTCATTCGGGTAATAGGAAGCTTTATGTAAATACCTAGTTGAAAACATTGTTTGAAAAGAGATTCTGCTAACTGTGATCATTTGTGCTTTCTTTCTTGATGTTATCTTCCGCTTAACGAACCAGAACTGTCGTCTGTTTCATTGGTTTATCCGAATATCGCGGTACTTTACTATGTTTAAAAGTTTTAAAACCATATTACAGCAAACTAAACCCTTTCCCCTATATTATAAATTAGCAACAGCCGACCTTCAAAGCATCTGGGCATTTCTATTGGGATAATTAAAGGGTATATATTTTGTGAAGAACAAATGACGCTTAAGGAGAAATTGATATTTTTAAGTATTTTTTGCCACAATGTTATAACACGTCGTCCAAAGCATAGGAGTCAAAGGGCCTACGTAGATGAGAAATTAGGTTAACTGTAAATCATGTCATGGGCAACTCATTCCTGTTTATATGCGCGAACTAAAAGGAAATCATAGGACTCATGTTCATGGCAAGAATCCGCGATATTCAAAGGAACTGACTATAACGCTATTTTACCCATCAACCGTTACGCTCTGAAATTATCAGTTTTTCCCTGTTATGTTTATGCTCCGAAATTAACGCGACATAATTTATGTCAATAACTAAATGTAATGTAAAACTGTACAGCGTTAATTTATATTGACCATTAGTATAAATAAAAAGGTTGATGAGTCTTAATCGAGATAATTACTTCAGCTTGAAGGGACTGTATCGCGAGTTTTTGATGGTCACGCTATTCCTCTTCCTCATTTTCTCCTTCTTCTCATAACATTCTTCTTCTCTTAATATTCTTCTTCTCATAATATTCTTCTTCTTCTTACAATGATCTTCTTCTTCTCATAATACACTTCTTCTTCTTCTCATAATATTCTTCTTTTCATAATATTCTTCTTTGCATAATATTCTTCTTCTATTATAAATAATTAATCATAATTCATTAATAATAATAACCAGCACAGGTTGATCTTGTTGTACGCAGTTCGCCAATTAGTAGAATATATTTTTGGGGAATCCGCCATAGTCGATTTGTTAGCTTCCGGGATTTGAAACCGGGTGTCCCAGTTTCGATCCCCAGTCGCGGCACGACGGGCATGGTGGAGGCACATGTTCTATCCTACCACTGGTTTGTTTACCAAAGGATCATGAATAAGTGAACTGTCGCACTGATATAACTGAAATTATATTGAAAATGACGTAAAACCCTAATAAAACAAAACTCTCTCGCTCTACCACACCCTATCCATATCTATCTCAAGAATATGATGTTAAATGTTTGATCTATTATTCAAACCTCTCATAACGTGTTTATCCAAGGTGTAAGAAGGAAAATATATAAGTGAAAACTAACCAACCATAACTACTTTTAACCAAACTAGTTTGTCAAATATTCTTTAAACTTTAGACACGAATATTGTAAAATATATAAATATATATGTATGTGTGTTAAATATAAGTACGTGCACCAATATAAACAATATAAGTATTAACTACATAGACTTACATAGTGTCTGTTGATATTAATAGTATATGGGGGAGTATTACATGTACCTACATTGAAACGTACATTTTTAATTATTTGTTTTTGCATCGTTTTTTGTCTATAGAAAGCAAGTGTATTAATAACATGTTTATGTAAAGTTTTAAGTAATAACATTTAATAGAATTCGCATATCCGTAGCGTTCAAAACAGTGTAACAGTAAGATAATTTAGAAAAAGATCATTTCTAATGAGATCGTCGGATTCTGTACATTTTGTTTTGTTGGGGTTTTACGCCGTTTTCAACAATATTATTCTAGTTATATCACGGCGACAATTAACTTATCCAGGACCCCTGCGTAAACAAACCAGTACTAGGCTAAAACCACATCGCAGCGACTGGGAATTGAACACGGGACGCCCAGTTCCAAATCCCAGACGCTAACCATTAGGCCAAGGTGGATTAGGATTCCATACAAAGGTGGCAAGTATTTATAACATGCAGGCTCGGCGATTTCCGTCCCAAGTCGCAAGAGCTCGGTATTGTTCGTAAACGAGTCGGGTATTTCTGGTGGGTAGGACATGCGTAAAAAATGAATTATGAACGTATTAACAAATCATTATCGTATCTATAGAAGTACACACATTGTTGCAGAAATCAGCAAGAAAGGTAACTATATTCCCTGGTTCCAAATTATTCCTAATCGGAAAGGAGTGTATTAGGAACGAGTGTTTATAATAGTATCGCAAAAACGAGAATTAACAAAATATTTACTAAACCCTCCCCCAGTTACAAAAATTCTACAGAAGACAAATTTGTAAGCATGAAGTCAAGAATACTAACATTTGTTTGATATGCGCGTATACATATTGAATAGAACTAAAAACATTGTGGTAAACAATTTAAAGCACTTTCTCTTTTTGCCGCAATTTTTTAAAAAAAGTTGTCAGCTGCTGATGCGTCAGCAAGGGGAAAAGGGTGACATTAAAACATTGGTAACTATGTAAGTTATATCACCTATCTAATCTTTTTGAACAGAAACAATGTTAATAATGGGGAATTCTTTCTTGCATTAAACATAACACTCAATGATTTTATCTTAAAGGTAAGAAGACATAGGTTGTCATACTTGTACACATTGAACACAAAAAATGACACTTGTTGATATACATTTACTCGGAAAGAAGGAAATATCATTTATGCAATGTGACATTATAAATACATGTCCCCAATATTTTCCATTCGGCAATCTTTCTCTGTCTCTGTCTCTGTCTCTTTTTCTCCCTCTCACTCCTCATCGTTTTTCTCTCTCTCTCTCTCTTAATCTTTTCTCTATGTCGCAGCGGCTCTCTCCTTCACACTCTTTCTCTCTCTCTCTCTCTCTCTCTCTCTCTCTCTCTCTCTCTCTCTCTCTCTCTCTCTCTCTCTCTCTCTCTCTCTCTCTCTCTCGCCACTATCTCTCTCTCTCTCTATCTCTTCCTCCCTCTCTATCCCCCTCTCTCAACTATCTCTCTCCCCTCTCTCTCTTTCTCTCTCTCTCTCTCACTCTCTCTCTCTCTCTCTCTCTTTCTCTCTCTCTCTCTCTGCTCTCTCTCTCTCTCTCTCTCTCTCTCTCTCTCTCTCTCTCCCACTATCTCTCTCTCTATCTATCTCTTCCTCCCTCTCTATCCCCCCTCTCTCACACTCTCTCTCCCCCCTCTCTCTCTCTCTCTCTCTCCACGTCTGACCTCAATACTATGTAAACTTTGACACTTGTTACATTATCAACAGCATTGTTATAAACACAGATATATTATATCAAAATGTTTTGAGTGGTTGTGTTGAGACTCGTGCTACTCTTCACATTTCGATATGATAAAGTTGACAGTTCACGCCTGATTGGCCGCCAATATTCTATATTGACATATTTTGATAATGCAAGTAAAACGAATTTGAACTATTTTGTTAGTGTTTTATTACTTGACCTGTGATATACATGAAAGCAGCTCCAACCCATCAACCTAGACATGTTTTTCTTGGACAACATTAAACCACCAAATACAAACAACATAAGGGATAAATGGTACGCTGCAAAATACCAGCCAATAATATACTCGTTTACCATTTGTTACAAGTTTATTTCGTTTTCACCAGGTCATAAACCCATGTGACAAGTATAATGCATTGAGACGACAACAGAGAAACATACACAATAAAACATCGCAATATCTTATTTACATGTATACAGGTACTCATTATATCTATATTCATTTTCATTTCACATTAGAAGATTTTATGCACAGTTTTTCATGAAAGATAAGCAAACTCTTAAGCCTGTGGATAAGTAAACAGAATTGCAAACTACAATCACACTTTATGTTGAAACCTCTAAAATGGAGATATCTTAAATTGATCAATACCCATTTGATTTGTACCTCATACTTGTATGCTGTAATTTTGGACGAAGACCTACCTGTCTAAAACTAACGTTATTAGTCGCCGGGCAGAAGCCCGCGACTTCTATTTTTAATAGGTTTTCGGAAATGACATGGGAGGGGGGATTATTATTAGAAAGAAACACATTTAGATGTCTTGAACATTATTAGTTATTGGGTTTGTTACTGACCCACTACGGAAATATAGGGGGTCTGTAGGATTAATAGGGGGCGAGGCGATAGCCGAGTCCCCCTATTAATCCTACAGACCCCCTATATTTCCGTAGTGGGTCAGTAACAAACCCAATAATTGATTTATTTCATCGACCAACTTTCATGAGCAAATAAAATTGATATTGTTTCATTTACATTAACGTTTACAATATGTCTAGAAGAAATTTACGGGTTTTGGCGCCAATGACTAGCGTTATGACGTCAAAAACCGCTGACGTGACGTCATTTTCCTAGTATTCGGTCCCAATATTTTTAAAATTCCTAGTATTAAACCCACTTTAATAATGAAATGAAACTTGGTCATGAAAGGTGGTTGATGAAATAAATCAGTTATTTAGTCTGTTACTAAGCCTCTACGGAAAAAAATATTGTGTTCATTTTCATACATTTTAGTTTTTTTTTGTGTTCATCACTTTTGCTTCGCGATTTCATAGAGAGTGATCAGGTTTTTTTGTTCATACCCCCATAAAAACGAAAAAAAGGCTCTCCATTCCTTAAACACACAATTTACAGTTGTAATATTGTTAGTGATTTACGTCATTTTGGGATAGAAAAAGGTGATTTTAAAGGAAGAATGGATGAATGGCGGCCATTTTGTCGACTACTGACCCACTATAGAAATTTACTGACCCACTATAGAAAAATAGTGGGTCACCACGTGACTTCTCTTGTCCAATGAAAAGGCCAGTTTCTAGTGGGAGGTGAAATAAATTACAATTGTGTTTGTTTAAAAACACTAAGTAATGACACATCTAAAATTAAATAAATATTCCGATGTTTTCGGTATTTTCAGTTTCTTTTTTTTTGACTCGCATTTATGTTTTTTTTGTTTTATTTACGAAGACAAAACAGTCCCTATTAGCTAGACTGAAATACTTGATTTTAAACTATATACTACATGTAATCAAAAGGCGATAACTAAAAAAAACTTTACGTCGCACAGTCTAATTATTTGTTTACATACCAACTGCGTAGATCAATCTCATTTACAGATAGCCGCTCTTTACACTCACTTACAAATAGTAAATCATAAGTGATTTAAAATGTTTATTTGGTTCGAAACAAATGAAGAAAAGAACAAACCGAGATAAAATTGGTTTTAATAGAAAAAATACTTTGAACTAACACTCTCTGCCTATAAAGAGAGTTTCAAGAACGACATCTCTGCGAATAAGAAAGAATCGGGTCTTTCGTACAAAATTATTTCGTCTTTGACAATTTTAAATGTGTCATTTAATTCCCTAAAGGCATATTGCTTCCGATCTGCATATTGTTATGCATCATTGACAAAAGGGCGCTCATCATAATATAATTTTAAAACATGAGTAGTTTGTTATTTTCATTATAAAAAAGGAAGGGAAGAATTAATATAAATTAACATGTTGTAGGGCTCAGTTTATGTTCGAAATTAAGTTTTAATTACACAACAATTTCAATGAGATTTAACTGTTTAGTTGATATTATATTTCGAAGGTGGTCTAATTTATAAATATTGGACTATATTTCAACATTTGTTAAAGTATGATATAATTAGGATGCCAAGCTAATATCATTTTGAGAAAAAGAGAAAACTCATGTCTTCAGCGATTTAACCCTTATCTCATTGTTTTAAAAGTAGATTGCTGCAAAGGTGTCCACTGTTGACTTTAATAGAGGAAATGTAAAATGACGTCCTATTGCATGCAAATCCTAAATTGTCTGTTTTGTGGTTTTTATTGAAAAAAATAAAATTCAAATATTCTGACAAACATCTTGAAAAGTGTATGTGTAATTCACAAATCTTATAATTATTCCTTAATGAAAGCACTGTATACATACTAAGACTAATGATTGGCAAGATTACTAATTTCTATTACTGTTTATGATCAATAATTAGTTGGTTGTGTGTATGGTCAATCTTCTTGAACGGCTTCAATTATCATTCACTTCGTTGACAAAACAATGCAAGTTATGAAACATTTTCACTTGACCACACCCCTGATGTTCCAATATGCCCCTCAGTTGATAACTGTTTATTCAACTACTATAATGTAAGTGTTATGCATAACTGCAGTATGGATTTCCGGCGACATTGATGCGTTGCATCAACTTTCTCTTGTTTCGTAAGTATACAGGGTAAATGATTACAATACATCCCATGGTTAAAGCCGAGACACATGATGAATATGTCTCTGGTTGGAGTAAATATTTACTATATCAGAATATATATATTTGTATCGCTATGTTGAAATGTGATATTTTGCAAACATAACAAATGCTAACAGCAATAATAACAACAACAAAATCCACGCCCCCTCCCCCTTATCACACATGCGAGAGTGACCCTTTAACTTTTGTAAACGTATGAAATTCACATCCCGGATCCCGGATTGTCATTGAGTGTGTGTAATTAATGAAGATGAAGAAGGAAGAGATATAGAATGTACATGATTTGGTCTGGTAATATTGATATCTTCATAATTTAATTTAATCACTTTATAATACGAAAAAAACCCATGAATGGGTTTTTTCGCTTATAGTTAACAGGTGTGAGATTTTTTTTTTTTTTTTTTTTTTTTTTTTTCAATAACCCATGAAGCTTTCTGAAATGAAACTGGCCAAATCCATGGGGGCCGCCATTTTGGGTATGTAAAAAATGAGCCGAGAAACACGGATTGAAAAAAAATTATTGTCGTCTTTTTAATATTTTTTTTTAAATCGATAATTTGGGTATGTATAAAATGACACGAAAAACACGGATTTTTTAAAATTATTGTCGTCTTTTTAATATTTTTTTTTTTTTAAATCGATATTTATTAAAGTGCTGTGTTTTGGGGGAATTAACATTAAAAATAAATGGAACCCTGTAAGAAATATGTTTTCCCGTTCGTCAAAAAAACGACAGCATTAGACTTCTACCCCTGAACCTAAATGTTGACTGTATCGTATCCAAAGAAGGACGTGACGTCATTTCCGTAACACTTCATCTTGGCGTAACGTCAATGGAGCGACGTCGTTTCCCGCAAAAAAGTGGTATCAACATGAAATACCCCAAAGTCCTATACATGAGCTATTTATCAAACATTGTGGCAAAAGGATAACTTTCTCATAAGGAGCAATTGTTCTTTTAGCGACAATCTTTCCCTAAATCGTCTGTTGCAAAGGCCTCAGAAACCGTCTCTAATAGGGAAAGGGTTTAGCAGAAATGTGACCCCTTACATCATTTGTTCCAGTCATATTGACTGGTTGAAAAAGGCAGTTGCCAGGTCTTTTTGCTTCTTTACCATAATGCAGGAGATCGATTAAGGATCATCTTGGCCATCATGTTTTAACCTCGTTCATTATAAATGTATTCCTTGATTTTCTGAAAGTCTTTACTTTATTATTTTCTGTTCGTAATAATAGACGACAGCAATACGAATTCCAAATATTTTTTGATAATGCACAAAACATGACATTAACATTATTATTGTCTAGTCAATTACTTATAAATCCTTTTTTATGGCCAAAGTATGCTCTTTAATTTTTGTTTATAATTATCTTGCGTTTTTTCGTAAATAGGTAGCACCTATAGATATATTATTATTATTTATCTTCTTCTTCTTCTTCTTTTTCTTATTATTTTTCTTTACATTATATTCTTCTTCTACTACTTTTTGTTTTATCCAAACATCCAAATTATCTTTTTCATATCAGCATTAATATTATTAAAAATTTATTATAATAATAATCACCAGCTCAAATTGATCTGGTTCTTCGCCAATTAATAAAAGAATTTTCTTTTATGAATCGGTAGTGGTCGATTGGTTAGCGTCGGGGAATTGAAACCGGGCGTCCCGGGTTCAATCCCAAGTCGCAGCACGACGGCCATGATGGAGTGGTCTTGGGCAAGGCACATTTCGAAACTGGTATGTTTACCCTGGGATCATGAACTGTTGCCTTGATATAACTGAAATAATGTTGAAAACGGCATAAAACCCCAATAAAATAAATTAAAGATAATTAAAAACATTTTAGCACTGGTTATCTATTCGTTCCCGATAGCTTTGGTGATATAATCTACAGCTTCCCTAAATACACTGATGATGTTTAAAATTCAATATGTCTATAGTAGTACGGCCCCAACGAGGGTACGCCTGTTTTAATACCGTTGTAGCGTGAATTTGTCGAGATCATGAAAAACACGAGACCAACCGGAAGTCTCGTGAAATTCACGCTACGTCGTGAGAAATACAAGATTTATCGCCGTGAGAAAAAAGAGATTACATGTTAATGCGTAAAAGCATGCAAAAGGACCAAAATGTGATTCTTATTTATTTAATTATTTATATATTATTGGGGTTTTACGCCGCTTTCAACATGAAAATGTGATAATATAGTACTCTAGTTTGTATTATAATATCAAGTATGTTACGAGTACATTTGGTCCATTTATCCGGAAAACTGCCAGTAAGTCGTAATGTAATCTCCGTAAACCTGAGCGTCAAGGAAAGCAGCCATTGCTGCCATTTTTAACCCTTTCCCTCATACGATAATTCTGCAGCAGACGACTTTGAACATGTTTTGTCAAAAAAAGAAAATCTCTAATTGAATGGATAACCTGGATGACTAAAAGTGGCAAACATTGTGGAAAAAGGAGAAATTGCTCGTTTTGAGCAATTTCTTCTTTTGCCACTATGTTTTCAAAAAGCTGTCTGCTGCAGAAGCATCAGAAAGCTTCTATGAGGAAAGGGTTAACACATAATGAGAAAACATTTGTTTTGAAAAAAGCAGGGCTTTAGTGAATTGTGTTTTCAGAAAATTTCTTTTTTTTTTAAATTCTCTAATTGAATGGATAACCTGGATGACTAAAAGTGGCAAACATTGTGGAAAAAGGAGAAATTGCTCGTTTTGAGCAATTTCTTCTTTTGCCACTATGTTTTCAAAAAGCTGTCTGCTGCAGAAGCATCATAAAGCTTCTATGAGGAAAGGGTTAACACATAATGAGAAAACATTTGTTTTGAAAAAAGCAGGGCTTTAGTGAATTGTGTTTTCAGAAAATTTCTTTTTTTTTTAAATTCTCTAATTGAATGGATAACCTGGATGACTAAAAGTGGCAAACATTGTGGAAAAAGGAGAAATTGCTCGTTTTGAGCAATTTCTTCTTTTGCCACTATGTTTTCAAAAAGCTGTCTGCTGCAGAAGCATCATAAAGCTTCTATGAGGAAAGGGTTAACACATAATGAGAAAACATTTGTTTTGAAAAAAGCAGGGCTTTAGTGAATTGTGTTTTCAGACAATTTTTTTTTTTTTAAATTCTCTAATTGAATGGATAACCTGGATGACTAAAAGTGGCAAACATTGTGGGAAAAGGAGAAATTGCTCGTTTTGAGCAATTTCTCTTGCCACTATGTTTGCAAAAAGCTGTCTGCTGCAGAGGCGTCAGAAAGCGTGTATATGAGGCAAAGAGTAAAACGCGTAATTAATTTGTTTGGTTACCCCTGCAGGTGAACGAACACGCTTGAACAAGCTTGACCAACTGGGCTAGACTTAACTAGTATATGTGGGAAGGAATTGATTGATTGGGGTTTAAGGCCGTTTTTAACATTTCTTCAGTCATATCACGGCGGCCAGTTCACCTACTCATGTGTTTCCTTGTTTTCTCACACCTGTACTCCACACAACAAACTGGCTGGTTTTCCACATAAGACTTAGCACATTGGTGAAAGACAAATGACGGGATACGAACTTGCAACCCCTGGATTGACAGCCCACGTCGCTACCGACTTAGCTACCGGGGCTTGGATATGTGGGAAGGAAAGCCAATTGCATAGGGGAAATGTCAGGTGGAGTACATGAAGAGAAAGTCGATGCCAGTTGTTGGTGGTAAGAACTTGGGTTACAGAAACAAGAGGCCCAAGAGGGCCAGTATCGCTCCACGGCCATAAGGCAAAAATCAAATCTCCAAACAGCCCTGCCCCCTAGTGGCCATATTTTTTACCAACCACCATGGCTTAAAGGAATCTTGTAGAGTGTCACCCAAGGAATGTTTCTGCAAGATTATTTGAAAATCGGCCTGACCCTTTCGGAGAAGAAGATTTTTTAAGTTTTCACAATAGCCATATAAGGCAAAATAGCCCCACCCCATGGCGGCCATATTTTTGAACCAATCAACATGGCTTGAAGGAATCTGATAGAGGGTCACCCAAAGAACATTTCTACAAAATTATTTGAAAATCTGCTCAACACTTTCGGAGAAGAAGATTTTTTAAATTTTCACTATGGTCATATAGAGCAAAATAGCCCCGCCCTCTGGCGGCCATATTTTTCGACCAATCAACATGGCTTGAAGGAATCTGATAGAGGGTCACCCAATGAACATTTCTACAAAATTATTTGAAAATCGGCTGAACCCTTTCGGAGAAGAAGATTTTTTAAGTTTTCACTATGGTCATATAAGGCAAAATAGCCCCGCCCTCTGGCGACCATGTTTTTCGACCAATCAACATTTCTTGAAGGAATCTAATAAAGGGTCACCCAAGGAACATTTCTACAAAATTATTTGAAAATCGGCCTGACACTTTCAGAGAAGAAGATTTTTTAAGTTTTCACTATTTTTTTCTTTTGGTTGCCATGGAAACCAGAATTATGGATGGATAAAAAATAATTGAAGGAATTTAAGAGAGGACATTGAGAGGATGCTTCCTATGAAGTTTCAACCAAATTGGCCAAGTGGTTAGTGAGAAGAAGTCGTTTAAAGGAAAAAGTTTACGCACGCACGCACGCACGCACGGACGCACGACGGACAATTCGCCATGACATAAGCTCGACTGGCTTTCAGCCAGTGGAGCTAAAAACTATAACAAGTATTTTCCTAAAAATGTATTATATTGTTTAATAATTTGGCAATTATATAAAACAAATGTTTTCTCATTATGTGTTAACCCTTTCCTCATAGAAGCTTTCTGATGCTTCTGCAGCAGACAGCTTTTTGAAAACATAGTGACAAAAGAAGAAATTGCACAAGAGATGCAATTTCTCCTTTTGCCTCAAAGTTTTTCACTTTTTGTCATAGGTTATTATGTTTTGACAAAATAAGTTCTGCTGCTAAATTATCGTATGAGGGAAAGGGTTAAAACAGTTAATCATTATAATCAGGGTTGGCAAAAACCCGGGTTTTATGAGTATTGCCCAGCCCAGTGGGCAATACTGGGAAAACCCGGGTTTTACAGGGTAATACTGGGCAATATGAAATACTAGTATTTTTTACTTGTTTTGTAAAGTTAAAACTTCAATAAAGAAGTGTTTTATAAGTCTGCCTAAGGCCCTTATTAGATACTGTATTAATCTTAGTGAGTATTGATCAAGAAAATCTAAATCATGCACTTTTTGTACTTGAAGTTGAACATGTTGAATGAAATCATGTGTTATAACCAAATTTTGTTTAATTGTAAAACAAGTGTTTTCACACCTTCATAGATACTTACATGTACATGACTAATTATACAGATTAGGATAATGTTTATTTAACAACAATTAGCCCTTTCATCTATACAATTGTGCCTGCCATTTTCCCTAAGGGTGTTTTTGTGTATATATTTAGCAATAATACAATGTAATCATAGCATGTCTGAACTATTCTTTGTAAAAAAAAGCTTAAAAAATCATATAACCCGGTATTGCCCATTTCAGGGCGGTCAATACTTTGCCAACCCTGATTATAATAATACTTAACATACATACAAACAATTTATTTTCCTAAGAATATTGTAAGTCACAAATAACACATGTAAAAAATTCCCCAGCAAACACTTTTGAGTTGCAACGTTGGTGCATTAAACGGGCACAAATGTCACACTGAAACCACTTGCTTTTTCCACGTGGTTTTAAACAGTTAAATGCACTGCATTTATCCATCTGTCTTTCTCCATCTCGGAGGAGCCTCTGGTTAACATACTCTCTGTACTGAGTAACATGGACCTGCCGGCACAACCAGGAAGGCATGTCATTAACTAGACATTCAGCAGTCTACAAAAAAAGAATAAAAAGAAATCATTTCAAGCTTTATGATGGGTTATAAAGATAAATTAGTGCAGTATTATTAAATTAACTTAATGATTCTTGTTGACCTATATTAATGATTGTATTTATTAATTTAATCATTAGTTAAGCGTAGCATAAGGAATATAATATACCAAATAACTTGAATCCTGTAAACAAGTATTCAAATTGTGGCCTTAAACTGCTCACCGGATTTAATCCTTTCCCACCTATAGACGCCGTTTGACAATGAATGCAGTAGAATACTTTTTAACAAGTGCTGTCTTCAAGACAACATGCTCGACTATTTGGCCATTTAATACTATATTTAACAGCTGTTACTGAGATAGTGGGTTGATAGTATAGAACTATAAATTAAGTTGGATAAGTCTTGGTCGAATAGCATCTCCTGTTTGTGAGATTCTAACCCAAATTTCTTCAACAAGGGCCATAATTTATAATAAAATCAGTCAGGAGTTACCTAACTTGAATGTTTGATACCTTTAAAGCCTATATTGAAGTTTGAAATAAATCCCTGAGGGGGGTACTGAGATATGTGCATGAAAGTACCATGCATGCAAAACTTTAACCAAATTGTCAGTCAAACATGGGCCATTATTTGTACTTAATTCATACAAGAATGATCTAACTTGACTGTCTGACACCCCTGAAGACATGAATGAAGTTTCAAGTCAATATCATTAGTGCACATGGTTAACTGAGATATATCAATGAAAATACCTCGCATGCGAAACATTAACCAGAATTTTTAAGTAATAAAAAGCCATAATTTGCATCATATGCTGGAAAGAGTTAATAAACTTAATTGTTTACATAGGTGTCATGGTTGGAAAGGGATGTATAAAGTGTTAAACGAGGAATCCCCAAATATATAGAATTGCCAGAAAGCATTTGTTAAACTAAACTGAAATATTGTAAGAAAAGGAGACTTTGCTCATGATGTCTCTTAAGCTGTACAAAAATGCAATTTGGTGAAATTATCTCTGCTACTCAATTTAGAAAAATGCAATTATCTGAGAATCATTTGGGTAAATACCCAGTTCACTAAAAAAATATATATATGCAGCCCTATGACCCAACAGAGGTCTGCTGCTCTTGAAGCAGATGTTCTAGAAAGAATGATAGGGCAAGCGTTTAAATACAACCAGCCGAGCCCCGGTAGCTCAGTCGGTAGCAACGCGGGCTGTCAATCCAGGGGTTGTGAGTTCAAATCCTGGCTCGGCGAACTTTCTTTCCGACGATTGACAAAAGTCAATGTGACATGCGTCATTCGTCTTCCACCAATGGGCTAAGTCTATGTGGAAAAGCAGCCAGTTGCTTGGGAAGATGGTTGTGTGGGGTACTGGTGTGAGAAAACCAGGAAATGCATGAATAGGTGAACTGGCCGCCGTGATATAACTGAGAAATTATTAAAAACGGTGTTAAACTCCAATCAATCAATCAATTAAATACGACCACTAGATTGATAGTCAGGCCTCTGTCATTGTTCACCATTTTCAGGAGTGATTACTACTCAATATGATGAAAAAAAGTATTGCAGTATGTCAAAGCAATAGTCTAGACGTAGTGGTTTAAGTGAAAAGAGGATAGATATACCAGTAACACATATTTATTTAGACCAAATAATTCATAAATCTGTCCACAAATTTTAGCAAAGGTTCATACGAAAAAAATTCTCTTTGTTCACAAAGACAACAGATGGACACGGATACACAATAACTTGCTTACCTTGATCACTTTTAGTCCTTCATATAAAGAAATCCTGTAAACTCATTGTTCACTTCTTTCCTATCTTGGTGACAAATTCATAACAGATGATAAAGTGAACAATCAAACGTCTGTATTATTTGGTCACTGCTATGTGTGCTGTATGGAAATAAATGGGTAAATGAGGTTAAAGTCGTTGTATAAGCGGTGTTCTATGAAAAACAACCGTAGCGTAATTTTTACAAATACATGAAGATAAATATCTGTTAATCACTTGCATATTTATACATTTTCGTCTTATTATTTAAGATTATTTTTATACAAAAATTACAGACTAAAATGTATTTTCTTGGACAAAGCAAATAAAATAAATTTGACATTAAACTTCAAATCAGATTATTGCTTCATTTATTGAAGATCATTCTTTCCCACAGGTCTGTAGACACATTTTTACGCATCTGCAACAGACTAAAACATCCTATTTGGAAAAGCTGTTAACCTTATCCCTCATATAGACGCTTTTTGATGCCTTTGCAGCTGACGATTTGTGAAAACATTGCGACAAAAGAAGAAATAGCTCAACACGAGCAATTTCTCCTTTTGACACAATGTTTTCAACTTTTAGTAGAGATTTTCTATTTTTTGACAAAATATGTTCAAAGTTGTCTGCTTCAGAATTGTCGTATGAGGGAAAGGGTTAAGCAGACAGTTGCTTGGAAAGTATGTTGTGTGAGCAAACTAGGAAACATATGAGTAGATGAACTGGCCGCCGTGAATGATATGACTGATTTTTTTTTTAAAACAGCGTTAACAGTTAAACCCAATAAATCAATCAATCAGTGTAGTTCATGTATGATGTAGTAGTAGAGACCAAATAAGTCGAAACTTATCAGCATGAAAAGTTTTTCTGTTTATAAATGTTTAAAGCTGGGCGTTTCCAGGTAAAATGACTGGAATGAATTATATTATTCTGATATTAGCCAAAAGGTACAGTAACATACACATAAATCATTGAGGGCGGAGTAAATCCCATAAATATATCATAACGAAGGACATGAATCCACCTACCTTAGTATTCTATGCACAACATATTCTTCCGTCTCGTAAATTTCATGGCTACATGCCGGCTGACTTACACTTCCGGTGCGCATGCGCATTTGTAGTACATCTCGTTTTTTTCATGGACTTTAAAATTTCACGTTACACCGGCGTAAAAATTGTTAACAGTACTCATCGTTTGAGAGGCGTTAGATGGTTTCTGTTTGTATATTCATGGATGTAGGAAACCAAAACTACTATCTGTTATTAAACATCTGTTTGATTATATAGTTGATTGTTATAAAATTTCAAGTGGCGTCTGCATTCAAAAGTACTAATAAATACTGTTACATCTCAACAACAGACAATTATATTTTGATACAGATTTTAAAATGTTATGGGCAAAGAAGAACTTCCTCGATTTGAGCCGTTTCTCTTCCACAATTTCCCCACAATGTTATTATAAACGTTGAATAAAGAGGTTTCCACAGTCGGCTGTATAATGTAAAGGGTCAACATTCCAATAATACAAACATTAACTATAATAGCTAACATGGTAGAAAGAAGGAATGTATGAAATATATAAGGTATGTATACTCCACTTTACCTGTTCTCACATGCAACAAATCTACAGCAGACGACTTTCAAAACATTTAGACAAAAATATGGAAAATAACTTTAAATGAACTATGAATTATTTAATAAAGTTGTATATTATGGCAAAAGCAGAAATGGCTGATTATGAGCATTTTTTTCTTTTTGCCACAATGCAGGAAAGCGTCTGTGTGTTGTAAAGGATTAAACTTGAATTTCTAGTTATGTCATTTATAAAATTAATTATTTTATTCGATGAAACGTATGAGTACGAAGACCAGCCTTATGGTATTTTGATAAGCGTAGATCCTATTGTACAACGTTACTAGCTGATTCATATGGACAATGTGTTTGTCAGTAACTTCTTCAATGTACGTTGACTTATAAACACTTTTTTTAGCTTACATGTAATTTGCTTGGCATAGTGTGTACTTTTTTAGACATACGTGTAACGTGTTTGTAATATTATGCATTACTTTAAACCTGCGTGCAATTTACTTGTCATACAATGTACTAGTTCGAACATACATGTAATTTGCATATCATGAGTATGCACTTTTTAAAACATACATGTAATTTGCATATCATGAGTATGCACTTTTTAAAACATACATGTAACTTGCATATAATGAGTATGCACTTTTTAAAACATACATGTAATTTGCATATCATGAGTATGCACTTTTTAAAACATACATGTAATTTGCATATCATGAGTATGCACTTTTTAAAACATAAATGTAATTTGCATATCATGAGTATGCACTTTTTAAAACATACATGTAATTTGCATATCATGAGTATGCACTTTTTAAAACATACATGTCATTTGCATGTCATGAGTATGCACTTTTTAAAACATACATGTCATTTGCATATCATGAGTATGCACTTTTTTAAACATACATGTAATTTGCATATCATGAGTATGCCCTTTTTAAAACATACATTTAATTTGCATATCATGAGTATGCCCTTTTTAAAACATACATGTAACTTGCATATCATGAGTATGCAATTTTTAAAACATACATGTAACTTACATATCATGAGTATGCACTTTCCAAAACATACATGTAATTTGCATATCATGAGTATGCACTTTTTAAAACATACATGTAATTTGCATATCATGAGTATGCACTTTTTAAAACATACATGTAACTTGCATATCATGAGTATGCACTTTTTAAAGCATACATGTAACTTGCATATCATGAGTATGCACTTTTTAAAACATACATGTCATTTGCATATCATGAGTATGCACGTTTTAAAACATACATGTCATTTGCATGTCATAGTTTGCACTAATGTCAACTTCAATTGTGAACCATATAGATGAAGGCCAACTTGCACTATCTTATAGTCTAATCTTGTTCTACTTAATTAACTTCACATAAACTAGTCGTCCATAATGATTGGTAGAGATACCGGTAACAAGATATTGCCGGATAAGGGTTTTACTGCTTTATAATCAATCGTTGTAGGTTAAAAAATAATAAGTTGCCTTGTAGATATTCAATGAAACTATTGGTGAAATTATATTGATTTGTTTCTTTTTGTGACAAAACCTTCGTATGCATTCTCAAATACTTTCGTGTTATTGTGCCCGTCTGATTCCTTACAACCAGCATGGTAACATGGTTAAATCTTCTCCCCTCACAAAGGCATTTTGGGGCAGTAGCAAAACAAACAAAATAAATAAATTATAATATATAAATATATATATTTTGCCACTTTGTTTGCTGCTTTTTTTTTAAATTGCACTTTGATTAATAGTGATTTCCCAGTTATTTGTTTAAAGGTTTTCAAAGAAGTCTGCAGCAGATTTTATTACACGGCGCGTACATAAAGGTGGCTCAAAATATTTGTCATGGATGAGCACGTGAATGGTCTTGTCAGCTCAATAACTTTAGAAGCCTTTGTCCAATCATCACCGAATTTGGTTGGAATGTGTATTAGCATAATATCTCGGACAATTTTGATAATTGGCAATATCGCTTTTAGTCAATCAAGAGTTAGCACCCTTTTATAAAAGAAATTACCTAAAATTGGGATTGTCAGCTCAATAACTTTAGAAGCCTTTGTTCAATCTTCCCCAAATTTGGTCAGAATGTGTATGGGCATAATATCTCGGACAAGTTCGATAACTAGCCATATTGCTTTAGTCAATCGAGAGTTATCGCCCTTTAATTATAGAAATTACCTAAAATTGGTCTTGTCAGCTCAATAACTTTAGAAGCCTTTGTCCAATCATCAATAAATTTGGTCAAAATGTTTATTGGCATAATATCTTGGACAAGTTTGATAACTTACCACGTTATCTTAGTCACTACACACTTATGTCCCTCTAAATGGCCAAAACTGTACTAACAGTGTCTGCTCTCTAAATTTGCCTAATGTACAACCAATTATCACTATACTTAATTGGTCTAAAAAAAAACAGGACGGGCGTATTTTGTGACATTTGGCGCTCTTGTTATTTCATTTTTTTAAATAAATTTCATTTTACAGAGATTTTCCATAACTTTGCAAAGAGTCTTCTGCTAAAACAGTCTCATAAATCATGTATATGATGCCAGTCAAATTATTAAACTCTAAAAGCAATATCATAGATACTGATAATGGTTATATTACTGTTTTATCTATGGCATTATGGCATTATTGATTTACATCAATTTACATATACTTATTTAGAAAGGTCATGACTAACAGGTCAAATTGTAGCTATACCGGTTCTGTTTTGTAAGGGAGAAGTACGTGCCTGAGCAAATGTGTAAATGGAGCTACACAATTGTCACCAGATCTTTACACTGACATTAAATATATTTACCTAGATATGTATTCATCATGCAACAGTAGAATTTACATGGATAATATAATTTTCGATTTTTATACATGGTAAAGGGAAGAGCACTTTGAAACTTTATACAAAACTGTACAGTTGATTATTTTTATAAAACAATGTGCTTCAACTTCAGGAATTGAATAACTATTTGAATTAACAGATTATCAACATTGAACATTCGGACTATTTTAGCCTATTTCCACATTTAACCAATCTTCAACAGACAACTTTGAATACATATTGGCAAAGATTTGGAAAATCTCTATAAATTTAGATAGAACTTGGGAATCAATTTTAAAAACCTTGTTCCAAAATTAGATATGGCTCATTAAGAGCACTGTCTATTTTGCTGCAATGTTTTAATAACCCTGACGAATTTGAAACATCTTTGCAAAACATGGAAAATCTTTATAAATGAAGAAATAATTACTGAAAATAGTATTTGACAAAAGGAGAAATTGCTTGTTCATCAGAAAGCGTCTATATGTGGAAAAGGGTTAAAAGATTTGATCCATATCATATGGATATGCATGTTGCAAACAGGTTAATAAGCATAAATCTGAATAATATAAGGAAAATTGTGACATAATATAACTTGGAATATGGAAGAATAGAAAGCATTATTGGAAAAGGAGTAATTGCTCATTATGAGCAATTCCTTTTATACAACTATGATTTCAGACGTTTAACTACATGTATACTGCTGCAGAGGCATCAATTTAATTTCTACCTTGTTAAGGGCTTGTTATTATTATACTTAATGAAAAGTATGTGAGACAAAGATATTGTTAACTTATGTAATGGCATGTTTTGTATTAATTATATTCATGTATGATTTTATTATTTCATGACAGGGCACTTTCTATCACTGTCCCCTACGTAGAAGTGCACTTAGGCAGGACACATTTCCTGTCCTTGTACTGGTTAGTCATCAAGCGATCATGTATTAGTGCACTGTTGCTCTGATATAGCCAAGGTTCTTTTGAAAATGTCCTAAAACACAAATAACCAGAATGCAGTAATATTATTTTAGAAATATAAATGTCTTTTGTTGAGCCATAATTATGGGATGATTATTTGACTGATTTGAGGTTACATGTGTGTTGATCTCATAAAGTTCAGAGCTATATATACTGTACATGCCAGGTGCATCATTATTCAAGATTTGTGTTGACATATATCCACATATTTAAACAAATACTTGTACTGGTTTATAAGAATTTGTGATCTTTCAAACAGGTTTTAGCTCAATAAGTTTAGTTACTCTTAACTGATTTTGATCAAATATCACAGATAAATTGTATAACAAGCAAATGAAGTAAAATTAATGACCAATATGACTAATTTTTTTAAAAACACATTCACATGTAGATGGCTTTTTCAGAAAGCTAACTTTGGATTGTAATTAAGGTCTTATCAGGTAAAGGTCTAGGTCACTTACTAAAAAAGAAACGTTTTGATATCCACTTTATTACTTCAGTTTTTCCTGACAAATTGTATTCAAATTTCACAGATTGGTAGCTTATACAGAAAGCTAGCTTTTGATGGCATTTAGAGTCACTTTGGTCTAGGTCATTGTTACTGGTTATTTTTAAAATAAAACATTAACTCTATAAGAGGCCACAAGTATCATTTAATCCTACCAGAATTAATATTCCTTTTCATAACATTTTAATCAATGTTACTATGGGTCAAGCTTATACACTAAGTCAAATTGTTGGACATTGGTGGCAACATTTTCCATTTAATCTCATTGAAAACTCTAATGTCCTTAACTCAGCAGGGAGGTTTGGCATGAACACATATGATTACGGTTAAAGGTCATGGTCAAAGTGACTTTGAACACAAACAACTTTTATAATTGATCAGAAATGACTTATTAGCTCCCATTTCATGCCCACTGTTTCAATCTTCCGAATCTCCTGGACAATGTGACACTCAGGGGCTCATAATATTATATATTTAAATTTATATCATAAATGACGTCGCCAGGAGTGTAATAAAGCCATTGAATAAATTGCGTATTCAACTAGTGTAATAACAATGTTACGTAACGTCATAATGAAAATCATTGAAAATGACCGCGCTATATACGACGTTATATATATTTTGCGCTAATAATCGTCGAATTGGAATTTATGATATAAATAGAATATTCGTGGTCATTCAATACGAAATTTTATTAAACTCGTTTTTATCAATTTTAGAACACTCGTTTAATAAAATCTCGTATTGAATGACCACTCATGTAATATCCTCTATATATATATATATATGTGATGTAATGAAATACTACTTTATCAAATTTTACCTTCAATACAACAATTTTAGTCTATCCATTTTTTTGGATTGAAATATGTACATGTACATCACATAAATAAGATGGGTTTGTTACTATGGCAATAGATGAACCTACGTGTCAACTATGATTTATTCCATGAATTACTTCTGTAATATGCTTTAACCATGGCTTGTTTCCATAGTAACATGTTTTTATTAGGTATTTTTCTTACAAAAGTGTATAAACCATATTTAAAATTATGTAGTTTCATACTCCTATTTCCCTGGAATTTCTTGTTTTTGAAAGACAAATTATGTTGCCATGGCAACAAGAGGTTTGATATTGATTTAATATTTCATGCTTTTGAAAGGGGGCATATAGGAGAATAATATGTGGAACTTAAATATGTTTATGCCACATCAACCAGAGTTCTATTTAGAATTTATTTCCTTGAGCAAGAAAAAAACTGAAAAAATACAACAAGAAAAGATGACCATTTTATGAAAATTCTATACTAGGCTACATATTTTTACATTTTATGGTTACAGAATGTATATTCATACATCATACTCTTGATGAGTTTTTAAGATGTATGAAACACTGTTTTTTAAAAAATAAAGTATTTATTTTATAGATTGTCTTCCATTATTTCAATAATTTACTTTCAAAATGATGCAAATTTAAGGTTTTAAAACCCAAAAATCAGCTTGTTGTTAAGGTAGAGCTGTAAACAATGACAACCACTTATTTTTTTAAAATTTTATTGCAATTTTTAATTATTTTTGAATGAATTTGAATCAATTAAACCAGGAAATATAACAATTCTAGACTAAGGATGAATCGCCCCCTGCATGATTCTTAGCTGGACTGCTACTTAATATATAAAACTATCTAGTGTCTGGATGTGGTGGTAAGAGATGCTTGTCCGGTTAACTCAGTTAGTTAGAACGCCTATCTATTGTTACGGGGGTCGTGGGTTCGAGCACCACATCGGACGTTAAAACATGTTTTCACATACAACAAATTTGTAGCAGACGAAAATATGAAAAATCTCTATACATGTTCTATACTATGAAGGGTGTTTTACCAATGGCTAAACAACCTAGGTGGTAATTATTCCAATAGTTCTATTGGTAATTATCCTAAGGGGTTAATATCACAGGGTATTTGCACAATCTTATAGTCAATCCATGTTCTACTTGATTAACTTCACATACAATAGTTGTCCACAATCATGGGTAGCGATACCGGTATCAAATTATATTGATTGGTTTATTTGTGTGACCAAAACCTTCGTATGCATTCTCAAATACATTCGTGTGATGTGTGCCCGTCTCTTTACTTACAACAAACATGGTAACATAGTTAACCCTTTCCCACTCACAGAGGCATTTTCACGCAGTTGCAGAAATATATATTTGAAACATTGAGACAGATAAAATAAGAAAGAAATTATATTAAGTACTTTTTCATTTTGCCAAAATGATTGCTGCTCTATTCTAAAATAGTACTCTGATTTGTAATGATTTCCCATTAGTAAGTTTAAATGTGTTCGAAGTAGTCTGTAGCAGATGTGTGGCAAGTGGAAGAAAGATTAAGGTTTAATGGTAATTTCTTATTAATAAAGACAATTTTAAGATAATATCGGACGACATTCTTTCTCTCTCTGTCTGTCTCTCACTCTCTCTCTAACTCTGTCTCTCTGTCTGTCTCTCTCTCTCTCTCTCTGTCTGTGTTTGTGTCTGTCTGTCTGTCTGTATTCTGTCTGTCTGTCTGTCTGTTTTTCTGTCTGTCTGTTTGTCTGTATGTCTGTCTGTCTGTATGTATGTCTGTCTGGTCTGTCTGTCTGTCTGTCTGTCTGTCTGTCTGTATTCTGTCTGTCTGTCTGTCTGTCTGTCTGTCTGTCTGTCTGTCTGTCTGTCTGTCTGTCTGTCTGTCTGTCTGTCTGTCTGTCTGTCTGTCTGTATGTCTGTCTGTCTGTCTGTCTGTCCGTCCGTCCGTCCGTCCGTCCGTATGTCTGTCTGTCTGTCTGTCTGTCTGTCTGTCTGTCTGTCTGTCTGTCTGTCTGTCTGTCTGTCTGTCTGTCTGTCTGTCTGTCTGTCCGTCCGTCCGTCCGTCCGTCCGTCCGTCCGTCCGTCCGTCCGTCCGTCCGTCCGTCCGTCCGTCCGTCTGTCTGTCTGTCTGTCTGTCTGTCTGTCTGTCTGTCTGTCTGTCTGTCTGTCTGTCTGTCTGTCTGTCTGTCTGTCTGTCTGTCTCTGTCTCTCTCTCTCTCTGTCTCTCTTTCTCTC
Organism: Serripes groenlandicus; assembly: GCA_031761405.1. NCBI lineage: Eukaryota > Metazoa > Mollusca > Bivalvia > Cardiida > Cardiidae > Serripes > Serripes groenlandicus. The sequence goes on from JASEVX010000081.1 coordinate 802,030, forward strand.
TGTCTCTCTCTGTCTCTCTCTCTGTCTCTATGTGTTTGTCTCTCTCTCCCCCCTCTCTCTCTCTCTCTCTCTCTCTCTCTCTCTCGCTCTCTCTCTCTCTCTCTATCTTTCTCTCTCTCTCTCTCTCTCTCTCTCTCTCTCTCTCTCTCTCTCTCTCTCTCTCTCTCTCTCTCTCTCTCTCTCTCTCTCTCTCTCTCTCTCTCTCTCTCTCTCACTCTCTCTCTCTCAAACTATACTTGCTTTTAACCAAAATAATTTGTCAAAGGAACAGGAAGTTTATATATAAAATGCCAATTTCGTTGTGGAGTAAATGTATAACGTTTTACATTTCTATTTACTGATTAGAAACTTTCGTCTGCTAAATAAGTTTTAAGAACACGGATTATATCTTTCTAAACTTTACACTTTACACACGAATATTTATATATGTGTTAAATACATGTACGTGCACCAATATAAACAATATAATTATTGACTACACAGACTTATATATTGTCTGTTGATATTAATATTATATTTGGATTATAACATAAACCTACATTGACACGTAAGTGTTTAATTAATTGTTTTAAATAAATTTTGTCTATAGAAAGCAAATGTATTTATAACATTTTTATGTACAGTTTTAAGTGATAAAATGCGCAATTTCTTTCGTCTTCCCTTGTTTATCATCAGACAGTTAGGCCTATAATAACGTTTCAGTAGCGTTCAAATAGTGTAACAGTAAGGTGACTTTAAATAAGATTATTTACATTTTGTTTTGTTTGGGTTTTACGACTTTTTCAGCAATATTGTTCTAGTTATATCACGGCGACAGTTCACGTATTCATGATCCCTTGGTTAACAAACCAGTATTAAGCTAGAAAATGTGCCTTACCCAATGGGTCTCCACCAAGACCACAGCTCAGCGACTAGGCATCGAACCTGGGACGCCGAATTCCAAATCCCAGACGCTAACCGCTAGGCCACGGCGGATTCGGATTATGTGCACAGGTGGCAAGTATTTACAACATGCAGGCTCGGTCCTTAGAGCTCGGTATTGTTCATAGACGTGTCGGGTATTTCTGGTGTATAGGACATGCGTAAAAAAGGGAATTATGAACGAATTAACAAATCATTATCTTATCTATACAAGTACATACATTGTTGCAGAGGGCAGCAGGAAAAGCAACTAAATTCCCTGGTTCCAAATTTTTACAATGTACCAAACGGAAAGGAAATTAACAAAATATTTACTTAACCTTTTCCTCATACAACAAATCTAAAGAAGACAATAGGTAAGAATATGAACAATCTCTTGATTTGCAAAAAAAAATATTGAATAGAACTGAAAACATTGTGGTAAAAAGAATCATGAGCTCTTTCTCCTTTTGCCGCAATGTTTTCAAAAAGTCGTAAGCTGCTGATGCGCAAAAATGCGTCGACAAGGTGGGAATGGGTTAAATAAAATCATTGGAAATCTATAATTCATATCTATTGAACAGAAACACTTTAATTAGATAGTTTATAAATGATAGAGCCGGGGTATGTACTCGTGATTCTATCTCTCTCCATTCTATATATGATACAGTTGACATTCCACACCTGACTGACCTCCATACATTTAACACAGTTGACATTCCACGCCTGACTGACCTCCATACATATGATACAGTTGACATTCCACGCCTGACTGACCTCCATACATATGATACAGTTGACATCCCACGCCTGACGGACCTCCATACATATGATACAGTTGACATTCCACGCCTGACTAACCTCCATACTTATGATACAGTTGACATCCCACGCATGACTGACCTCCATACATATGATACAGTTGACATCCCACACCTGACTGACCTCCATACATATGATACAGTTGACATCCCACACCTGACTGATCCCCCATCCATATGATACAGATGACATTCCACGCCTGACAAACCTCCATACATATGATACAGTTGACATTCCACACCTAACTGACCTCCATACATATGATACAGTTGGCATTCCACGACTGACTGACCTCTATACATATGATACAGTTGACATCCCACGCCTGACTAACCTCCATACATATGATACAGTTGACATCCCACGACTGATTGACCACCTCTATACATATGATACAGTTGACATTCCACACCTGACTAACCTCCATACATATGATACAGTTGACATTCCACACCTGACTGACCTCCATACATACGATACAGTTGAGATTCAACGCCTGACTGACCTATATATATATATATGATACAGTTGACATTCCACGCCTGACTGAACTCCATACATATGATACAGTTGACATCCCAAGCCTGTCTAACCTCCATACATATGATACAGTTGACATCCCACGCCTGACTAACCTCCATTCATATGATACAGTTGACATTCTACACCTGACTGACCACCTCCATACATATGATACAGTTGAAATTCCACGCCTGACTGACCCCCATACATATGATACAGTTGACATCCCACACCTGACTGACCTCCATACATATGATACAGTTGACATTCCACGCCTGACTGACCTCAATACATATGATACAGTTGACATTCCACACCTGATTGACCTCCATTCATATGATACAGTTGACATCCCACGCCTGACTGACCTCCATACATATGATACAGTTGACATTCCACACCTGACTGACCTCCATACATATGATACAGTTGACATCCCACTCCTGACTAACCTCCCTTCATATGATACAGTTGACATTCCACACCCGACTGACCTCCATATATTGTGCTCTCTAAACTTTATCCACATGTAGATGCATTTGGCACATATACGCAGAGGACACGTAACTACCTATATGTAAACTGTTAATAGTTATATTATCAACAGTATTATCTTCAGTATAAAAAACAGATATATTATATTAAAAGGATTCGAGCGGTAGTATTGATATGTCTCTGGAAGAACTCGTGCTTCTCTTCCCATTTCTATATGATAAAGTTGACAT